>OZ020257.1:3679780-4073700 GCA_963971285.1 Astropecten irregularis
GGGATTGAAATTGGCTGTGATTAACTTATGTCGTTGAAAAAGTAAAATAATTCATTATTTATTGTATATTGATATTGTTTAATTGAAATCTTTTAGGAGTTTGGACAAGCTGACTGCATTACAGATAGCCTTGATGGTCGCTATGTGTTTTTTGGAATGCCTAATGGAATAGCAATGATTGATGCTACAACCCAAGCACCTATTGCATTGTGGGAACATGGAGTAACGGATACCAATGTCTGTGCAATTAAAGTATGTCTGATCGGTGTACAGACATATCTCCTCACAGTACTTGATACAGTTGGTACGTAAGTACATGGTTATGTAGGTCAGTTTGATTGCCCTGTTGTCCTCCACACACTCAACATTTCCTCCAGTATTATTAATTGGATTCAAACACTGTAAATTCACTCCCCAAGTCTTATAATTATTAACATTTAATAGCACTCCGCACTTGCGCTAAAAATAGCACACTAGCTCAGACAAACATTGCAACGTGTGGTGTGAGCGCGCGCGTGCATGCATGGTGTATACTGGGTGTGTGAGTCAATATTTGTCTGACATCTGGGGATTTTGTACACTCATGTGACGTCATTAGTGCGGAGCGCTATTGGTGAAATATATGAAGTGCCTGACAAATGAGCCCCTGTCACTGTTCTTAAAAAGTAGTACAACTTTTTCATTATCTGATGACACTTTTCATAAATAAGAAAAGGATTGTAAGACAAATAATTAAGGATTGGATGTGAGCGGAGAAAGGATAATGATTTCATCTGTAGCCTTTTATTTTTTGTATTCCATGCAGGCACTGGGAGACTTCTCTGTTGTGCATTTGATGCTATCAGTCCCATTAAGACTTTCAATGAAGATGTAGTAGGATCAGTTGTTACTGACATGTCCTTTTCAAATGATGGAGATTATGTTTCTGTAGTACTCAAGAGTAAGTATCTAAAAGGCATCTTTTGTGTACAGTTTTAACCTACCTGGGGTCGATTTCACGAAAGGCTAAGACAGATCGCAACATGCGTATCCATCTTAATTGCTAAGCAACATGTGATGTCACAATACTAGCTGCTATGGAAACATGAACAACTCATCTAAAAGATGAATCGTAAATCTTTGTGAAATCGACCACAGTACTTGTATAGTAATAATGAAATATGTATTAATCTATGAAACCATTGTAAAATGATGTCTCAAATCCATCACTCTTTTATTAAATAGATGGAGGTGATGTGTGGTTAGATGTTTGGCATTTGCCCAGAGATAACTGGCTTCGCGAACTAGATACAGCTCATAGTCAGGCTGTCAAACAACAACAACAACAACAAGCTAAACCAGCAGAGCCTGATAAACATGTAAGGGTACCAACTTGGTCATCAATTTAGTTTCAGATTATAATAATTTCATTTTGCTATCACACCATCTGTGGCCATATTTTTTTTTTCCACGTTTCACCAGATTTCACCAAGTTAACATGATATACTGGTGATACAAAACATGATATACTGGTGATACAAAGTGATAACTGGTGAAAGTTTCACCAGTTATCATTTTGTAAAATGTTCAATATATTATTTTGGAGATGCAGAAGTAAAACTGCAATTGTACACACCTCTATTTTGTTTCTAGCCCATTTCATGTTGCAGTAAGTTTAAGTGCATTATGTTTCTTTTATTTCTGTCAGGATTCTAGTATTGAGATGGCCACATCTATTGAAGGAATAACTACAGACAACATAGCCAAGGTACAGTATGAGTCTGATCTAGCTGTCAATTTTTACATTTGACAACTTAGGCCTAAACAAAATTTGTTGTGTTGCCCTCAAGTGGAAAAATTAAAATTTTTGGTCGGTCGGTTGATTTTTTATTTATTTTTTTTGATTTTTTTTTGGGCAGACTTTCAAACATTTAAGAATAAATACAGGATGTATGGTCACCAGGGCTTATAAATCAACAGTCTTGGGTCGTTTTGAGGAGACACGCTTTTTTACTGCTAAATCTTACATTTTCTGTCAAAAATTGTGAGTTTTTATACTTTAGGACTCAGAGAAAAAAAGAAAAAAAATCCCGACCCAAGGTTTTGGCATTTTACGGTCGGTCGCTGAGGGCAACACAACAATTTTTTTTTAGGACTTATGTTAATGCCAGGCAAGTCATGATAACAGACGATATAGAAGAATCTAACTTTTATGAATGAGTTGCGGCTGCAAACGTGGGTGGGAGTAATAGCCCATGCAATATAAAGTGGCTTCACAACGTAAATATTACCTTTAGGTATTTTTAATTGTGAGAAACTTCATGCTGCAGGGAAGGTATTTTTAGTTCATACGTCAACTTTAAAATCAATGTGCCATAGGAAATTACATATAAATATCCTAAATGTTACATGGGATTCATGGACTGGATAAAGTACTGGATATGACGGACTTATAGTTAATAATTGTAGATTTGTGTGATTTTTCCTTAAAGTCTGCTTCATCTGGGTCACCTAGAGGGTCTCCATTGCCCCTGCACCCAGTGGTTACTATGGCTACAGCAGCTCCTAGCCTCAATGTGTCACAGATATCTAAACCAACTGCAGTGCTTAGAGTCAGACCTCCACCAACGTTGCTTGCAGGTATTCATTGTTTTATCTGTCAGTGTATTGCTAATAGACCGATCCAGTAGGCCACGCCCACCATAGCAACGGCCAAGCAACGACGCACACGCGCGCGCGTAACGTGTCACGATCGCCAACACGCGTTGCACGACCATCACTGAAAGCAATTATCTCTATGGGACTCCGGTTTTGGAAAAAGTCACAAATGTACGTTTCGTCTCTTACCAGGCCATCGAGAGTCAGAATTAAAATGAAAATACAAACACCATCAATTTGTAGCAGAAATATACTGTACTTGTGAAGTTGTGCTCCATTTGCAGAGGAAGGTATTTATTGTTTTTCCAATTCGTAAACATAAACACTACTTTAATCAATACCGTGATTTCCAGCATGAGATCACCAAAATGGCTGCTGCAATTGGTGATCAGATTTTCGTTGCTGTGATTGGTCAATGCAAAATAGGGCGGGGCTTAATGGATTGGTCTATTGACATTTAAGTTTGATTGGCTCATGATTAATGTTAGCAATTTTCTGTATAGCTTAACCATCAACCATTTGCATCTCTGGAATGCCATTGATGAATGTGTTAGGACGCTCTTATCCATGTTATCTGTGAGTAGATTATAGGGAGCCTATAAAAAATATCTTACTCCACAGTATCTAACATAGTTTGTTTCTTATTCGTATTCTTATTTTTTTTTTTTTTTTTTTTCAATACTTACCTTTCGAGCTTAATGTTTAGGTTCTACCACACGTTCATACGGACATACCACACGTTTGCATGGTTGCAATGTAATTTGCCTGAGATCCGATGTGCTATTTTAAGCGCAAGTGCGGAGTGATATTGCTGGCGCTTGTGAGGTGCCTAAATGCACATGTGGTCATTGTGTACCTGAAACCAACACCTCTTAGTAGTTGTCAGGTTGTGTTCCTAAGTGGGGTTGCCCTCTAAGTAAATCCTCGTTACTGAATGTTTCAAATTGAAAGTGCATTGTTGACCATAGTGCGGCCCGCCAAATTTTCCATTCTTCGGTTGCCCACCCCTGTCTTAGAAGTTACACGTGTACATGTTTCATGTTTATGTTTTGACCCAATTCAGGTGTGTCAGGCTCAATATCTTCAGTCTTCAGATCCATTGATGAGGGTTTGGTTGTTGGTCAAGGCATAAAACAGCATCTAGTCACGGATCAACACCTTGACAAAAGAAGACAAGTTTTCAGACAACAGCATGAGGACCAGCTCAAGTTCTTGCAAGAAGAAAACAGTAACCAAATGTGTGTAAATGTATTTTTGAACTTTATTTTAGTATTATACCCAGCAGACATCTCTGATGACCTGTATCCATGTTTGCTACACATAACTCTGGTTTCATCAAAGCTCAGAATTGCTGAACTCTTAAGATATTCTTGAACTCATTCAAGCATTCTGTCCTTTGGCATGTGGTGTTTGATATTAAACTAAGCATAGGGGCAGATCCAGGGGGGCGTGCCCCCCCCCCCTTTTCTTCCAGCCCCCCAAAAAAAAGAGAAAGAAAAGAAAAAAGAAAGAAAGAAAGAGGAAAAAACATTATAAAGGGAGGGAGAAAGACTCAAAAGAGAAGAAAAAGAGGGGACTAAATAGGCTAGCTTTGATCACCCCGAAATGCATCTGTCCTTATTGAATTGGACCATTTTATTTCAACCCCCCCCCCCCCCCCCCCCTTTGGAAAATCCTGGATCCGCTCCTGAAGCAATTCAACAAGTAAAAATCTAAAAAAAAAATTATGAATAATTATTTCAGTTCCCAGGTGAGCCCTGAGCCAATGTGTACCTTCCTGAATCCTAGTTTCATGCTAGTGACTGGTCAAGAATCCAGTTATGACAGACCTAATAGTGTAGCTATTGCCTGGACTGGAAACACAAATGTCTGGCACTATAATCTCCTTAAGCCTTCCAAAGGTAAGACATGTTACAATAATTTAAATGTAGTATACCTTAAACGTTACTGAGAAAACTGTGAACTTCAGAACTTCACATGTACCAGAACTAACAAACAAAATTTTTAGGAAAGAATCTGCTAACCTAGTTTGAAATATCATGCCCTCCTAAATAACTCCAGGCAAATAACAACAAAATATCTAAATGCTTTTGAAGTAATGCCTTGATTTCTTGGCCAACAGTGCATCGTCTTGGCATTGGTGATATGCTTATCTCCTAAGTTGGCATTTCAAAATGTAACAGGTGCACAGAGTAGAAGTATAACTGCCACAAAATCAATTCACCTTTAAAAGGTAGTACTTGGATCAGGAAAACATGCTAATGCAGCTAATGCCATTTTTGAATTAGTAATTTTTATAAATAATCACAAGTTTTCTTGAATTATGTAAAGTTGACTACAGTTTCCTGTTTTCAGTCAGTATATAGGTTAGTCATTACTTAGCAGGTTCTTCCACTCTAGCTACATTCATTCTTACATGCTGATGTCATTTCCGTCCATTCCAGCTTTGTAACTTATCATTGGATTATATTCTTCCCATCAAAGTTTCCTTAACGGTTAAATACTTTTTTGTAAATGCTGTTACTGGTGGTGTAAGATAGTTTAAAAGCTGCAAATTCAAATGACAAAAATTATGTAAGAAATAAACTAGATAAAGTATTCTTGTTACTCTCATGCATACATTAAAAGGCAACACTGATAGACGTACCACAACTTCTGGTAAGTTGGAAATGAATGTAATCAGAGATAGCAAAAAAAAACATTTTTCTTCATCATATGCACCAGTTTTTTCTTGGCATAAACATTTGCACTTTCCTTGTATGTATTTGAACCTGACTGCATATAGTTGTTTATTATTGTCAATTTGCCACTAATACTAATAATGAAGGAATTATTAATTGGTTCTCTATGTCATTTCTGCACATGTATTCACAATGTTATGATCTTCGGAACATTCTATTTGTACGTGAAAATGTTCAGCTTGAACATGTGCTTTGCATTTTTTGAAAGGAGAGAACATTATCTTTGTAATCACCCATGCTTATTTTGCAAAAACTTTCACTTCACAGCATGAATTATGTGCACTTTGTATGTTATGAAATATTAATTGTTATTATTGTTTTTCAATAAGAAAATTACAAATTTCATAGTCTTTAATGATAAATGCATGATAAATACAGTCCCATAAATTTGCTATCTTACAGACATTGAGCACAAACCTGACATTGTTTGGCCGTGTGGTAGTGGAATTACCTGCCTTACAGCATCACCATGCACATCACTTCTTGCTGTAGGACATCAAAATGGTACATTGACTGTCTATGATCAGCATATGGGTAAGGATTACTAATTAGCAAAAGCTTAACAAATCATAATGTACATTAACCATTCTTAAATATTGGAATCTATTAAAGGTAGTATCATACTTTGGTTTTTTATCACAGAAATACAGATTCATGGGCAAAAATACCAAGACAGATACAAAAACAGTCATCGGAAATTTTCAGTCCCATACGTTGCCCACTTTTTGAGAAAACAGTGAAAAACGGCCACAGTATTTCTTAAGTGTTTTCTCTTTTATTTTTGATCTTTTAAAAGATCAGAAAGATTTTCGGTCGTTGTTTTACTAATTTCTGGATAAATACACCATTTCAGGCGGAACAATTTTAACGGTATGTTTCTATCACCACCATCTCCATACCCTGTAAGTTAATACGTAAATCTGTTAATATTTCTGGTTTGGTTTCTTACCAAAGTATGATACTACCTTTAAGTACATTCAGCCTATAGGCTGATTAATTTTTCTCTCATTTGTTGGCCCGTCTTAAAGGTACAATACATGATTGGTAAAGGTCACAGGACAGCACTCATACTTTGTCTGATCAAACATGTACATAAAATAATTAACCTGTGAAAATTTGAGCTCAATCGGACATCTGAGTCACGAGAAAATAGCGAAAACCCGACTAAATTTTTCTTATAAAACATGAAGAATGGTTTTGATCTTACACCAAAATCATAACTGTTTTCGGTCTTTGTTATACTAATTTCTGGATAAATACAGCATTTCAGGTGGAAATATTTTAATGGTATGTTTCAACCAGCACCACCTTCATACCTTGAGTGAAAGGGATAACTAAAACAGCTCAAGTAAGGTTGTCCTTAATGTTTGTTCGGACGAACGATCTTTGGAAAAGACACTAAATCTTGATTTCCTTGAAAAACCCATCATCTGATGAACCAAGATTTCCCATGGTGACTGTTTGCACTGTTTACGAACTGTTGAGTCCATTTTCTGTCTCAAACTCAATAATTTTTTTGGGAGGCCTTGCAAATCCTATATGCTCCCTTGAAAATGCATGTCCTCTGGATAACAGAAGCAAACACGTATTATTATTTTTGTCTTTTTGCTTTGTCCCCATCAGGTGTCCCTCAGTCAGTTCAAAAGCTGTCGTCAGTGGCTGAAATAAATCAAGTTGACTTTCTGAATCCCAGTCTCCTCCCCCCAGCACATTTCCCGAAGGATCAGTTCTCAACGCCTGATTCCTACCTAATGGTCTATTGTTCTGATGGCAGTGTGTATGTAGTACAGTGTGGATATGAGGGACATAATACAGTGAGAGTTATTGAACCATCATGTAATGACCAGACAGAGAAGATCATATCCGTGCAGTTACTCACTGGCATTCCACAAGTGGTAGGTTTTTTTATCATTCTTCCTTCTCCATGTACTTTAATATGCAGTGATGTAAACTTCACAATGGCTACATGTAGAGATATGCTCACTCTCAATTACTGCAATCCTACCATTTCAATCTAGTTTTATGCTCGATATCTTTAAAGCTGCACCTTGAGTGCCTTTTTCACATTCATGATCAATCCATTGATGATGACTGTAGAGGTGCTTTTATGAGTGGTCAAATTGAATTTCCTTCCCCTGCTACGTACTGCCATGCAGCTCTGACTCAACACTTCAATACTAATTTTGTTCAGCATATAGACAAAGTGTTCACAATGTGTTACTGCAGTGGGCCTGTACCATCTGATCTTGCCCATCTATTGGAAATCTGGATTTCAAAAGCTATGAAGCAAACTTTAATCCACTGCCTTCGGTACTCCTCCAAAGTCTATCTACATCTACCTCTCAGAAATTGACCATAATTCCCATTTCTCTTGTTAAAGCTCTTCCCCGCTGTGCTGGTGGCAGCACTTGCCCCATTGAATTCTATAGACAATATTACACCACTAATCAAATAATCTGAAATCATCGAATAAAAGAACAAAATTACCAGCAATTTATTTCTTTGCAAAATGGTCATAATGCATGCAGATTAAGGCATCTACAATCATGACAATAACCTTCTTAAATCAAAGAAAAGGTGTCAAAACAATAAATGTTATCGCAGCTGATTGAAGTCTGCATTTGATTCCTTTATGAATAAGGGTCAGAAATTTGGTACAAATTGTTATTTACAATTGCATGGTGCATACAAAAAGAAAAGTTGTTAGGACTAACAGTGTCTAGCACTTAAATGGTAACTGTGATGTATATTGCTCCTACCATATTCTCTTCTTCAATCCTGCTTACATTCCATATAATGTGTGATTAACACCACATGTTACAAATTACAGTTGCCCTCTTCATTTCAAACACAGATTGCAAACTCATTTTCTAGAGAATCAATCTAGTAGTACACCAGCCAACATGGGATATTATACTTTGCACGGCATTGTTTGTTAATAGCAGGCAACCATGCTAGATCAATCATTCATAGTATGAGGAAAAATATTAGGGTGGATGCCACCCTGGATTTTGAATTTCAAGGTCATTTTCAAGGTCAAAGGTCAATTCGTTGAAAATATGTACTTTTTTTTCATTTTTGGGGTATTTAAACCTCAACTCATGTACATTTGGGGGAAAACCAAATATTGTTGTCATAGTATTGATGTAACCAGCCTCTGTAATTAATATAAACTTTGTTTTTCATGTATGTCGAAATAGTTTTGACATAAAACACATAGACAAACGTCAAAATGAGGCTTAAAACATTGGCATTCCACCAATGTTGGAGAATGCATCCACTATGCACCAATGGTCTGTGCCTGTCTATCCAATTGGATGAGAAAAAGGTGGAAAACCAAATAAGAATAGGAAATAACATGCCTGACATCCATATATGTATGTACATGTATGTTCATGTCTGTACTGCATGAGTCTATGGAACAGATGGGTTGCAACAGTCTATTCGCATCACATCTACCGGCAAAAGTGCACCTAAGGTTTTCCTGAAGCAAGTGCACTTGACTGTCCTGCACTTAGACTTGCACCCACAGGTAATCAACTCCAGACAGGCATCAGGGATAGAGGGTAGCCTTGTCCAGACAGGTTTCAGGCAACCCAACTCCTTCCAAGCTGAGGTCTCTGTAGGAGATGGTACATGTATGTGCTCTTGGTCTGCTTGCAGCCAGATTTTTGCAGTGTGAAGTTCCGGGTCATCTTTTGTTGGTAACATCTCCAGACCCTTCTTAGCCGTTACCAAAGAGTTGAAGCCTTGCATGGTTGATGGATGGTTGCTTTAAGGTGTGTCATACAGGTGAAACACAAACTGTTTAAAAGGCGAAAGTTCACAATCGCTACGGATTCTATGGATGAGAATAGTGGTTGATTTTCCAACATGACTTCTTCCCAAGACCAGTAAAGGAAGAGGTTGTATATCACGACCTGTTAAAGCATGGAAGCTGAGCAGATTATCCCTCATTAGTTGTGTAAGTCCCTCAGATACTGCATGTATTGGATAACATATCCGCTTCTCTGCTGTTCCAGAAATCATCCAAAGTTCAACTGGTTTTGTTGATAAGAAGTGCACCAGGAGCACCATGACATCTCTGTCTCTACAGTTGACAAACACTCTTTGGTATCCCTTGCTGACTGCCTCACATGAATGGAGTATCAACCTAGTGTCAGCCTACAGTGTTGTCAATTAGACATTGCTTGACATTGATAGTGACAAGTCGCTTTCCCCTATCTTCAGCTGTTAGCAGATCGCTTACAATGTCCCTGTTGCAGCATCTTTCATTGCCAATGATACCAGAGGTAATTGTAACTGCCTGATTCGGTGTCTCCATCTTCCTCTTCAGCCATGGACGTATGTTGACGGAACACATTAAATGCTGTTAGCTGCGAGGCAAGCTTCTCCGCTTCATATGGGATTGAAGAATATCTGAACAGGTGAAGGTTACCTCTTCATCATCATCAGCATCCAGGTTAAATAGAAGCCTCATGTCCTGAGTGATGTGCGATCTTTCTGACCATGTGATACAAAACCTGTCTCTGGACTGGTCGTTTCTTGTGATGCCAATTATGCCGTACTGCATCTTGCATGTCTTGTTCACCCACTTTGTTGCCTGATCGGCTAAAACTTGCTTGAAATACTTTTTGGTTATCATCACCACAAAATGTCCATCAATGAACTCAGCATAAACCTCTGGTGCAGTCTTATCCAATAGATTAATTTCTGCGAGATAGACAGGTCCCCATCGTGCATAGGTAGTGTGGTCATAGATGGTGAGCCATGAAAGCATTGCTGCGAATGCTTCTAGATGGAGCGTCCAGTTGCCATCCCTCACAGCCCTGATGAAGTCAAGCAGTATCTCCACCATCTCCATGTATGTTGACCACAGTTTGAAGTTTGGATTTCTTCTCGTCAAACTCTTTCATGAGATCCTGAGCATTGGTACTGCTCAGAAAATCTGGACAAGTTCTTTGACTTTTACTTTTTGGCTTTTCCATGTTCAAAGGAAAAGGTATTGTTTTTGTTCTGATTTTTTTTTCTGACCATGTGATACAAAACCTGCTTTCTTCTTGTCCTTTGAGTTACCATAGACTTTCTCTTTGGCTACTTTTAAACTGCCGATTTTAACCAAACTTGGTCTGAAGGAAGTAGGGTAGTTGTTTGCCGAACCTTTTCATCATCATGACGTCATCTTGTGTCATGTGACAAGCGATTTGAATTTAATAATCAAAATCTTTAAAAAATCAACAAAAAATCAACGGTTTGAGATATAATAATAAGTTCATTCTTTCACCAAAAGTGGTTGTTGGGCAGGGTCCTTCATTTGTGACACATTGATTGACCTCTGTGACCTCTACTTCCGGTCAAACAGGAAGTAGCGCCTCATTTAAAAGCCGGTAAGAGCTATGATCATGATTCTTTCACCAAAAGTCAATTTTAGGCAAGGTCTTTCTTTGTGACACAATTTTAATTGACAAGCAATGTGTTCCATAAACCCTGCAACAAATGGGTTAAACTTAAGTTTTCTACATTAAAATATGGATAACTTTAAACCATATGTCTAAATCAAACAAAATAATTGATGTGTATTATTTTGAGAAATGTTTTATGTATCATATGCGGAAAAGCCATGTGTTCTGTTTTCAATTGACACAATCTCTAGCCATGATTGAAACATAGGCCATTTGATGTGCCACAGAGCTTATAAATGTCAGTCGGTGTCCTCTAACAGCACGGTAGTAGGCTTTTCCATTCAGCATGGTCTCGATAGTGTTTGCTGCATAAACACCCGCTTCAGCATTTTCCATGTGTTGGCCAATAAGAAGTTGAAGCACATATGGAGTCCTCCAATGAGAAAAAATTACATTCTCAAACTTGGGATTTGCCCATACGACATGTACAAGTTCCTTTCCTCTGGAGTTCAGAGGTTGGTCAGCTGTGATGATGGTATGCTTCTGGCCCATGTGGTTTGAAATGTTCATAAACCTGTCAAGAATGTTTTGAGCTATGATTGTGTCAATTCTCCAATGCCAATGGTATGGTTGGCTGCATGGAACAGATCTAGCAGTGCCTTATAGCGGGTAGCTTGGTGTAGAGCAAGACCCAATCCAATAATTTCTGTCTTAATTACAACACTGGGTTGTATATTGTGTGTGTAGGGTATAAGAACATGTTCACATACAATAATTTGGTGAGCAAACAACTTTGACACAAAGTATACACATAGTGAGAAAATCACACTTTTGTGTTTAAGATTTGCATACGTTCATGTGTTAAAATCAATGTTTACCTGTTAATTATATCGACTGTGTACATCTTCTTGATGATGAAAATAATTTTTATGGATAGAACTATTAAAAACAGTATGAATGAATGCATCTTGTAAAAATACCAATTTTGACCTTGTTTGACCTTTGTGACCTTGATAATGACCTTGAAATGCATAATTGAGGGTGGCATCCACCCACATTTTGTTCGTTATCGTATGAACAATTGATCTAGCATGGTTGCCCGCTATTAACAAAAAATGCCATCAATTTTTTTTCTAGATGACTTTTCCATGTTTGGCTGGTATACAAATAATGAATGTTTATGAGTGGAATGGTAAAAATAATTTCATGAGGTGACAGATGGACTGTTCCATTTCACGAGGCGAAGCCGAGTGGAATGGAACAGTCCATCTGTCACCGAATGAAATTATTTTTTCCATTCTACGAATGTGAAACATTCATTATTTGTTTTATATAACATCTAAGTAGATCTTTGTCATTTGATTTTGATTGGAGGATAACATTTTAAGAGTTAGCGAGACAAAAAAAGCTTAAAATCTTGGCAAACTATATTGTAGTAACGCGCGTTGCACACCAACGCGTACGCGCGCACGCAGTGACAAATAAATGGAACGCCGCTTGACCAATCACGTATTAGAGTCCCTGGCGTGCAATGGTACAAATCGGATGGCACCAAAAATGCACGGTGGATGGTACAAATTTCAACGGTTGTGACGTAAGCCATGAATTGGTCTATTTATCACATATCACGTGACATACAATCCTCCAATCAAATGACAAGGATCTACTAAGGTGTTATATAATGTACTATAGGCTGAGTCAACTGAAATGCTTGAATTCATGGATTGTTTAATTTGTTCTGCTGTTTCTTGTTCCGGTTGCAATTTGTTTTAGTCTTTGGCTGATAAAAGTTTGTTTTCTTTCTTTTCTTTGTAAAATGGTGTTTGAGTCTTGTGTGGGGTATATCACAACATTTATTTAGCTTCAAGTGTCATATTCTGGCTGTGATCCAAACTACTGTCTTCTGATTTTTTCCTTTGGATTGTTTTTTAAATTTTTTTGCAGGTCATTGTGGTTCGTGGAGGTGGTGAAGTGAGCCTGGTAGATATCCGTAGGGGCCATGTACTATGCATAGTAGCACTGCGTGCTGTAGACTTCAAGTTAACAGCAGTAGTTCCTCCAGTCTTATCACCAGCAGCTAATGCACACATGCTTTATATTAAAGGTAATTGCATTGCATGATTGAAGCACAATATTATAGTACATGTATTAAGGTTTACAAGGAAACAACTTCTATGGGGAAAGAGTGCATCACAAATGTACCATAGGCTTGAATTCAATATTCCGGCCACTTGGTATGTGCTGGCCTTCTTTATGATAGTGATTGCACTCTTTGATGGAAGTCAAAGAAATCTGAAGACATCATCCAGTCAGATGTATGGGATGGAGTCACCATGCATCTCTAGACTAATTGTAAAATCTATTACAAAGAAGAAGAATTGTCTAATTGATTTCATGCCTTCAAGTTATTCCCTTTGCACCTTTTACACGGGATGCTTCAGTGGGTGATTGAGTGATTTAAGTACATTAAGGGTTTGCATTATCACTTCCTGGGGCCACTGTTACTATGTGTAGGTAGGAAGTCACATATTGTAAATCATGAATACCTTTCAAGACCAACTATAATGTGCACAGCCATAGCTATATGAGATAATGGACAAAATGTCTGAAACATTGACCTAATAATCAAACCAAGGAATGTACATCCTTGATGATAATAGCGCTCCGCACTTGCGCTAAAAATAGCACCGGATCTCAGACAAACATTGCAACCATGCAAACGTGTGTGCGTACCGTGTGCGTGTCCATATGTACACTACGTGTGTGAGACAATGTTTGTCTGACATCCGGGGATTTTGTGATGTCATTAGTGCGGAGCGCTATTGAGACATTTCACATAATTCAACAGAAGTTAAACTTGGACTTTGGATAAAGAGAATACACACACCATGTACACTGCATAATAAATACAAATCAATATTTACTGCCAGTTGGCTGCTAAAATGTTGGGTGAATGAACGTATCGGATTGTACCGGTAAAAACAACTGATTGATGCTCACATTCATGATCTATTTCTTGTATAAATCTTATATTGTCACACGGTATGTGTTGTTGATATTTTTTTAGGCATAAAGGAAATTGCTGATGGTTCGGAGGAGACAGAATCGGATGGCAACATGTTTGTATTTCCTCTACGATCCTTCCCAGCATTAGATCCTTTCATGAAGAATCCATTGGACACACAAGCATGTAGCATACATGTTACAGCTCAGAAGAGATTTGAATCATTGCTTAATAAGAGGTATGTAACAACACCATTTAACCACTAAAGCTCATTCTACTGTTTAATTCTCTTCAGTACAATTTCAAACTGTCATGAAACTATGTAATTTTTTTTCAGTCAACTTCACTCTTTAGGCATGCATTAAAATATTTCACCTGTACAAACTTAACGACATACCTTACTGATCATCATCTTTACCAAACAGTCAAATGAATTAATACATGTATTAAAAACTAATCTACAAAATGACCATCAGAGGTGATTATATTAAACAAAAAATGCTCTGCTAATTAATGGCAAGATGCTAATGTTTGAACAAGAAAGAAATAACCAAGTGAGGGACACAAGTCTTTCAGATAATTATTAAAAGGAAACATTCTGGCAAGTTTCATGCACAGAGTAATTTATGTACTTTTGTTTGGATTTTAATTTTATGTTTTCTTCATGAATACAAAAAATTCAATTTCCATCATGAAAACCAAAACTTCAGTAGGCTATGAAATCATCGCCACCTAATAAATGTGCATTGTCTGTAAGGATTTCATTGGCAAAACATTATTTTACTTGTGAAAGTGAATTATGATTTACATCGTCATTCAGATACGCATAACTTTTATTGGAATTCAGTATTTTGTTTAGGTTTGTGCTACAGTGTACTGACATTGTTCAAAGAAGTTTGTATTTATTCTATGTCTGAATAAATATTTGTTATTCCTGTTTTTCTCCATGTTGTTGTTGTTTGTTTCAGGTTGATACGTCAGAATGATCGTCAGCATCGTATGCAACAACGCTGGAATAGGATGACTCCACAAGTTATTCCATGCAAGTAGTTCAGCTGTCAATATTCAAGAGATTTGTGATATCTTGATGTTTACTAAACTACCATGCAGTCAAGATTGAATATGTGCTGGAAATTAGCATACCACTGCGCTGTTCTCATTGAGGGATATGAGGCTGGATTTCTCTGGTGTTTTAGTGTGCAACTCACCAGATACTCATCCTTACATTGTTTGATTGTGATACTTGTCACTACTGTAAATGTAGTATCAAGAGCAGGCGCGGTTCTACGGGGGGGGGGGGGGGGGGGCAAGGGGGGGCTATAGCCCCCCCCCCCCCCCAAAAAAAAAAAAAATTTTGTCTAGCCCCCCCCCCCCCCCCCAACAAAAATTAAATGCAAGTGAAAAAAAAATTCTTGAAAATACTACATTTTTTCAGTTATTAAGCGCCAATTACATAAAAATGTGTTGTGTGGGCTATAATGTGCATGTTTTTCGACCCCTAATAAGACATAGCAGAAGCGAGTGTTAGAAGAACACAAAATATTGGGTCTTCTTGCCCCCCAAAAAAATAATGGCTCTTCTAGCCCCCCAAAAAATTTGGCTCTAGAACCGCGCCTGTCACTACTGTAAATGTAGTATCAAGAGTTTGGGTATATTACATTTGAATCATATCTGTGATTTACTTGGAGCATGTTACTTGGAGTTAGGCATATTAGGAGGCCCTGACACTTTTCGATCCTAGCAGGATATTTCTCAAAGGCTAAAGGCAAAGCCTTATCTGGGTTTAGGTTTGATGTCTGTCCGTCCTTTTTTTGTGTTTGTCTGATATTTATTTTTGTGTAAGTATGTTTGTTTGTTCCAGTTGTTGGTGTATTTCAGTCATTTGTTTTTGCATAGTTTCTTGAAAAACACTCATCTTGTGTTGCTATAGAGATAGAGATATTGTGTTTATAAAATGTATATACATGTACATTACAGCATTGTTTTGATATACTTAAACCCCTTGCTAAAACGACTTAGTTTGACCAAATTGTATAGGGCCTTTGCTGTGAAATATTGCATATTATGAGGTTCATAGTATTACCTACCATGTTGGCTGGATATAATTCACCATGAGATGAATCAAACAATATTTCTGTTTCAGGTATAGGTTACTCATGTTATATAACTACAGAAATGGTTTATGTAAATAATTCCTGGTCAATTTAACTTACTTGAAAAGATTGAACTTCAAAATAATTTAATCACATTCATATTGAATGTTTATGGTTAAATTATGGGTGTTTACGAAACGGAGACTCAGGCTCAGACTCCAGCTATGACATGCATAATCTATGCTCAAAATGTCGGTTGTGGGTTTTCATTGAAGCTGAAGCTCTGTTTACCTTTCCAAATTTATAGAATCTACTTCCGAAACGCAGCTTAAATCCTCTATTTTGATACCCGTTATTTCAGAATGGATTCATTAAATGAAGCCCGGAGCCTGAAACGGAGCCTGAGCCTCCGTTTCGTAAACGTATGAAATGTCTGTGTCACCGTAAATTTGAGTCCCACTCATCACAAGCCTGTAACTTATGAACGTTTTTTGTTTAATTAAATATAAATGAAATGAGTTTTAGCAGTTTGGGGTTGGCAAACGATCTTATACCCTACCATGCAGCATTGAGTATTTTCAATCCTCATTTAATTTGTCAGTGCTAAGTATTGAATATGAAAAGCAGCATAATTTTCAACTTTGGCAATATTGCTAAAGGTATATAACTGTTAATACCTGTCTGGCGAGCTCAGTGTCTCGCGTCCTAAACTGGACAAAATAAATCCAATTGGCATAGCGCTAGACAGTTGAAGATTCTAATCATATGTAATGGAGTTTACTTCACTTTACTTTTTTGTCACAGACGTTTATGATTATATTCAAATAGGGGTGCTTGAGACGCTTAGTTGAAATGTTGTGGTTTATACTGAACCAGGTCGTAGTTTCTTACATTGGACAAGCCCGATTATTGATTGAAGAACGCGAATTGTACCCAGGCACTGGTAAAATGCTTATTTGATATAAACCATCATCCGTCAAAGTGGACATTGGCCGCATCACACCGTCCGAAAAACTGGTCTGCTCCGATGACACCACATCTTCATATTCCAAGGAGTGATCATAATCCCCCGATGAAATCTCGTAATATCTTACACTCTGAGCCTGCTCAACTGATGTAGAAGTGTCTGAATTGAGACCTTCGTACATGTAACGGTTGGAAATCATACTCTCGGGTCGTAATCCCAAATAGCTGAGGCTGTCATCAGGTTCAATTGGAGGCAGGTCGTATTCGCAGTTCAGATCGCTAAATGTTATCCGTTTGGGATCTCTTACGTCACAACTGATTGTAGAACGAATACTGCTGAATGTGTTTCTGTTTATGGAAAGTGAACGTGGTTCGACATCTTCCGACTCACTACTTCCACTAATTGTAAGAAGGTTATCCTTGGTACCTGGTTTTATCCGTCCCATCACTCTTATCGTTGCGATAATAACAACGCTGATGACAAGTCCGGCCATAGCAGCTCCAATCACCGTTACTGTTTTGCTTGGTACGTTCCCTGATAGGTTTTCCCGTTCTCTATTATCATCGTAATTGGTATCGGAATACATTAATTCGTCTCCGTATTCTTCCTCCTCTCTGGATTTATCATCATCGTCATCACTGGGTATTCCATGTTCAGGTCGGCCTGGTCGGCTAGGCCGGTTTGGGCGATTGGGGCCTTGGGGACCATTTGGTGTGTTAGGTCTTGGGTGACCTGACACTCCAGGCTCAGTAGGTATGTGTGAAGGTGTTGAGTCATCAGGTGATCCACCATATGGTCTTCTTGTAGAGGACGGAGCCAGGGTAGGCCTATGGATTCTTGGCTCCACGTTCAGTATGGAGGATGCATTGGCAATCTGTCCAGTATTAGCTGTTGCTACACATGTAATCAAAGTTCCATCTAAGCCTAGGATGACGTTATAAGCGGTGAGGAGTTGATCATTACCACCAAGCACAAATCGCTCCATAAGTGAAGACATGACGAGAGGTATGTCATTTATATACCAAGAGTAAGTAATCATCATGGCTCCTTGCGCGTAACATCCAAACGTCTCAGTTTCACCTGTTCGTATGACGGGATCTCTGGGTGTGATGTCTACAGTGATGTACACAGGGAGTGGAACAAGTGTACACGACCTTTCCAGTGGCAAAGCAATGCCAGACTCACGACATTCAAATACAACTCCATAATCACTCTCTGTTAGGATATGCCTTTGTATATTTGTGGAAGGTATTGGCGAACCGAGCTGATTCGCCCCTTGATACCAAGTCAGACTTGAAGGTGGTTTACCGCCCTTGGTTCTGCAAGTTGTTATCACCATCTGACCGGGAATGAGACCAGATGGTGGCTGCATACTACAATGTGGATAGCCAACATCAGGAGGAACAACCACTGTCAGTATAGCCGATCTTCTGATAATATTCATCAGTCCGAGAAGCGCTCTGCATTCGTACCTTCCTGAGTCCGTCTCACGAACATTGGTAATCCTCAGATTAAATTCTCCAGCGCTCTGCTGTCCAATAATAGTTGCACGATTCCGTAATTCAATCTTCATTTGTGAATTAAAAATACCATTGAAACTTGTTGTCGTTGTTCCTGGGTCAAAATGACTCCATGCAACTAGTGCACCCACCAAATCCGATCGCAGTGCACATCGTAGAACAGCCGTTGAGCCTTCAGTAACGATAGTGTCTTGAGGACTCACGCGGAATGGGTCTGAAGAATATTGAGCTGCACACGGCGGGTACACATCACAAAGCAATGTTAATAGCATATTCATACAATTTATCAAGCAGTAAACGAATCTGTTGGTTGTCCCCATCTTTGAGTATAAATCGCACTTTGCAGGGTAAACTGATGTGGAATCTCAACAAATCCTGAGAAAAATCAAAAATATGAAACAAACGTATCCATAATCCGTGCTTGGCGCTGTTTCGAGTTGCAAAGAGCTAAATATGGAGATGATATATACTTCAGCAGCCTCATGGTCAAAGTGGAACAACTTGCATCCTGTGTAGGGTATACACTAAGGACTGCTGTTAATGTCCCGTCACAACCCCTTGACGTACCAGTGACTGTGACTCACCTTCCGTCCGTAGACTTCTTCCCCCTCCCCCATGAATATTTATCAGACGACTGTTCCATTTGTATGTAAAGAAATACTGTATTTCTTAATATTATACATACTCCAAAAAGACTAAGGGAAGCCATTTTTGATTCTATATTTCGTTCTTTATTCAGAACATCTTCAGGAATGTATTTATACTGTATTTTCTACTACTTTTATATTGCTATATAGTCAATCGTGCATACAAATACTCGTACCGTCTAGTACTGTTCACTGAGAAGATAACAAAAAATAGCATGAAAGTGTCAAGAGGTTTCTGTTTAATTTTCACGATACGGGGTGTCTAGAAAACCTTTACACCCTTGAAATGGCTGCCGAATAAAAAGTATTATGATTCCAAGGGGGGGGGGGAGCTTGAAAGCCCATGCACTAAACTTTCATATGACACCAAAATCTCCGAAAAATAATTCATGTTTGGGTGAGCACCAGTCACTTTGTATTAAAGGCTATAGAAATTAGGTTGTGTATAGGAATTGGCCCTCCAATTTGTGAGAGGTGATTTCTGGAGCTTACGGAATTGGGGATGATTATGAAAAAGTTATATATGATCAATTATTGTGATGAGCTTTGCTCATATGTTTATTTGCAAGACGTTTCAAAAGTGTCAAGTGTTATAGACACCCTGTATAGGCCTATAAATAAATTGCAGTAGTTTCTTTGTTGGAGTTACAGAAAATCCTGTAACATTTTAGACGTAAGTATAAATTGAGAGCCACCTATACCTCTTTATATACAACTCTAAAATAACTCGGACATTTAAAGACACATATTTATTCTTATGCAAATATTAGGCTTTCCATTCACCGTCTTATATACTCAGTGCCATTTGATTGCACATGAAAAACATAATGGGCTGTCTCCGATGGGATTCGAACCCACGAAATCCTCGTGGCATGGTGTTAGCCGAATTTGCATTATTATACCTCCTCGGCGGAAATTATTTTCATGATGCATTAAATTTTATTCGTTCGAAGGAACGAAGTGCGAAAGCGAAGATGATGGATCTCTCATTACCTCGATAGCCTGGTGCCGCCGGAGCGGCGACCACAGGTACCCTGAAAAGTTCAGCAGACAAAATGAGAGGAAGGATCGTTGCCTGGATACTAGATGCCGGTGGGATTGATGGGTGGAGGGGGGATAGGGGAGTGGACATGTAGATATTTTTTTAACATAAATTACGACTCTATAGCGATGTCATTCAAAGTAACTGATCCTACATCCTGACTTGTTTCAACATCTTTTTTGTCAGCTGTTTGATATTGATAATTATATGCATTAGAAAAAGTATTTGTGGAAAAAAATCCATGCTTCAAATCTAAGACGGAACAACATTAAAATTAGCAAAATGACTGGTGATGATATAGTGGCGTTATAATATAGGTAATTGATGTTTACAGTATACATATAGGCTGATCATTGATCACGAATGCAGACGAGTAAGGTTCAATTGACCTCATGTCAATGTTTGTTAATCTTGTAAATTGCCTAGCACTATAGCAGCCCCTTCAAGTGTAGGAATGTAATATAAATAAATAATAGTACAACGCAAAAGCCTCCACTAAACTAATCTGGGTCCTGTATATACGACCATATTTTTTAACTGAGTGACCTTTTGGCAGTTTGCTTACTGATACCATGATCTTGATACCAAGTGGGTGTATCACAAATGTAAACATCACCATATATACAACACGACGAGGATTGGACTCCAACAAGAAGTTATTCCACCACTATATGATTGGAAGCAAGCTCGACAGTAGTAGCATAATTGTACTGAAGACAGACTCGACAGGAACGATATGGCTTTAATGAAGTATCTCAGGATCCACAAGCAGTGGGCCAAGGAATTCCTGGCAGAGTTTCTGGGAACGTTTATTTTAATGGTAAGCGTACTCGGCATCATTATTTCAGTTCCATCACTAATGAATAAACCTGTATAAGGTAAACGATTATGATGAAACAAGTGATCACATAAATAGGCCTAAACATGTATTATTAACTTGAACATAAAGTATTTGACATGTGCTATTGTTCAAATAGCTGTCAGACTACACTCAGACAAAATGCATGTTCAGTGACTGAATTGTTCAAGGATTACACAACTAAACAATTGAAACAATTAAATTTCTTCTCGGATCAATCATTATTGTTTATGTTGAATTCATATCCTGATAACCAGCTATTAATGACTCTTGAGCCCATCCTTATTACGTACATTCCGTTGTATGTTCTAGCTCAGGTTTTGAGTTTATTGTTTGTCAGATTTTCAACAAAAACTATTACCAAAGTTATTGGATTAATTTCAAAATAATTGCAAATGATATGTCCACATAATGACCGAGTTACCATTAGAATGATACATCTTCGTGGGATGTGCACCATTATTGTATATTGCATTGTGCCCGTAATTGGCTTTGCACATTCGTTTACTACTTTACAAGGAGATGTATGGGGAAGTCGTAAGTGCACCAGACGGTCATTTTGAGATCTAGCTCCGATAATCTTTCCTCGATATGGCACCATTTACCCTCAACTTCTGATAATGCAAATGATTTGTCTTCCTTCAAGAAATACAAATACCGCCCCATACACCCTATCATGAACTGACCGTGTCCAAGCATTCCTTAAATTGGGACTGGGTGCATTATTTACCAGTGATTTAATGGTCTGTTTACATCCTATAAGCTGTTCGGAGATGGTAACGTGGCCCAAAGTATTCTTAGTCGCAACTCTGCTGGTGACTTTCTCTCCATCAATCTCGGCTGGTTTGTTGCTGTTACTATGGGTGTTTACGCATCCGCTGGTGTCTCGGGTAAGTCTTGAATACCACACTGAGCACACTCATAGCAGGATCATGAACAGAATCATTCTCGAAAACGTAATGACAGAAGTTTGGCTTACAGAGCATGATTTTTGTGATGAGTATGATGCAGCAATCATGTGGCCGGCATGGATCGATGTTGTGTAATTTGCTGTCATAACTGTTCATTCATTACGCAAGTTGGCAAGTGATCTAGAAGATAAGAGCGAATAATTATCAAGTTACCATTTGAGCCCATCGTATCCACAGTGAGTGCAATGGAGTCCAAAACTCTTTTATTTTCAAGGCACGTAGCCAGCATTGTCGGAGGTAAACGTCGATCAGTATCGTCCCTATTCCTCTCCCCATATACGCGCCCTCCGACCCCCTCCCCCTTCCTTGTCTCCCTCCCCCTTTTTCTTCGCACTTTCCTTCCTTTATTTTCGTGTTCTCATTTTGTCGCTTCTCCTTCACCATTCAAGTCGTACGGGACACAGTCTGGCCCGCCCCAGATCGCTATAATACGCTACGTCATGAATGGTTGTTCATTTTGCTTTATATGCTTTTCCCTTCTAATAACTGCAGGAGGTCATATTAACCCTGCTGTGTCATTGGCTTTAGCTGTTGTTGGTAAATTCAGTTGGAAGAAACTTCCTATGTATGTGGTGGCACAATGTTTGGGCTCTTTCGCTGCCTCAGCCTGCATCTATGGAGTGTACCTTGGTGAGTAACATTTAACATGTCACCTCATGAGTACGAGTCTGTTCTCAGAATGTATTAAAGTATAAAGAATAGCATTAAATCAATAAATATACCAATGCACGCTCTACTCAAGATATGTTTAAAGTCATTGAAAAGTTAACAAGGAAAAATTGATTGGAGTGGGATTCGAACCAGCAACCTCCGTGAATACCGAACATGCGCTCTCCCTACCCTAACGAATAAAGATAATTAACTATTTGGGACACCACCAACGTGGGGCTGGATAGCTCAGTTGGCAGAGCGCCTGTACGGTATTCAGGAGGTCGCCGGTTCGAATCCCTTTCCTGTCAGTTTTTCGACATCATTAAAGTTCTTTCTCCCGTACGTAGACGCACTCAACGATTTCGATGGAGGAGTTCGGATGGTACTAGGCCCCACCGGTTCGGCTGCCATATGGGCTACATACCCCAAAGACTTCCTTAGTTTACAAGGTGGTCTTGGAGATCAGGTATTACACTAGAAATAACTCAATCATAATAATGGGGCTTAGGGTTGTTGTAAAGCTCATTAAATGTTGTAATAAACGAAATGTTACATATCATCGTGTTAATAGTGGCATGCACGTATAGCTGCTTGTAAGAAAGATGTTTTCCTTTTCTCAATTATTTTACAGATTATTAGTACTGCCCTGCTATTGATTGGTGTGCTTTCTATTACTGATAAGCGAAATGCTGCTGCACCGGATGGTATGGGGGCCATGCTGATTGGTCTGGTTGTACTGGGTATTGGTCTAGCATTTGGCTACAACTGTGGCTATGCCATCAACCCTGCTCGCGACTTTCCACCAAGATTGTTCACTTACTGTGCCGGTTGGGGCACGGAGGTATGGATGTAAGTAATAATTATAAATATTATCTCTTCTCAATGAGTACCGTCTTTCAGTCTTTGTCATCTGTCACGCCCGGGGGTTCTGGTTTTTCCTTGGCGTTCGAGTCATATAATGCTTTTGTTCATCGCCATCTTTGACTGGATTACCCCGCCCCTCCATTTCACGTTTTTGGCTAGTGGTGAAATTGACGACATAGCCATGGATTTCCGCACAGATTTTTAATTATTTTCTACAACCTTTTTTTCTGAGCCAGAATCTGAATTTCTACTCACTTTCGGAGGAACAATACGTATTGATAATGTCAAGAAATAAATTCTGTTAAGGAAACATTTCAATGTCTCTCCCAATTATGTCCGACATCCAGCCATTAAGATGCGTCTTAGGCTACTATTGTCATTGACGCCGTCATTGCCGATATTATTACTGTCAGTTTGGTCAAATGAAACGAAATGGTAATAAAATCACTTAAATGAAATTTGTTTTGCTAATTATCATGTTACACAGCCCACGTGGAATGCACTGGTGGTGGGTACCCATTGTTGGTCCGTGTATTGGAGCTGTAGGGGGCGCTATTTTGTACATACTGTGTGTGGAAGCTCACCATACACCGGAACATGAACTACCAATCACACAGTCCATAAATGGAGAGAACTATGGTAAATATACATGCATGTCATAATAAGAAACTTTCATTCATCACACTCGTGTGGCTATACATAATTATACACAGATACGTGTACATCCCGCAATAACTGAAGTTAAAGTGGAAGTCAATGGAAGTGCTGAAGTATCAGAAGTCTTAACTTTTCCCAACCCAACCCAATCCATTCCAACCGAACCCAACCCCACCACACCCAAGCCAACCCAAGCCAACCCAACCCAAGCCAACCCCACCACACCCAATTAAGCCAACCCAACCAAATCCAACCGACCCAATCCCACCACACCCAAGCCAACCCAACCAAATCCAACCGACCCAACCACACCACACCCAACCCAACCCAACCCCACCACAGCCAAGCCAATCCAACCAAATCCGACCCAACCACACCCAAACCAAACCAACCATGCAAAACCAACCCGATCTAAACCAACCCAACCCTGACCACCCCACCCAACCAAAACCAACCCTACCAAACCCACCCCAATCCAACCAAATAGTGTAGTTGCCATAAAATTTATTTTCCGACTGGTGATATATCTATCACAAATTATTGGCTTCGTGTCGATGACAATAAATGTTGCTTAAGTTGAGAAATTATTTTAATATTGTATTTTGGTCTTGTTTGTTAAAGCTGAATCTGGAGACGTTGCATTGAAGCGACAAGATGGCCACGACAATGACATCGACTGAGGTACCATGACCTAATAGTTAGCATAATAAATATTGTTTTTAGGAAATTAGAAAGTACTAGAATTGAATCACGATGTTATGAACATGCATGCAGTAACAGCATTTATAATACATGTAGAAAGAAATGTCGTTGCACAAATTGATGAATTGCTTCGTTGAAATAGTTTGTTTGACTTTGAAATTATTTCATTTGTAATTTCATATGTACATGTAATTCTTTTTTTAGGTATTTAACAATATCATAAAGATTTAACTGATAGAGAATAGCTTAACAATTTAAATTAGTTTAATTAAATTTTTTAATTGAAATGGTACAGCACAACGATTGTACATGTAATTGCAAAAATTGGTTTGCAATGTGACTTTGGTGACACCAAATTGATGGAATTTCTTTTCAGATCAAATCAAATTCACCTTGGACAGTGCTTTTTAGTGCCTCAAGATTTAGCACTGAGGACGACCCTTAATAAATTATTATGAATCGTATACAAGAATTTGCATAAACATGAGGATATAAAATCAAAGTGGGAAATCAAACTGCAAGAGCGTAACGAGCGGACTTTACATAACCGCAAAAACAAACAAATGACATGTACATGTAGATGACAGATTGTACAGAAACATACAAACAATTTAGAGCTATGTTTTATTGTCAATGTAACAACATTCCAAAATAAAAAACAAATAACAGATAAAGGTAATTATAACCATCACTTTGCTGTTTTGCTGAGTGCCTCTTGCTGCATATAACCGTGTATTAGCTGTCGGCTCTATTGAATAATAGTCTTTGTTAAGGAAGCATTCATTAAAATCATCTAGTTCTGTATGCATCTCATAACATTAAACAGTGAAAACTGAAAATCAGTGTATACACCGATCCGACGTGCGACCATGGAGGTAGGAAACACCCGCCATTACTGCAGTGTCCCCTCCCGCCTTTTGTGCCCAGTGAGTGGCAACAAAAGAATTTCCGCTCCGCCGTACTCTATACTGCAGAGTGCATGTCCCCACTGATACACCGCAGGGCAAATTTTATGAATCGCAAGTCGGATTCGGGTATTCCACACAAAAGGCGAGCGGGGACACTGCAGTAATGGCGGATAGTATTTCGTGCCGTCGAAGCGCTCTTTTTTTTGTCTGTATTTCTATTGCGTTGAATTTCAGTTTCTACAACTTTAAATAATATTATACCATATACAGTATTCATGTACTAATGTTAAATATGTTTTCAAATAAGTTTTGCCCAATAAATGTGACATCATTTCAGACTTTTAGAGGGAAAACATCACTATAGTCTCATAAAAATGTGTGTAGTAAACAGTACATATACATTGTAGGCTTTCAGATAGCAAATACATGGTTTCAGATAGTAAATAAGCTTTCATAAGAGTGTAAATAGTTTAAAAAGAGCACGAGCTTTCGTAGCAACAACTACTTCATCATTTGATGAAAGCTCATGCTCTTTTTAAACTAGTTAGTCAATATAGTGCTACTTGTATTTTTGTATTTTATATGTTATCTGACTTACACGGCTACCCACCATTATATTCAGAGTGTAAATAGTAAGCTTTCAGATAGTCAATACATGTCGTAAGCTTTCAGATAGTTTATACCATAGTAAGCAGCTTTCAGAGTGTAAATAGTAAGCTTTCAGATATAGGCAATACATGTCGTAAGCTTTTAGATAGTAAATTTCGTAATAAGCTTTCAGATAGTTTTCTTAATCATGGGAATATTATTCTTCTTTTAATACAATAAAAACTGTTATTCACAAGTATAGTGACATCTTTAATCGTTTTTTTTTTCAAGAAGCAGTTTCATATTCATCTGAATTTACATGCATATACAGCTAATTTAGTTCAATGAAAAGAAAACGTGTTTTCATAAGAATTCAAAATGTTCTGTTATTAATTAATGATGAACGAATCGCTTGTTTTGTAAACATTATAGATCATTATGAGATATTGAAGAGGATGAGAACCAATCATTGCTATTGTTTGCGAGTTATGTGTAATGGTTTGTTTTTTCGCATACACTCACTGTAAACTCCGTGCTTTTCAATGACAACGCAACAACTCCATAAATTATATGATTATCAATATTTCTCGCCCCATAACTCCAGTACGCTCTCTCAGGTGGGACATGAAACATTGCCAAGGTATTGGAAACAACTTTCTTATCTCAAAGGCACGAACAATTGCACTGTATTATACCTCAAAGGACAACCCTTAAAATGACCCATTAATAAGTGTGCAATATAATGCACATGGAGTAAAGGGTCAATACATGTCTAGCAGTATTTTAACGGTGAATCCTGCTACTGATTTCTCCTGATTTATTTCTTTGTATAACGACAGTTTACGACACGTGTCAATCACCAAATCTGTTCATAACCAATCAAGTATCTGAGATAACAATGCTTGGAATACGTTCTGACAAGAATCTTATTTCTCTAACTGCTCCTGACTCAGTTAGACCTATTTGACTAATTTGTTCGGATCCGTCTTGGGTTGCGTGATCATCATTGTTTTCACTGAGTTGATTGCTAGAGTTGTTGACAGTGTCTGTATTTGTTTGTGTATTGCATCGATCCGTATGATTTGTACAAATATCTTCCTTCGGTTCTCCAGACAAATTCTGATTTGTAGCAATGGCGTCATTTTCAGTCCCATTTGCTATATCTATGGGGTTTGAGGGTGAAAGCAGTGCAGTATGATTAGCTACCCAATTATGTAATCGGTCAATTTTGAAGTCTTGTACTTCATCAACTTCATCATGTGAGTTGCTAGTATAATCAACCTGCTGGAACACATCATCAGCATCCTTCACTTGAACATCTTCTACTTTTTCAGTCTCGTCTTCACTGTTGTTGTTCTGATCTGATGAAACACTCATGTTCTCGTTCTGCTTAGGCATGCTGCCCGTTGTGTAGCCTCTTGGCACATCATTCTCATGGTTCTCGACTGGGAGAAGGAATTGAACTTTCCTCTTCTTTTTGTGTACCATTTGACGCTGATTCTTTTTCCTTCTTTCAAGTAATGCTTGAAGTTCGGCCTTCCTTCTTTTGTTAATCGCTGCTGGCGAGTCTGAAGTATCAATTCTTTCATCACCAGGTTTTAAAGACAAGCTATCCAACGATATGCGAATGTCGGCCGGGATTTCTATATCACCCTCTTCTGTTCGACGATTATATATCGGTTTGAGCTTGCCTCCCGGTATCCTTTTTGGAGTAAGTTTCTCCAACTCAACTTGAACGAGCTCGGAATAAACAAATTGTTTTCGAACTGGATGACGTTTTGCAGCCTCACTCTCCCTCTTTCGAGCAAATGCATCATTTCGAACAGAGCGACGCCTCTGATTCCGAGGCTTCATTTGTGTCTTTCTCTTGTGTTCTTTCGCTGCCAAAGCTTCCAATTCTTTCCGCTTCTTTTCAGCTTCTTCCTTCCGAGAATGTCTTTTGAATGTATTTTTACGCACTCCAGGGGTCCAAGGTTTCAGAACGTCGGATAGTAAACGAGTATCGAGATGCGAATTAGTCCCCACATTTGGAAAAGGACCTATTTGTACGATTTGAGATTCTTCATCACTGGACCCCTCGTCAGTATAACTCGTATAACTGCCTGTCATGTCCTCGTCTACTATTGCGGTGCCTGATCTGATATCGTCATTTCTGCCATTTCTCAAGATTGGAAGGGAGACAGCTCTCATTCGAAGCTCCTCTGAGATTAGATCTCGGCTGGAAAAGGTTTCTAACGAACGTGACGAGAATGTCGATCGTTGTCTGTCCAGATTAGATGAAGTTCGCACAAAACTATGGTCATCGATGAGATGGGGTAATAAATTTCGTGTCGGCAATGCATCGTTTGACGCGTGCGTTTCAACGAAATTTGGTACAAACCTTTTAGGCTTGCCTGTTTTATTACTTAATGTTTTACCATTTTCAATTCTTGACAGTACATGGGAGTGATGTTCACTTATTTGAACATCACCATGGTGGTTAATGGATACACGCGAACTATCTCGTAGGGAGCTCGAACGACGCTGAATTATCGACGGGAGAATTTGGCTATTGTTCGGCACCATCATGGTTTTAAAATCCATGATAAACGAAGTTTTAAATCAGTTTAAAATTGGAAGCACTGGTGTCCGTCAGATCTGAATCCAAGCAACATAAGTTAATGAACTTTGGAGAATCAATAATGGCGCCTTGCACGCCTGTTATTGCATTGACTTCATCATGACACCAATCACCTTCCAGTGTTAAACTCCAAAGATGACTTCATCGGTCGTGCATGATGCTCGGTAACATTGGTCGGCCTATCAATATTCGATGAGCATCTGTAGAAAACAAAAACAGAAAATAATAAATAGGGGAATGACAGTATTTTGGGCAGGTGTAATAGATAGCGCTTATCAGCTTTTGGATTTGTATAGTGATGAAAAGTGCACCGAAAGCACGTTTTTGTGGCAACTTTACAAGATTTAGTGTAGACAATAGTGTAGGGACTTGTACAAAGTCTATGCTAGAGGTTGTAAGCTTTGACCTTGAAAGGTTCGTGTATAATGTTGACGTAGAGCTGTTCGGGACAGTTATTCATGAAACTCATTAGTCTATGATTGGAACACGAAATGTAAAAGTCGATACATATTCTATAATAATGTTATTTTTCTTTTTCACTGGCATTGGGGGTGAACCCTTAGCTTATTGACTGAATCAACCATGGTAACAGGCAAGTGTATACAGAAATGTAATGGGTTAAACAGACATTATGTTGGTCATGAGCAAACAAGTATCTGTTCCACACTCAAGCCAGTTTTGTTTACGCACGCAGTCTGCACAAGTCAATGAAAGTGTCGCTATTGACAAAGCGCCAGGAATTTGAATAGACCGTGTACATGTATATACAAATAATATTTACCAAGCTCTCACTGTTAACTAGCAACGGTGTTTAGTGTCTGAAAGCATGGCGTACGAAACGGTTACGGTAGAGAAAACACCACAAACTACACTGGGCAGCATTTAATGTATGCTGTCATGCCATTTCATTAATTGGTAGGCTTAATTTACACAGCATTAAAAATACAGTATATTCAAATTAAATATTGATGTTAACAGATTTATATTTGAAACGTATCGCTTTTTAAGTACACAACCTTATACTGTAGCTCTGATAAAAATAATGATGTTAGGCTTGTGGAGATGCCTTATGTGTATACAGTAACCTAGGTCTATTGACGTTTGAAAACTGAGTCATGTTAACACGTGCAATTATCATGTTATAATAGATCAGACAAAGTGTTGGCACATACTGCTCATCGACTGCGCGCTGTTCTCTGTCACATTTGCCAATTACGCGTTATACACATATTGCGTTATGGACATACAATTTGTAGAAGAGGAGTGTATTAAATGGGTCGACTTTTCAGCTTCCTTATACGTAGAGTATTCATGCTAGAATTGAGGTACATAATATTCATTATAATGTACAGTGATTAGTTTGAAAAGGTCAGCATATCCATTGCCGGAAAGGAGGAAATGATTTAGGGCTTTAATATTGTTAAAGGACTATAAATTGAATTATGTACATGTACAAGTATAATTATATTTAGCCCAATGGTTCTGGCCATGCATGGCTGTCAGACGAAAACAAATTTATACTGGTCGGCCATTCTACAAAAACTAGTACGTCCGATCACACGTCTGCACATGCAACGGTCTTTACTTTAGCTGCATCGCGTATGATGCACTCTGAAGTATCTCTTTGTCCATTAAAGAGGATTAAATGATGAAAAGGATGAGATTAAAAAGATCCCCAGTTATCCCCTCTTTACACTAGGGATGGAGCTTCATTGTGTTCCTTAGTCCATGATTCAGCATGGATTTATGACCATGTGAATACATTGGCTCAGTAGGCCTACATGTGGTTGCTGTGACAACTTGAACAACTAAGCATCAGTGAGTCCTATGATATTTCAACATCATTTTATAAAAAAAGATCCAATCCGACTCCCAAATCCTCTATTTAAAGAAAAGAATGTTGTCAATAACAATCATCATTACAGATTGCATAAACATACGTTTTTCGTGTTTGTCAGTAGGCCTCATACACCGTGAAAGCAATATTATGTTTCGTAATTTAACACAGGCTAGCTCTCCCGCGCAGTATACAGTTCCATCATCCAATGATCAGATTTGATTGTAGCATGTGCTTTGGAGGCAACTGATCAAGGCCTAAGTTGGATTTGTTTTTGTCTTGAAACTAATTATTTCATTCCGACTAATTACCTCCTCATTTCAGATCATCGCAGGCTGAGTTACTTATTTGGCCATTATTTTCCACACAGTGTATAATGAAATCTCTGATGATAGGTTTTAGCCCAATGTGACATCATGGAGCCTTCCTCCATGGTGACATGAAGTCAGTGCAGGTCAAACCATTCCTCCATGGTCAAACTAAGCATAGCCGAGACAATTGTGTTACGTTTAGGCTACAATTATATGTTTTGCTGCTTCTTCCAAGCTTCCATCAATTCGTTTCGATTACCACAAAACTCCAGCATTTAATGATGGACACCATCACTCCAATTTACTCCGCTGAGATAAGCGTTCCGGAAATTGTTATCAGATAATTTTATTTGGCGAATTAAAATCTCACCGTTGAACTGAGATGAAAACATAAAAAGTATTCGTCAGTCTGCAAAGGCCTAGCCTAGCATTTACCAACAATTGGAGCAATTCATTACAAATCAATCTCGTTTTGAAAGACTGTAAACAATAAAGATGAAGAAAAGATGGAATGGAGCACGTACCTTACTCACTGGGACTGCATTGAAGTAAATATCGATGTAAAATCTTAGCAACTGCGGAACGTGTTGGCTGGTAAAGTTGATGTCAAGTAACGATCGACACAGATTTAATAAGTAAAGCTCCTCATTTCAGTTCGGCAATACGTGCGCCATGATGACACGCTTTAGACTAAGTTGGAGTCTGCATTGCATTATGTATCTTTACTCAGATGTGTAACTAGCTGCAATTAACCCGTCATAAAGAAACATCCCAGGATATACCTGCTGGACGACAGCCAGAATTACGGACAAGTAGTTAGATGGCAACTTAATTGCGACGAAGCATTATGTTCATTTTCCACATTATCAAATTACATTAATAATGTACCATGCAGTGATGCGTGCAGTGAGTACCATACATGGTGAATGCCCACTGCATTACCGTATTGTATAATGTACGTGTGTTACACTGTCTGGCCTGCCAATGATGACGCGGTTTGTTTACCATGGATGATGCCGAACAATAATACCTATAACTATGTACATAAGTATACGCGTGACTAACATTATAGAGGGTTAAATCATGACGATCCTGCAATATCAGGTGGATTTATATCGTACGCGTCAGGTGGATTGGCTAAATTAATTATCACTGATTGTAGCCTACCACGCTGCATAAAACAAAATTTACGGACTGCCCTGCCGGCACTGTAGGCCTACGTTTCGGTATCACCAAAAAATATAAAATAATCAATAATTAATTGGATTCATTAAAATAAAAGAACTTCAATGTTACCGAGCGCCACACTAATCGTTCCAAAATCAACGCGCGCACCAAGTTTATACTCTCACATGTTTTTGTACGCATTTTGATGCAATTAATATGGTGTGTGATTATGACATGTTATAACAACCTAGGGGTTCAGTGCTTCAACTTTTGGTGGAGATTTGAGCAATTGTGCCTTAAAGGTACAGTACAGGATAGGTAACATTTTACAGAAATACGGTGCAGTCAGTTTCCCTTAATTGTGGTTATTTTGATGATTAAACAGAAATGTTCACAGATTGCCTTTTAATTCGAGGGGGAATGGAGATGGTGCTGGTAGAAACATACCGTTAAAATATTTCCGCTTGAAATTGTGTATTTATTATCTATTTATTATCTCGGGGTAAGATCAAAACCATTCTTTATGTTTTATAAGAACATTTTTGTTGGGTTCTCGCTATTTTCTCGTGACTCAGATGTCTAATTGAGCTCGAAATTTCACAGCTTTTTTTTCATGTACATGTTTGAGTAGAAAAACTGTGAATGTTCCGTACGTTGTTCTGTGACCTTTACCAATCATGTATTATACCTTTAAATCTTGCCCGTATGCATCGATTTGAAAGAGACTTAAAGGTAGTATATACTTTGGTTTTTATCAAAGAAATACAGATTCATGGGCAAAAATACCAAGACAGATACACTACAGTCATCTGTGAAAAATTCAGTCCCATACGGTGCCCACTTTTTGAGAAAACAGTGAAAAACAGCCACAGTATTTCTTAAGTCTTTTCTCTTTTATTTTTGATCTTTTAAAAGATCAAAAAGATTTTCGGTCGTTGTTTTACTAATTTCTGGATAAATACACCATTTCAGGTGGAAACATTTTAACGATATGTTTCTACCACAACCATATTCATACCCTGTAAGTTATACGTAAATCTGTGAACATTTATGTTTTGGTCTTTAACCAAAGTATGATATGACAATTAAGCATAAAATCTCATCAGTTGGTAGAGCGCCTGTACGGTATTCAGAAGGTCGCCGATTCGAATCCCATCCAGTCAATTTTTCTCTGTTCACTTTTCAATGACGGACTGAATTTTTAATTCAGTCCGTTATTTGATGATAAAATTGAAAAAGAATTAGGTCGATTTGCAGTAGTGGACTCTAATGCTCTATGCACACAAAAATCAGAGACTCGTGGATGAGGTTGTTTAACTGTGAAGTTTTGTACACGAGCGTTTTGAGTGGGATGTGCACCGGCGTACCAGTCCTGTCGTGACAGTGTACCTCAGTCCAACGCGATAGTAAAAAATAAAAATAGCGCCCCCTTTTGTCAATAAGGCACATTTTAGTCTGGTACCATTTTATTTGTTTTGGGGGAACATCTGGAAATTCACGTAAGCAGTGAAAAAAAATCTTCGGTCACCATACATTATAAGCCAGATTTCAGGATTTGATGTATCTGCGACTGATGGAGTATCTGTTTTGGTGATTTTCCAGCCTCATTTTGGTCAAAATGGCTGGCTGGGGAAGGGAAATTGTCACTCTTCAGTGTGGTCACTATTCCAACTTCGTTGGCACCCACATCTGGAATATTCAGGTAGGCATAACAATACTCATTTATTGTTCAATAGGCCAGGGGCCTAAAAAAAGTAGGCTAGTTTACTTGAGACATGTCAGACCATGGAGGTATCTTTTCCTAGTCGGTAGTCCTACCTCCATGGTCAGACTCAGATGAACCGAGGGGTGGGGGGCTACTAGTAGGCCTACTTAGTACCTAGGCTATGTAGACCTAACGTGTGACGTTATTAAAAAATACTGGAAAGAATTCAGTGACAGCCATCTCTTGTGCACATGCACTAACCTTTGAATGGAACCGACAGAGGGCGTTTTGAGCAAAGATGGCTAGGGCGGCTAGGCCTACCACTGTGTTCGAAGTGTAACGTTAGGGCCTAGGTTTTTAAATCGAAGATAGTCCATGCTGATTGCAGTTTGCGGTGCTTTAATACACATGGCTTATACATGTACATGAGTTGGGCCAGAATGCTAAACCAATGCCCATAATTATTTTTGATGTTTTATTCTTTGAACGTGATAGGAATCAACCTTTCTTTATGATGAGAACCCTGCAGCTGTTGTTTCCAAAGAGATCAACCATGATGTATTATATAGAGAAGGCCATACCATGACTGTGAGTATTCATATTTTTCTTGCTCAACATCACATTGTTGGGGATTGTGACAAGACGGTATCCCCCAAAACATTGATTTTTTTTTAACTCTTGCATACATATGTACATAGATAGTTTGCATACGTACAGAGATTCTTGTGAAAATGCAATCAATATTATTGTAATGCCCAAAACAAATACATGTTTTTTACCTAGGTACATGTACATGTAGTCACTTCCTAAAAAAAATAAACTATCATTTGAAATGTCCCAGGGGCTTGACTTGGTACATGTACTGGCCCAAGTATAGTTGACAGTGACAAATAGTTGACAGTGTTCTGTGACCAGCGATATAGTACAGTAATCCTTTGTGCCACTGGTTGGGCTAAACACTGGGTCATGCTTTAACTGGAATGTATCAGTCTGGTTATTCAAAAAATGCACCCTGTCACACCCTTATTAAATACAAGCCCCGCCCCTAGTCCCAGCCCCTTATCTATCTGTTGGTTCTGGGTTTAGCCGTGCCACTAATCTCTCAAAATGCTTCATGTTTCCAGGGTGCTGTTACCTACACCCCTAGACTTGTGACCCTTGACCTCAAGGGCAGCCTTAACACACTTAGGGCAGAAGGGGTTTTGTATGATTATCATGCAAAGGAAGACATCAAATGGTGAGTGAATAATAAAGTATTTGTATTGCACACATGCAGACCTGTACATTGTCATCAATGAATCACCCCTGCTAACAGGTGTACTGTACACGTGTGTGTATTACATTTATTTTGCTAGTATTAAATTTTACTTCAAGGACATCTCAAAGGATGAATAGTGTGGTTTCGTACCCAGTGCGAGATGCGGTGGTCGCCGTGACACATGACACTTGGGGCGCACATTACATTATTCACACCATTCTCCAGTTCTCATCGTGAAATTAACTATGCATATCATGCGCAAGTCGGCAAAGAATGGTGGCGCAGGAGGGACGTCACATGATCACAAATATCTGCGCACATATTTGTGATGTTCAATACATCGTACATTACAAATTCACAAATATCTGCATTAACAGTTATCTTTGAATTGGCGTTTCCAGGGAAGGTGATGTAACTCTACATGAAGAGAAACCACCAGCAAAGAATACGTTTCTGTCAGATCTTGATACACAGGATGTAAGTAGCTTATTTGTGGTAGTCAGTGGGATTTAGGTATCATCATAGTTTATGTTACAGAACTCAAATTACATTAATGCAGATCCAGTGTGATTTAATTAGAGCAAACAGTATTGGAATGTCAGTGAATCTAGGCATGCAGTGTATAATTCCCTTTAAGACCAAACTAAGTGGTTTGATTCTCCTGATTTTTTGTGTTCTTGTTGTGTACCCAGCAAGTTGGACAAAAAGGCAAAAAGAATACGGATGGCCAATCTTCCCAAGAGTCTGACACTTTGGAGGTCAAAGATCAGCCGTTAGAGGGTCAGTGTTCACAGGGTCAGGTTGGTGAAAAGTCATCGAAAGTGTACCGTCTGGATGAGAGCATTGATGTCTGGTCTGATTTCCTTCATGGTCACCTTCATCCTAAGACAGTCATGGTGATTAAACAACATGCACATGGCAGGTAGGTGCTTTCTTGTAACTTTCTATTTGGGGGAATTTGGGCACTGCAAAATGAGAGCTAAATAGTATGTGTTGAACATACATGTACAGTGTATGTATGAACCACAACGGGTTCACACTGAGACAAATGATGGTCTCTCCAGCATGTATAGAACTGGCATGTATTGCATGTAGTCCACAGCAGGGCAATTTATGCATTTACCCCTATTTCATGTGTACAACCACTAGAATGTCACTGCTATGAATGGTCTCCCATCCATTTCTTTGCATAAAGCAGAACTTTGCTAATCATATCAAACGATCGTCTGATCTTCTTTTTTTGCCCAGGGGTAATATCATCAAATAATGTGTAGACAAATTTAATAATTCACATAAATGTTGACTTCGATGAAGGCATGGATGAAGCTCACCTGAATTTGAACCCAGTTTCTTTTCCTTTTGCAGTGAAGTTGATCCCTTCGGACTCTTCACCAAGGGACGTAGCCTCCTGACCAAGAGAGATGTTGCTGAAGATATTGAAAACAGGCTCCACTTCTTTGTTGAAGAATGTGACCACTTACAGGTTGCTTGACCATGTCTTAGCTTGTGATAAATATTTCAAACAATCTATTGTTCCTTATGCTATGAGTCCACTGAGCCGGTGCCAGTTCGCGCCAATGCAATTTGCTGTGGGGCCTAGTGTCGCCAATAAGGTGCCTAGTGGCGTGCAGTGGCTCAAACTGCCTCCCAACTGGCTCGTGATAGCCTGTAATGGCGCCAAAAATTTAATTTGGCGGCAAGAAAATTTCAAAATGTTTGAAATTTTCGTCGCGCCACTTGCATCGAACATCCAGCGAGAAGTGTCTACCAAGTGGCACCAAATGGCGCAAACAATCCGCCTATTGGATTCCACTTTAATGTAATGTCGCGTGCCAAGTTGCGCCACTACGCGCCAATCACAACTGGTGCCGGCCCAGTGGACTCCTAGCATTAACAAACACATGATCAACATTTTTTAATTTTTTAATCCTCAAAGGGGGAGGAATTTCAAAGCATAATTTGCTAATAAAGAGATAGTCAATACGTGTTGGTGCAATTGTGATTCGAGAAAGGTTTGCCCTACCCACCATATTTCTATCACTGTGAACTAATTTAGGCTTCAGTCTGAAGCAGTTTGCAATAATGCCTGTGCAAACCTGTGTATGCAGTGCTAGATATGTGTCAGGTTTGGCTGACCTCATTTTGAATTAAGACATTGACTTATTTACATTTCAAATTCATATAACTGAAGTACCTGCTTGTGATTACAATTTGCCAGTTGGCCTTTGATGAGATTGGCTGTAGCGCACCTAATGAAACATATTTATATGATGACAACTTTCCCCGAGTAGCCAGGCAGCTCAATTAATTAAGTTATTGAAACTTCTTAATTGTCTATTGTTTGTAACCTGTTTTCAATAATGTTGTGTACAGGGATTTCAGGTGCTGGTTGATTTCTATGACGGCTTTGGAGGTCTGGGATCCAGCCTCGTTGAGAACCTTGCTGATGAATATAGAGGCAAGGGCATTATGGCAGCAGCCGTGGCACCTGCAGCATTTACAAACATTGTGAGGACAATATTATTTATTCATTTTCCTTCTCTGAAAAAAAAATGTAATCATTGTTTCTTGATGTGCCTTTAATGGGAATATTCCAAATCATTTTTGTGTGCATTTAGAAATATCAATTTTGAATCTTTATATTTTACAATTAGCAATGTTTTATTGGTAATGGATATAAATGCATTTAATTGAATGATTTCTCCTCATCCTACTGGGAAAACTCCTGCATGGGAGCATTTTGTCTTAATATACAGTTCCATATTATATTTGTAAATCTATTATGTCTACTTTATTGCAGAATCACACTGCAGACAATCATCGCTTGATCAATTCAGTCTTGGCCTTCCAGAAACTTAGTGAGCAAAGTTCCATTCTCCTGCCCCTATCTCTATCCTCATCACTCTGGAGGAAAGTGGGTATGCCTACCAAGTTCCCAAATGTCCATTATAAGGTAAGATATATGTCTAAACAGACTGATTAATATTGAGCCTTAGAGACATCAAAAGAAACATGTACACTGTCCATAATTATCTTTCCATAAGATGTAGTATGTATGCCAACTTTATACCTTTTATAGCAGACATTGTCCTCTTGCATGGCTTCTGACTGCCAAACAGACAAAGATTATTACTATTAGGGACACCACCAACAAAGGGCTGGATAGCTCAGTTGGTAGAGCACCTGTACAGTATTCAGGAGGTCGCTGGTTCGAATTCCTCTCCGCCAATCTTTCTTTGTTCACCTTTCAATGACTTCAAACAATTCAGTCAGTTTCCCTTGTGGTTATATGATGATTTTGTTTGTTTCAGTTATTTCTTTCCTCACCTAGGCATCACTAAGTACCAGAGTATTTACTATGGTGAACATTTCTATTTGGAAGGCACTGCTGATTCATGCTGTCTATATTTCTAATGGACACTCGGAATCTGAAAGATCATATCATGTATATTATAATTACTCTTTGCAGCCTTCTCTTGCCTACCACACCAGTGCAATCTTAGCCAGCAGTCTTGACTCAGCAACATTACCCTACAGAGTCGCTGATGAACCAATCTCTCTGTCTGTCCTTACAGAAGCTTTAGGAAACTTAGGCAGAAAGGTAAGACCAATAAATCTCAAAGCACACACTGTACAGAAATGTACAAAAGTTCCTTTGAACAGACAATTCAAGCATTTAATTGGCAGAATAAAGATACTATAATGCATATTTTTCGGCACCCATTCAAGTGAAATTTGTGTCAAGATTTAGCAGCATCACCTTTCTGATACAGTCTCTCATTCTGCTCTTGGGGAAGCTTTAAGAAGCTTTGACAGAAAGGTAAGTTCCATCATTATAGTATAAGGTGACCAGACGTCCCCGATTTCCGGGGACAGTCCCCAATTTGAAAGTGCCGTCCCCGATGAAAACTTGTCCCCGAAAATGTCCCCGATTGGACAAAATGCTCCCGAAAATTCTAATTGTCCTTAATAAAAAAAAGAACACAAATGCTGTGCTGAAGAAGATCCATTCTTCAGAGAAGTATGCGAAGACAACCGCCGAAGACATGAAAGTATGTAACCCACTCATGTCAACTGGAGAAGATGTCCATAGATACCACAATTTTGCATGTAGGCACCATCTGAATGAAAAAAATTTCAAAATTATACCCCTCCCCCAGGACACGGATCACTGTCATCACGGATCATCTCAACAAAATATGGTCACCTTATTATAGTAACCATGTAGGTTTAGGTAGTTCTTCCTCATGATGAGTTGTATCTGTTCATGTTGCAGGTATCAATGCTTTCTACATCATTCCCATTGCCATTTGCTGATCATGGATACCTAGCAGATGTACTCAGTAGTTATACTCAGAAACCTCCATGGTCAACTCTGACACCACATACTCGTCAGGGTGGTGTTGTACAGCCTTTTGCCCAGTCTGTTGTGTTGCGGGGAGTGCCAGTCAACAGAATACATGTGTGAGTGTGATACTATTTCTATAAACTAAGTCATGTATATGTGGAGTGTTTGTTCATGTTAGAAGCATTTGATTACATGTATCGTGGGTGAGGTGTTAACAGCCCAACCTGATATACAATGTTTCACACCTCTTCAGTTCATAAAGGGGGCATAGGTGGCAAGTGCGTTAGGCACTCGCCTCTCACCAATGTGGCCCGGGTTCGAATCCGGCCTGGGTCATATGTGAGTAGAGTTGTGCGTTGTTTCTCTCCTATGCAACGAGGGTTTTTCTCCGGGTTCTCCGGTTTTCCTCCCTCCACAAAAATCAAACACTTTTGATCTCAGGCTGTATTCCGTGATCATATATGGGTTGATGTGGCTGGCAGCCAAAGGCGCCCATGAAAGCTTGCTACTCGATCACGTTGAAGTCGCATCCTTCGCAATTCAGCACCCCAGCTGCGAGTAAGGATGATTAGCCTCCCAAATTATTATTATTATTATTATAAAGAATACAGCAACATACGTTTCACATTGAAACGTATTATTCAGAAAGCTATCCACATAATACATGTATATCATTCAGAGTTTCAATCTCAGTTGAAATGTCCATAACTTTCTTGTCCTCTGCAGGCCTGGTAGGCAGCCACAAAATGCCTTGGAATCGTGTCGGTCTGTCAATGAAATGCTGAAATGTTATCTGACTGGAATGTATCCCAGAACACTCAGGTAAATAGTAATCAAATCTCACTATTTATTGCCTGCATATTTTGCCTTTACGTATGTACAGTGGAAAGCCACTATAACACGCCGGAATGCACAGAAATTGTTTGTTATAGTGGTAGTTTGTTATAGTGAACAATGTTCAGCATGCCTATACATTATACCTAAAAATTGGGAGCCAAGGATGATGTTCGGTGTAGCCAAATGTTCAGTTTAGCGGTGTTCGTTAAAGCGGCGTTCCACTGTACTTACTACTCAGCCCCTTCTCAAGAAGCTATAATCCTGTGGCTTATGTTCATGAAACTGGTAGTTAATTATGATGTATACAAACACTTCTTTTCTTAAAGCTCTGGACTTTGCATCAACCAACCCTTGAAAACATCAGCACCATTTCCACACATCTTCGATCCTAGAATGAGCCGAGAGGGTCTTATTCAAGACTGGCAACGGAGAGAGGAAGAAGGTAAGACAAAGATAATGATAGAAAGACACTCATCTCCAATACTGAAAGAGAGATTCATCATTCGACAAAAAAAACCTTGTGGAGAGGATGGATGTTCTCCCCCTTTCATTAACCTCAACATACCTAATCCAAAATGCATTGGTCTTTTTTCACAGCTGTGGAAAGCCTGCCAATGATGACATCTCTTCAGACATCTCCACAAGCCCAAGAAATGCTGAACCATCTCATCAAGGAAGCGAGCAAGGTTGATATCCGTAAGTGTCATGGTTACTTTGAGGATGGCTTAGAGCAGGATGAATACAGTGAGGCATTAAATAGCTTAGAAGGACTTGCACATTGCTATGAGCAGTGCTCTTAAGTATTAATGGTCAGAAATTATACATCAACATATAACATGCCGCATTGACTGATTCTTGTGTAAAACATACATAGCAGATTGATAGACAGTTATAGTAGGTCCAATTTTGCCCATCTATTGATCAGTTTAAATAGTGCAATAACAAGGTGCAGCTGATCATAAGCTGTACATGTATGTTGAAGGTATTCAAGCTGTTTCTACTGAAAAGTCTCTTTAAACTTGCAGTTGTGAACAAAACCATGGTGAATACAATTCCACGAGGTTGTATCCGGATTGTTTCACCTTGCTATCTTACATGTAGTGGCGCATATTCAAGTGTTCATTACAAGTCCCTTTTGTCCACAGACGCTTGGAGAAAGTTAAGTGCTGTCCAATATATTATTATGTTTTGTGGAAATCAGATATATTATGTGTGTCCATATACTCTGTAAATGTTTGCTTTGATGTAAAATTGAACATTTTGGCTCTTAACAGATTTGAAAGTCTACATACATTTGGTCAAAATGAGGGTATGTGAGGAATAGTAATACCGGTATTCATTTTGGCACGATGTACATAGGATTTTTGTGTGCAATATTTGTATCGTAATAATTATATAAAAGTAACCAACATAACAAGACTAAAGAAATTGCTTGTCCTTGACAGAAGACTTTCTCAGAAAACTTGATATTATTATACTTAATATGGTTCAGACATTTTACATTTTGATTAATTAAAAATGTTATCCTAATTTGATTCAGGTATGAACAGATCACCAATACCAGCGGTTTGTGTTCTGATTTGTTTCAAGAATTACATGTCAGTATATGTATGGTCCATTATGTGCAGTACATTCTGGTAGTGTCAATGATTGTATACGTGCATTTGTGTACAATTTGTGTAATTTTTATGAAATGTGGTTTATGTCCCAGCTGATCTGAGGTTGCATGATTTAGTGTACTCTCTACTGCTTCATCATAATGGGATTTCTGCAGTTTTTACTATTTGCATGGTTAACTCAGAATGTAACTCGGTGATTTGGTATGTGCATCTTTTTATTGCTGATGTAAAACAAAGTATGTTACTTAATACTCCTGCTCCTTCTAAAAGTTGAACTTAATTTAACATTCTTTGTACCAAAATATGAATTAAGCGTGTATTTCATAAGTGGTCATACAAATTTATATTTTGTACATGTACCATACACTGTACCTCTGTTATGCACCAGTCATGATTACTCTTGCCTCTATAAATCTTAAGGTTGATAGTTTGATCGTGTTCACACGAGGAGACTGTTGTCCATAATTTGGGTGTATGGTATTTAGACGGTTGTGCTGTGCCAGTCCTGGGGCCAATTTCACTGCGCTGTTTAGCACAAAAATTCGCTAAGAATGACATTTCAGTCTTAATAAAAACAGGGTTAACAACGAAAATTCCATTCGCTGTGTATCACTTGTGATTGTTCTTTGGCTGTTGTTCACTGACCATAAATATCTTATGAAATTTTTAACTGTGTTTTGTTTTATTGGGCAAGACATTTTTGTGCTAAGCAAATTTGTGTGCTTAGCAGCGCCGTGAAATTGGCCCCTGACTGGATTAGTGTGGCTTGGGAAAAGTGGTAGGAGCAATTGATTGGTTCATTATTGAAATACATGTGTACGTCACTTCTTAGCTTATTTCATATACAAACCACAAGAGATAAAATGAATCATTCACAAACATATACATGTCTTGCTTTTACCGATATGAAAATGGTCCCCTAAAAGATTTTAGCCGATTGATTTGTATTTGCAACATAAACACCAGCCAAGATCATTTGCATATCATGTATATGTAATGGTGTGTCTAAATGATTAGTACTAGATGGACCTTTAGGTATGATCCTGTGAGGATCTTTATAGTTAGTTACTATTTTATAGTTGTTTTGTAGCGGTACTGCTGTCTGCAATATCAACATCCCAGCATTATGTAATGGTATTATTTATGGAGTCACTATCATGTATGTTTATTATCATGCTTTTTATTATTATGTACTGTATATTTTGACATGTTTTGCTAGGAAAGCTCACAGTGTTCTAGAATTATCCAGTAGCACCGTGTTGGAGAATGCAATGAATGCATTTACAAATTACAAAGTGGATGGAAAACCTTAGACAAGTTAGATAATGCTTCTTGGGAAGTCCCCTGGGTGAGATTTGAACCAGGGACTCCAGATGTTGAAGTCAAAAGAGCCAGTTCACCAGCCTGATTGCCCATGAGCAATATTAACATGGAGGTATCCTTGACATCAAATCTCATCTAGGATATATAACGCCATAAACAAGACAAATATCACATCGTGTTTATGATGTTTAAAAGCAAAAGGGGACACATTAGTAGTAGTGTAGCTGCAGACACCCTGTTAACTGACTCATCAAGTTCAAACTCCCATAAAGCAATATCTTAACAGTGGCAACATTGTTCAAGTTCGCCTGTATGTGAGCCTTATGTGTACACGTCATGAAATCTGGCTGTATTTGATCAATATTCGCAGGCTTTGGGATATATCCTATTGATTCCTTTGGATGTTATGAACAATAATATACATGTAATGTAGACATTGTACAGTGTGTTTTCTTTTCATTGGTTCATTACTTGATTGTTGTATTGCATTACTGAATGGTTGAAACAATATTTCCTACTACTAAACTGCATAAAATTTGGCTGATAGAAATGACAGAAAAAAATATTTTTCAAAATGTTTGTGTAGTTAATGTATACTTGTACTTATATTCTATATAATTGACAATGCCAAAGTATTTGTATCTAATCCTGCCAAATCTTTGTCTTGTATAAACCCATTCCAGCATCCATGCGGTTTGACATGATTGACAGTGTTGTACAGTATACATAAGTGCAACAATTTCCAACTGTTTGTTGTTCAAGTTTAATTTATGAATGTAGAAAAAATATATATATCTGAAAAGTATTGGTGTTTTATGCAGTGATAAATAGTAATGTGTATTTGTATTGTTTCTGTCTCTGGAACTTCTAAATAAATGATTATTTTGTGTTGTAGAACAGTGACATTTTGCTTATTGGACAATCTATTGATTGGTTTCATACAGAGTCAATTACAAGTATAATTATGTATTCTATATCAACAACCAAATTTAGCAACGTTGTGGGGTATATTATGGTACACCATTAACAGATCATTATTATCAGTTCCACAGATGAAGGATATACAAACATGTACAAAAGAACATACAATTTGTGAAAAGAAAATTACAATGGACAAATACAAGTACAACCTGAACTCATACATGTATATTTACATGTTCATGTATATTTGATTTATTTACAACACTTGCCTAGTTTCACACAAAATAAAACCAAACTATTCATTGCCATCAAGAGTACAGCAAGTGAAAAGATGAACATTTGGCACAAACTAGAAACAGTTTACCTCTGCTCTTTATCTCGCTACAAAGGGAATGTTTCCAGTCATTTTCAAAGCATACTACTGACTAGTTGACAAATACGACTTCACTGCATGTATATCTTTCACAACTTGTTTTTAAAACAACTCACAGCAAAGCTGTGAAGAGCACAGACATGTAGAGCTTTTGACAATTATTATTTGACAATCTTTCCGCTGGTCGCCCAAACACAGACTAAATTTGAGAAACAATGAACATTAACGGTAGTATCATACTTTGGTAGGAAACCAAAACAGAAATGTTAACAGATTTATAATTTACACCTGATATAAAGATGGTGCTGTTGGAAAAATACCGTTAAAATGTTTCCGCCTGCAATAGTGTATTTATCAAGAAATTAGTAAAAGCAACGAGCGAAAATATTTTTGATCTTTAAAAGATCAAAAGTAACAGTGAAAAGATTAAGAAAATTCCATGGGCGTTTTTCAATGTTTTCTCAAAAAGTCGGCACCATAACTGGTAATTTCACAGATGACTTTTACAGTATCTTTCTTGATATTTTTGCTCATGAATCTGCATTTCTTTGACAAAAACCAAAGTATGATATTACTTAAAAGGTATTAACACCAATTCTACAAATATTCATGTACATGTATGTTTCTTACAAAGATAGTAAAATTCAATACATTTAATACACCAACCTTTCATGGAACTTGAACTCATTTTGTGTTCCAATTTTACTACACCAGCCAAATCACATGTTCCAAATTATCCTTAAAATTGTGTCTAACTTTTCATATGCCATTTTTAGGTTCGCATGGTCATACTTCAGCTTGTTTAATCACTGCATTTTAATTATGGGAACTTATGGTACACAAGGGTCACAAGTATTCAAAATAATTCAAATTTGCAGATCCTTCCTCAATATGCAGTTTTCATTTTTCTGTAACGTGTAGCAGCAAAGAATAATGTTAATATGATACAATTCTACGACTGATGCATGTATGTATCCCATGAATTGTGACTTGTGTTTGGTGGTCAAAATGTCCGAGTCCACACAAGCTTACAGCATATTTTCAACAATGAAATCTTCTTTTTAGTAATAACTATTACATAAAAAAAAACATAATCAAATCTTCCATGTGCAAGGAAGAAGGATAATTTTAAAAGTCAGCAAAATATAATCTATTACAAAAATTTAGACATCCGTTCTACAGCTGGATGTACATGTTAAACTTTGGCCCTCATGAGTCAAGTATCAAATACTCTTTTGTTAGGGTTTTTCAGAAGACAAACAATGCCTGCATTCCTATACATGTACCGTAGTTGAATGTCTGCAGGACCTACAAAGGTTGTGGGATCAAGCCTGGACGTACAGGCATACATTGTACAGTAAGCTTGACACTTTGCTTTAATTGCTTCTCTCAGTGTCCACCAAGGTGTACACAATGTATCTATAGGTACGGTATATGTGATGATAGAGTTAGTTCTTGCCAAACTGTACTCTCCAAAGTATGCCTAAGGACCCAATGGATAAGGGCATTTCATCAACCCACAATCCTTGATAATCCCACCCCAAAAGTTACTGTTAACATATATTAAGACAATTCTGAAAAGGAAACATGTTAAGATTACATGGGGTAACAAAACATGCAAATACTTAATATTTACAAAGTTAAATGATATTTACAAACCAGAAAGTTAAAAACAAAGCTGAAAAATCTTTAGTACATACATAGAGAGTACATAGTGTACATATATTTACATTCATTTTATGTACACAATCTCTAAAACAACTCTGCAATAAACATGCAACATACTGTACACAATGTACATATGAATGAACATGTGTGCATATTCAGATAGCACTGCAGTGTAGCAACCAGCAAGTTATAAATTAATATAAAAATACCATGTATAGCAACTGTTTTAAACAACTTGTTAACCTCAGCAACCCAAGAAACATATGTAAGTCACTCCTGATGCCCATGCACTCATTCAGACACAAACTACACTGTACGTGTATGTTCACTAATTTCATGTTATAATGTACCATGGAGGAATACACGTACATATAGAAAAATACAAACATCATAACAAGCCACCTATAATCTGTTCCAAGCTGATAGACAATCATCATTGTAGTACATGTACATGTAATGCAATATTGTACTACATTGGAGTCATACTGTACACGGTACACTGTACCTTGTCTATAACCCATTTCATGTTTGTTGGTCACATGTGAATCAAAACAATGGCTAAGAAGTCTTTTATAATATTTCCATGGTAAACTTGGTTAACTGATCAAGGAGAGTGGTGGTCTCATAAATGTGTCGCAATCCCTGCTGTTCATGTACATCAGCAAGCAGTACGTAAGCATGGAGGTAGAAATACTTCCATGGTACAAGCTATGATATACCGTACACTTATGTAGTATAACTTTGCACAACTTGGTAAATGGATTAACAGCAAGTACATGTACATGTACATGCTATGTATGCTCACAACACACTGTAATGACTTCCCAATATTAAACCCATTCTTCTCCTCACAAATGGCAAATAAAATAGTAAAAATACCAATCTTTACATTGTACATGGCACATTCATCATATGGTACATGTATATACAGTAACGCACATGACACTTGCAATGCAATAGAGATTTGTTGTCAACATACATGTACAAGTATTCAAGATAATGGAACATTTGGGCATTTTTTTGACACAATAGTTCTTTGCAGGGAGATAAAACAATTTGTAGAAATGCAAATACATGTAATACAAAAAAGGGTTTTATATGTAATTTTCTACAATTTGCCACTTCTCCATGTGTGCCTGGCGATAACACAAAGAATCATTTTGGACAATGTTCTCCTTGTATGAAGTGAATAGTGAACTCATACTTGTCCCTGAAAACTGCCCCACACTGATTGCACTCAAAAGCACTCCGACGACCATGGCATCCCATGTGTAAAATATACATCACACTATCACTGAATATAACATCACAGTGCTCACAAGTATAACTAGTAGTCTGTGTCTGGCCAGTATCTGTGAATGAATCTCTCTTGACAGGTAAACTAGACTTAGTTTCTTCATCTGTACCTGAGCTGCTACCTGGTTGAGGTAATGCTTCAACAGCTGGAATTCCATGAGGTATCTGATGATCATCAACAGATGAGGAAGCATGTATTCTTTGTTCCCATGGAATACTACTAGCTGAAGATGTTCCTTGTACTAACAAATGTCTGATTAATGAGTCTGAATTCAAGTTTGCTTTAGTGCCACTAGTTTCAGATGGTCTAGTGCTTGTGCTGCTAACACTTGGATGTTTATAACCTGCCAATGTTTTGATATCTGGCTTAATATCAGGTTGCTCTGCAAGAGTAATAGTTTGCTGATCTCTGTTGAGAGCAGGAACTGTTCTACATGTATGTGAGCTGCTAGACTCTGTGGATTGATTAGAGCTGACATCATCAGCAAGGCTAGTTGGTGGACTGTGTCGACTCTCTTCTGATATGAGCCTAATTCGTTTCCTGGTAGGGTTTGGGTGGTCTGGTTGATGCAGAAGGCTGGACTGAGCCCAGCGGAATGATCTAACTTGGCGAGCTGGTGGACGGTCCTCTACATGAACCTGAGTGGTCATGACTGGCTGGCTATCCATTACTGATGTTGGGATGGTGGCACTTGTAATATTTTGGCAAGTAGATGTTGGCAACTCAACGTGACTAGTCAGATATTGTCGTAGGATATCTTGCTGACCATGACTGAAAGAATAATTAGATGAGCCAACTACTCCTGCAACAGTTGCAGTAGGAACGACACCAACACCACTCCCAACTCTATTTCCACTGGGGCGAAGGGCTTCTGACAGCCTGCTCATTCCTGTTGCTGAAGATCCTGCTTCATTGGTTCGCTGTAATAAATCACGAACTGGTTCATTAGATCGCTGTAATAAATCACGCACAGTGCTTCCACCAACCTGCCCAAGACCTCCTCCAATTGGATGTATTCTATGACTACCACCAATTCTTTCATCAGTATTTGTTGGCCAATTTGTCCATGATGGGTGTCTTTGCTGATCAGGGAGAGTTTCATCTGATCTCTTGGCCCGCTTCCATGCTGAGAAGCCTGATTCATCTGGCTGTTTATTTGGACCTTGTCTAGATAGATAGTTCTGACTAGTAAACCAGTTACTATAGTCACTGAACCTCAACTGTGGTCTGCGACGAAATCCAGGTTGTACTGGAGCACTGATTTGAGGTCTGTGACTATTGGGAGGCACTTGTAGGAGAGGTTGTTGATGTTGCATGTCTCTAGTGTCAGGATCCGTATTCTGTTGAGCTGTTGTCTGGTCACCTGCATTTGGTTCTTGGATTTGCTCTGCTATATTTCGAAGCATTGAACTTATCAAAACACTTGAGTTTTCAGGTGGAGTTTCCTCCCTCATGGGTGCTCTAGGTCTTGGTGGAATGACCTGGTGAAAAACTAATACAGGTTGGCCACTTTTTTTCACCTTCCTTGATTTTGAGTTGTCACTGTCATTGCTTGCTTGTGGACTGTCATTACCATTTGAATCTTCATGAAGAGTTGGACTTGCATCTTGTTGGGAACCAGATGCTGGCAGTTTTGTCCCTATACTGGAACTCCTTTTCCTCTTAGCCTTTGGGCGAAGTAACGTCTCAAGTCGCTTACCTTCCATATTGACAAAGTTAACCAGTTTCCCTACGGACTGTTTTGGAGAATTGCGAGTGCGTAGACGCCTTGCACTTGGACTGGTGCTTACTCTGCCAGGACTTAGCCTTGTTGCTCCTGGACTAAGGCTTGTCCCTGTGTCTATTGGCTCTTGCTTGACAGTAACTGGAACAAAATCAGACGCCGAATCACACATTGGACCAATTTCCTCTCTTGGAGAGTTTCTCAGCTTGATATTCATTCCAGATTTGAGTGGTTTGACTGCTTTTGGAATATGTACATTTAATTGTTGGTCACACAAAGAGGAAGTAGGATTCTGTGAATTTCTACTTTCATGATACTCGGTTCCATGTTCATTCGCCTCTAAACTCTCCTCTACATGTTCATGTGTATGTACATGTAACTCATGATTATTATCTGATTCTGTAACATTTCCCATTTGGCAAGTGTTGCCTTTGCTTTGAGTTGTATTTTTATCACCTGCTGATGATGCATGGTCAGAGCTGCATATTGTATTTTCTTGTGTATTTGCAGAAGCTCTACTCTGAATCGTCAAATCACTAACACATGTTTCTGAGCTTACACACAGATTCTTCTGACATTTTTCTGGTGAAGTATCTACTGTTGAACAAGGAGTTTGCAAAGAGGTGTCCACCAACCTGGAATCTGATACTGTGTCCACCACAGAAAATTCTACCTTCATTTTTCTAACTTCATCTTCCACAAGTGATTTCATGAGTATGGCAACAGAACAACCTTGGGAAGATACCAAATTACTCTTCCCATTCGCATTACTATTTTGTGTCTCAGAAGAAATTTCTGCCACATCGCGAGAGAAATCTTCTGAGTTTGTACAGTGAATTTCTTCACTGTATGCTGTGCTATTTTTGGTTGGATTTATCAAACTCTTCACACTGTAATCCTGGAACTTGTGATGGTCAATGTCAGAATCTCTATTCTGTTCAACAGGTAATCTGCTATCAGCACATAATGTAATATTTGAACATTTACATTGTTCTATTTCACCAGGATTCATGACTACAGTATTAGAATAGTCACTACTTGAACAAGGATGTTGCAGATTATCCTCGTCAGTTTTATGTGGAGGCTGTTTCTCCATGTTCTCTGCAATTACAATGTCTTGAGCATGCCCATCATTACCTGTGCTAAGACTGTGGACAGGCTCATTGAGGACACTACCTTGTGGCTGATATTCTTCTTGATCAAAATGATTCCTTTTCAGTGACATTCCATGGTCACTTTCATTGTTCGTTGTGTAACCTGAAAGGTGTCCTGAAAGGTGTCCTGAAATGGTGCCATCCATGTGGACTGCTATGTCACCTGCTGTGTGGTCTGCTACATGGTCCGCTGTGTGGTCTGCTGTGTGGTCTGCTACGTGGTCTGCTACGTGGTCTGCTGTGTGGCCTGCTGTGTGGCCTGCTGTGTGGCCTGCTGTGTGGCCTGCTGTGTGGCCTGCTGTGTGGTCCTCTGTGTGGTCTGCTGTGTGGCCTGCTGTGTGGTCCGCTGTGTGGTCCGCTTTGTGGTCTGCTGTGTTGCCTGCTGTGTGGCCTGCTGTGTGGCCTGCTACCTGGTCTGTTACGTGGTCTGCTACGTTGTCTGTCTGAGGTGCTGTGTAGCCCGCAGTATGATCTCCTCCTGTGTAGGCTGTGTGGTCCGCTGTGTGCTCTGCTTCGTTGCCAGCTCTATGACCATCTGAGATGCTTGCTATGTTTCCTGTTGTTTGGTCTGCTGTGTGGTCTACACTGAGGTCTATAGCACTACCTCCTGAGTGGATTGAAGTGTCACCTGCAGCATAAATTGTAGTGTGTTTCTCTGTGTTGCATACAGTGTCGTCTGCTGCATTTGCTGTGTGGCTCTCTTTGTGAAATGCATCTTCTCTGCTTGCAGTATCAATTGACGAGTCCTGCATGTCTGTTTGTTGTCCCAACACTCCAATCAACTGGTTGTCATCACTCTCATTCTTATGACCTTCCATTATGAATGGAAGATTATTCAATGTGGCTACTCGGAATCAGTCATATCATGATGATGGTTTTTATAGCAGAAAGGATTCTCAGTCAACAAACATCGATCAGTGTACACTTGCACACACAGACGAACTATTAAGATATCCCCTTTTCACGTGAAACAACAGATAAATCTGTGGGTTATAATAAAGAAATAAACAGAACTTCATTATTATCAAAAACAATGCATTCTTTCTCTCCAAAATCTTTAGTACTGTGTACTGTGTATGTCCACGCATAACCGACACAAACTTATTTGCGAAAAAGAAATAATTTTGAGAAGCAGAAGATCGGATTGTGGAGGTTAGTTATTAAGTCGTGAGTAGTAACCGTCACAACCCGGACTTACTAACCACCAAAAGGCGATCGTCTGCTTTCTGAAATATTTCCCAAAAGAGGTTGTGGCGGTTAGTACTCACGACAAATATGCTGGACAACTCATAAGCCGATCAACTAGTATGCCTCAACTCATAAGCTGTCCAACTCATATACAGACAAACTCGTATGCAAACCAACTCGATCGTATCAGCATTTCCAATATAAATATGGCTTTTCTCTTAATTTTAAGGATTTTGAGTTTTTGAAAAAAAATACCAATCCCCTGACAAATGTTTCCCTGGGAAAAAAGAAACAATGATTCCTTGAACTAAAATCCTGCTATCCTCTATAAAGGAAATCCTGTTTTATTTTACACTCCTGAAAAAATGTCAATCCCTCAAAATCAAATGAAATCTCAAATGAGATCACCTGTGTTTGTGTTACATAATGAGCACAGCAGCCAGTCACAGTGATTTTCGAACGGGGCTTAATTAATTGGCCGATAAGTAGCCTAATTGGATTAGTGATTGGATTAACAGTTTCTGCAGCGTTACTCCTTCTGTTCAAGTTAGAGTGGAGACTAGAACCTTCCTCCATCTCATCATATCAAGCCAGATCGATCGATCAGTGTGCGACAGGTTTTCTATTTTATTTAAACAATTGTGTAACCTGAGGATGTTTTTTCCTAAATTTCCACTGAATAAACTTAATACGACACTAAATAATAGTAATAAAATGTTAATTAAGAGATACTTACCAGTTTTGTTTGCTTTTTTCGAAAACAGTGCTTCGGCTTTTCGAGTTTGACGCCATGTTTGACAATCAATCTCTCATTAGATTGGCAACCAGTTAACTCATTTTCACCTTGTTTTTCTGTTACTGGCAGAATGGGCACCAGCGAACGACCTTGCCCGATATACTAGTCTGGTTCCTCATTATTTCCATATTTATCGTTGCGTTTATAATGCAGAACCCTGGGTATCAAACTGCACAGAAAGTGACAAAGGTCATTGACATTCACGCAGCGTAATGATGTTATTGTGTCATTTGTGATCTGTCTGTCTAATGAAACAGCTGATCTATCTGCGGTTCGGAAATCGGAAGTTTCACACAAAAAAATCAATATGCCAAAGAAAAGCACTGTGGTGGTTACTGGTAAGAAATGAACATTCGTATTTAGGCCTAAATATAATTTAAAGCAGTTCTAGAGTATCGCAAACATGCGATGGTCATGGCAAAGAAATTAATATTTAGGTATACTTGTTTTACTTTTTTGGTGAAGCCTTTCATGACTGAGACATTCAATGTTTTATAATTTGGGATTAGGCCTAGTTAACGCCGAGTTGACGTTGATTAGAATGACCCAACAGGTCTGTGAATAAGAAAATAACAAGCTGTCTCTTTAGCCATTAAACCACAACTGGCTGGCACAAACTCGGTCATGGCCATGGGATTATGGGTTAGCGTTATCTGAAAAGGCGGGTACGATGGGCCTAAAGGAAATGAAAACTTTTTCCAAAGTTACTTAAAAGCCTACCTTGCATGAACCTTTCTGCAAACCCCCTCTTGATTTTTTTTAGCATAAAGAAAGTCATGAAAAATAGGGTGTGCAGTATTATAGCAAGATAATACTTGAGCAGGAATTTACAATGTTAACGACGTTTAAATGCTTAAAACTAACATGAAAACAATTATTATCAAATAATCACAAGGGAAACTGACTGAATTTAAAGTCAGGAGGTTGCTGGTTCGAATCCCGCTCCAGTCAATTTTTCTTTGTTAATTTTTCTATGAAAATGAATTAAATTGTATTTGATCTCTAATTGCAGGTTTTGGACCATTCTGGGAACATAAGGTGAATGCAAGTTGGTCAGCAGTGCAAGAGTTGGAGAGACTTGGGCTTGAAGATGAAGATATTGAACTGGTCACAGTAGAGGTTTCTGTTGAGTATGAGGCAGCAAAGAAATTGGTACCCCAGCTATGGAAAGAATATGATCCATGTGTATGTTAATGACATCATGATATTTCCTTAAAGTGAAGTAAATAGTAAAGTAAAAAGTACAATTACAATTTACAAACATGTACAATGTATATACATGTCATAATATGTGATTGGCCATAATCCTGAAGTCTATGTATATTTATTTACAAGTAATAAACTGCTGCAAACTGCAAACTGCTGCATTTGATATATTTATATACATTTACTTCAGGAAATGAGGATGAATCCATTGTTAAATACAAGTACTTTCATTTATCTTTCTTCAATGCCTTTGATCAATGAGTCTTAAACATTTCATGTTTTGATTGAATGAAGGGGCTGCATTTACCAAACTTTATAAAAAACAAAATATTTACTTGTTTGTTTGTGTTTTTCCACCTATGTTTTGTATTTAGCTAGTGGTACATGTGGGTGTGTCGGGTATTGCGAAGGAACTCACACTAGAACAACAAGCACACAATACCGGGTATGATAAACCTGACATTGGATTTTTCATTCCCCCTTCTAAGGTAAGCTTGTAACATTTAAGTACATGTTGCTATCTGCACATAAGTTCAGGAGTAAAGTACACATGTATTTTTTAAAGTCAATATCAGTTGATTATTATTACATGTATACTTCGAATAAGAAATACCCACATATAATTCACACACACATACTGTACCTGTACTCAGTGTATTCTACACGTACCTTGGTTCATTTCTTTTTTCCATTGTCCAGTGCTGTGTCCGAGGTGGTCCAGATTGTATACTAAGTCAAATCAACATGTCATTTGTCTGTGACGAAATCAACTCAACTAATTGTCCAACCAAAGCTGTGGTGTCATACAATGCTGGAAAGTATGTATTCAATTGACTGATTTTAAACCTTAAAAACTATTGCATGTGTGCCAGAAGCGTAATGAAATGGGTTTTTTTTGGGGGACAAATTTCATTTCTAATAGATTTCAAATTTTTTTTGTTTTACCTTACTTCATCATTGTCATAGACAGTTATATTTTGTATTTTAAAAGGGATTGAATATCTTCATTTTCTGTAAAACTATTTCATCACAGAAATAGTTTTACAGAAAGATACAGTCATTGATGTATGTACCTAGTCCAAAAACTTACTTACTTGAACTCTTTGTTTTTCCACAAATGTGTTTAGATAGACCAAGGTTTATTTTTTGATTGAGTTTTGTTTTTTCCCCCATTTTTATTGTTTATATATAGATACTTGTGTGATTTTATCTACTACATCTCGCTCTACCAGAACTGTGCTCAAGCTGCTTTCATCCATGTCCCACCATTAGGCAAGCCTTATTCAGCACGTCAGTTAGGAGAAGGTTTAAGAGTAGCAATAAACAACATGCTTAAACAGGTAAACCAAGAAAAAGCAATTTTGTGATGCTGGTTATCCGGTTATCTTCCGGAAACAGTATGTGTTCTTGTCCAAATATCAGTGAAGCCATTTATCACAATTCAAGTTCAACATTTTGAGCAATTTATGGATAGTGTTGGTATCCAAATGGATATAAATTACAGGATATAATATTCAAATGGATACAAATTACATGTAATAGGCACTCTGTGTACAATAGCTGACCCCTCTGGGTTTAACTTTACAGGGTGTATATCATTTCATTTTAAGACCACCCATAAAACCAGACCTCTATTTGACTGGTGGCTGATAATTATGAGGTCGGGGCAAGCAAAGCCAACAAACTCGGGTTGAAGGGGTTAAACAACAAGGAAAACAAAAATAAAAGAAGGAAAGAAGAATTAGAAATGGTGCATGGGGGTTGGAGGGGGGGTCTCTGAAGTATCTTCTCAATTATCGAATAATTTATACTGGGTAACTGTGTTTCCTTAGTTAAGCCCAGTTCATTTTCTCTGTGAGTTGGGATGCAACAATCTACAAGCACTGTTTCTTCTGTTGTGATGCAAGTATCAACTAAGGCTTTAACCTTATAAACAAACATACCGGTAATAAAGGTGTAATAAGTATGCCTGATTTGCTAGTCTCTGTAACATGCACCCTTCTTAATGCACAATATTTTGTTTTTAACTGTGGTGTGTAATTAATAAGTCTGGAGTGAGCTTGAGTCAGTCTAGACTTGAAATCAAGTCTAGGTTGAGTCTGAGTCAATGACTCATCATTACAACACTGACCAGAATAAAGGAAGTAAGAGGGATTGAAAGGGGATATGGACGAAGGGTAAGGCCAACTGTAGGTGAATTTGCATACTTACCAATAATCAAATGCAGATTAACAAATATTACAGGTATAACATTTTCCATCTATTCCTCGTTATGTTTGCATCGCAGAACTACTTTTCACAATTATGAAATCTCCCAGCACTCCATCTGTAACTAGTATTACCTGTTTGTCTCAAGTATGTTGGTCAGACTGGATTGATTGGTTTCTATAGCAGTTCAGTTTTAATCCTAACATGGCTAAAGCTACTGACATTAACATTAATATCACACAGTACGCTTCAACCTGAATTATGATTTAAAATATCCATGTGTAATTTTTATCCATTAGCATAACTCCATCCTACTTATGTCAACTGTTATAAACACTAGCCTCGTATAGTTAATTCATGCATGTTTTATTGTTTAATATGTATCTTGTGTATGGAAATATTTTATTGTTCGGATTGTTGAATAGCGATCCTTTAATTGTTGCACTTAGTTCCCAAAATTAGTTCCCAAATTTCCAGTACCACAGCTTTTTATCATATTAGTCGGTGAACCCATTATGATGTATGGACTACCGACTGCATATTATTTTTGTTCATCTATGCACCTTGTACATGTATGTGATATTTGGATACCTAAACTTTATCTTAATTCATGAACCAAATACATCCCAATAATATAACACAGAAGAAGGAAAGCACACAAACCATGCTGATGCTGAAAATTTTCTACTTTGTAAATATAGAAATAATATATATTACCTATGCTGATTTTATGTGTATGCATTAAACATGTAGCTTGTCCAGTAGTTTTCATAGGGTTTGCAACATATTTCTTACATGGTTGGCGTTTGTAGTCTGTAAATCACATTTTTGATTATCTCTTATCAAAACTGTTTGTTTAACATTTTGCAATTACACAGGATTGTTACATTACATATATAATGTTCATGTAGATCTGCATATTCACTGAAAAAAGAAAGTGTGTTTGAATCAACAGTGGAAATGCAGTATGAACTGAGTACATGTACTGCTATCTCAATGTTGGTAACAGAAAACTTTGTATTGTGTGTAAAAACATATTTTAAATATTGGATGTTGTCATACTGTCATACTTTTCTCAAGTCTTGATTTTCCAGACATAATACACAATATTTTCCTTTTTTTAGTGAACAATGTGTAAATTACCACATCAGTGTAATTGCACAATACATGTTTACGTAATTTAAGGTTGTACATTTATATGTGAACATTATTTGTTTTAATGCATCTTTTAATTTATACCATATTATTTTGTTATGTTTGTATATTTTAATGGTATGATTGTCAATAAAAATGTTGTCAAATCTCACATAAAGTGTTGGGAATTATTCAACTGGACTTGTGCAATGTTCATGACACTGATACAAACATTTTAAGAAGAAACAAAATCATTTCAAATTATTTTGGATTTAATCTACTGAATAATTAAACATCTAAAAGTACAATTTACCAAAGAATTATGAAATGAAATATAATTGCAAAGGAAAAACGATTGTAGTACAGTCACCTGATTTCACAAGATACACCACAGAGAACAATATATATAGAAAAATAGTAGTCATTCTATAAGTACTTTGGTCTGTTCTTTAGTACATTACAAGAATAATGTGTTATGAAAATAAATGAATCCGTGAGTGAACTGACACGAAGCCGAGAACCACATTCAAACCCCGCCCCCCTGTACTTGCCATTATATGAACATACATTCTGCATAGAGAATTGATCAACATTATCATCCATCATTGTTACCAGCAATCTCATCACTATTCTACACTGCTGTTAGAATTCTACTTTATAGCAGGCTTTATGTAACAGTCAGCTCTGGTGATGGGTAACTTGTTTTAAATAACCTGTTGATGACTTAGTGCACAGACAAAGACCAAACGCTGACATTCACGTTAAGTTGCAGCTATAAATGTAATATGGCATAGAGAACGAAACAGTACTGAACATCCACATTACAACTTAGGATACATGTACATGTACATTTATTGAAGTTGGACCAACTATCCATGTACTGATGATGATGTATGTCTACAGTTGAATGAATTTCAGTGCAACAGATATTTAAACAAAGAGTTCTAGTAGCTACAAAATGCATATTGATCATATCAGCTGTCAAAATATAAATAGAAAAGTATCCAATACCTGAAATTGTCAAAACATTTGATTTTGATTATTTCCAAATTTCCCTTTGTAATCTACAAGCCTAAGGACAAACTAGACAACAACAAAACTATACACTTGAATGTGCAGATCAAGTGCCCAATAAAACATGTGCAACTAAAAGACAATCAACCATCAACTTAAAACAACCAAGTATTATGTACATTCCCTCACTCTAAATAATACATACATGTATACACCTAACAAACAAGTTGTTCATATAGACAATATATTACATTCAACAGATCACATGACAAACCTGGTTATGTAAACAACCTATAAAACAAACTCTCTCTACAATGACCAATAGAGAGCGTGCACGTGACGTCACTTGACAGCTTATCGGCCATTTTGGACGGCACGCGTACGCATGCACGCACGTCGCGTATGCACGCACGCGTACGTACCAGACAGCATCATTATATGCACGCACTTCTGCGTCTGCGTACGCGTCCGGTTGATTTGCAAGCTACGCGAACACATGTGGGTTACATACACTGTACGTACGTGAATTATACATGTGTACAGGGTTGCCGTCCAAAATGGCGTCCTGATCACATGACTGCACACCCTCTATATGAATGTATCTCCAATAATATCATCAACATTTGTATCAATCACACCCAGGATTTTTCATAAAACATCACCAGATGGAAGCATATACAATTAAATAAATAAAAAAAGAAAAAAGAAAAAAGAAAATGATTAAGTTTTAAAAAGCCATACATTCTTTCAATTAAAAAAACTTAAAAGGTGTAAATTATCTAAGACTACATTATAAACAGCTTAACAGTACTGAACCATTCACCCACAAATAAATCATGTCTATGCTCTTTCACAAAATATATTCAAGACATAAAATTTATTAATTTATGAAAGATTTAGTTATGATATGTACATTCAACATGTTCCTTCTCCCAGAACATGTTTTCAAAGTAGAATTTTCTTTTGTTCGAGTGGAATTTGACATAGTTCACAGGAATCAATAATACATTATGATTTGGTGTAATGGCTGGGAAATGTACAAGTACTTCTTTTAAAATCAAAATTATTAACAGCTTCCATATTATAGCAGAACTAATAACCTGAACCCAATATGAAATAACATGTAAAAAATTAATAGAACTGTTGATAAACTGTCAACTGTCACACAATTTTTCTTGTCTTAAAAACTTAGTATACTGTACTCAATACAGTTATTTCCACGGTAACAGCCTTTGCTCACATATTTCAGGTTTCTTAGCATTGTAATTTCAAAATAGTGACTTTTACTTGTTGCAAATAATTCCTCTTTAATTTCTTTTCTTATATCGTGCTGAACAGTGCTATTCTTTCACTGCTTGTGTTTCTTGTACACATTCTGAAACAGCACAAACTGACTTGAATGTTCCTGCAATTGTGAAACCTCATACAAGTGCAATAATAAGTCAAGGAATTTTTGACTGACTTGTAACCTGTGATATATGACCAAGATAATTACACTTTTATATTCACTTCACTGCCACTATTTTCTCCAGTCCCAGATGCATCTCTCATATTTACTCCTTTAGTGATCATTTCACCAAATCCTTCTTGATGACTGAATGCATAGCCTGATCTAACACTGGCTGGGCGTTTGCTACCACCCCTCTGTAAGCCAGTTGTTGATCTTACACTATTATCTCGAACAGATCCTCGAGACCTGAAACCCTTTAGAGCTATGGACTTCTTCTTGGATGCTTTAAGAGCGGCATTTTCCCTACGTTGCTCCAAACGCACTTTATCTGCAAGTGTGGGACTGACGTCGGCTTGCACAGCCCGTTTGCCCATAAGAGGGAGGATCAAGATAATGCATACAAGAATCAAAGAAAACCAAAATGCTGGAAGACGAACCATCATAACTGGTACCCCTACATAGGTGAAGACTGCACTAAAAGCTGTGTACACTGGTCCACTGTACGCAAGGAAGATAAAGACAACGTAGGAGACGATACTTATCCAGAGTACAATGTGCGTGAAGATATTCCAATACGCAGTGTCAAGAGCAATCTGTAGGTAACAAAGACAACATCGAATTTATTACGCAATCATTTAGATGCACAAACACAAGTTAACTGATCATAAGGCCGAAAAAAATTGATGTGTTGCCCTCAGCGACCGACCGTAAAATGCCAAAACTTTGGGTCGGGATTTTTTTATTTATTTTTTTCTCCAAGTCCTTAAGTATAAAAACTCACCATTTTTGACAGAAAATGTAAGATTTAACAGTAAAAAAGTGTGTCTCCTCAAAACGACCCAAGACCATTGATAGCCCTGGTGACCATACATTCTGTATTTATTCTTAAATGTTTGAAAGTCGGCCCAAAAAAAAAAAATCGACCGACCGACCCAAAATTTTAATTTTTCCACTTGAGGGCAACACAACAATTTTTTTTTCGGCCTAATGCCTTGTAAGGTACTACAACTTTGTACTGACCTTAAAGTTGACCACAATAACAACCATAGAAGCTATGATGCATCCCATAAGTGCCTGAGAGTGGGCAGTTTCACCACTGGGGAAAAGGTCATTGCTTAAGGCACCTTCAAAAGAAATAAAGATAAAAGAATTCCACCGTCATTTACAACAGGTTGAGATATGTCAGATAACATCCACCGCTTATGATTGTAAATCCCACATCAATCACAAGCATTCACTATTAATTACTGGGGAAAGTTTTTAATCCTAACCCACCTCAATCCTCCCAAATCCTTATGGTAGTTTTGGAGGATTTCAGAGGATTCAGGATATAATGTCATTTTCAAGTGAGGACCACTTGAGGAGTGGCAAGGATTCAGGATAAACGCATTTTTTGAGGTAGGGCCACTGAAGGATTCTGAAGGATTCAGGATTCAGGTACCTCTCATTTTGAGTATAAGTGAGATCATTGGAGGACTCTGGAGGATTCAGGATGAACGTAGTTTTTAAAGTGTGACCATTGGAGGATTGTGGAGGATTCAGGATGGTACACAGTAAAATGCCCCCAGGGGGTTACGGTTAATTTATACTCACCATAAGTAATAAAGAAGAGTACAAGTGATGTGAAGATCCCTTCAAACAAACTCTTGGAGAAAACCCAGTAGTTAAAGAAGAGGTTCTTCTGTCCTGGCTTGTATAACTCTGGATACTCAATGCTCTTTTTGTCACTGACATCCTGAAACAAAACCCAAAGCACGATTTCAGTTTATAAAACTCCACCCTTTGATACTAACCTGCCCATTGGGTTATATGTGTTCTGACTGGCAGTCAAGGCATTGATGGCCAATCATAGGGCTGGAGATATCAATTGATAGGTCACACCTTAATTGTGTGCAGACTCGGATAAGTCCAGTTTTTCCTGCATGTTTTATATCTGAAAATTGTAGTCTTACATTGTGAAATTTACAATACGTACCTGGTCAAAAATGCCAAGAGCAATGACAGGCAAGGAGGTGAAGACGATGTTATATGCACTGATATACCACTCATCATACAGCGTCTGTTAATACAATCAGAGAATGTACAGCATCAAATAAATATATCAATTATATACACATCACGCTATACTATATCTAGTATTTATTTATTTATTTATTTTTATCTTAACATCTCATCTTACAGTTTGTGTAAATAATTCTTATTGTTGTAAATACTGTACTATTTTATAGATATAATGTACATATGGATTTATTTATCTGTTAATTTACTTGTTTGTCTGTTGGCTGTCCGAGTGTTTGTTTGTGTGTGTTTGTGCTTGTTTGTTTATTATGTTAATAACCATCCTGTAATTGGCGATTTGTATTGCTGTTTGTCTTGGTTAATAAATAAATAAATAATGGCTTATGTCATGTAGTGTTCCTAAAGCCGCACGAATGACTGAAAAAATAAGGCCAATAATACAGGGTGATTACAAGATTTTCAATTTAAAAGCAAGAGTGAGGAAACTGTCGTCCATACACCTACTTACCATGGCAGAAAACCCACAGTAAAAGGCAAACCAGAAATGGCCGACAGTCTGTGCAAAGTTCTTGTAGAAGAAATAGGAGAGGAATTTACACATGCGGTAGTATGACCAACGACCGTGGACAAGCAGCAATCGTTCAAGAAATGTACCAAGCAGTTAAGAAATTATATTCATTCTCATTATACTTAAATAACCATGGGGTGTTGATAAATCAAGCAAGAAACTTAATCTTTGGATTAAAGATAAGCCATACTAGGAGTCGGACCAAAAGAAAGTGAGAGATAAGGATATAATCATCCAGAAATCAACAAAAAGGCTGAATGATACACAAATAGACAGACATACTGACTGACAAACACTCTGTTAATGTAAAGGATATCTGAACTGAGCAAAGGAGAAATCACTGGCGAGTACAGCTTGCATACCCTCCTGACCACTGATGCCAACTCCAATATGTGCAGCTTCAAATAAACATAAAGAACATTATTCACATCAAAACAATGTCAAACTTTACTTGAAAAAAAAACACTGAAAAGTGAACAAAGAAAAATTGACTGGAGTGGGATTAGAACCGGCGACCTCCTGAATACCATACAGGCGCTCTACCAACTGAGCCATCCAGCCCTACGTTGGTGGTGACCCCAATAGTCAACTATCTTTGTTCGTTTGGCAGTCAGAAGCCATGAAACCGCTCCAGTCAATTTTTCTTTGTTCACTTTTCAATGACTTAAATCTCAGTCAGTTTCCCTTGTGGTTATTTCATGAATGAAAAAAACAAACACAATAGAAAGAAGGTGAATATGAGGAAATCTGCTGGAATCATTCAAAGGAGCAAGATTTCAAAGTTAAACAATATTTCTCTTTGCGATTTATTTAGTGAGGTTCTGATTAGTACTGAGCCTTGCCAAGTAATTAATTGACAAAATAACCTTACTATTATGGTCGGTAATTACATGTAGAACAACTAAGTACTTCAGCAAACTCAAATTTATCACAATGTTTTGCACTAATGCTCCAAACAGAGTGGATAGTGTGGAAATAACACTCCTCCATTCAACAAACAACACTAGTCAAAAAAAAAAAAAAATGAGCTTTCAGAAAATGTGCTTATCAAAATTCATCAGAATGAATTATGGCCTTGTTTATAAAACAAAAAATCATTGTGGAGAAACAGAGGGTCCAATTTTTGAAAATTTGATCTCAGTTGTTCGGTTAACAAATCCTTACATTGATATAAGATTTTTGGTTATTTCAACAAGTCATAATCCAAGTGCTAGTTCTGAAACAAAGAGTGTTTAATCCGTCTTCAGGATTATGGGGAAAATTAAGGGGAAAAAAGGATGCAAAGTTTTGTTAATAATCTGTCAACCTCATCAATAGTGACGTTCACCACATAGTTATTTCTTCAGTTATCAATGCTGACTTACTTTTAATCATACTGACATCATTAGCTCCATCTCCAATGGCAAGAGTCACTGCTTTCTTGTATCGTTTAACCAGATCAACAACATCAGCTTTTTGAAGAGGGGTGACACGGCAGCAGATGACAGTTTTGCAGTAGCAAGCTGCTTCAAGGAAGATCTTTTCAATATCCTCATTACCCAAGGCAAATGCCTGCAATTAATAAAAATACAATCACTATAAGTCATATCTTTCCCCATCCAAATGTTATATTTCATACAACATTCAACTACAAGACACTTCCTGGGGTGAACCTCAAATTACAGATTTTGTCTATTGTTCAAGTTATTCGGCAGGAAAGTCAAGATCCAACATTCATTGCAAGAATCAAACAGCAAATAAGTCTGTAAAGATTTCCAGAATGTTATTTACCAAAGCAGCTCCAGTGATGACTAAAGCAAAGCTGTAGATTTCATTCAGTTCATCTTCGTCTTTGCTTTGATATGAAATGTCATCTCCATCACCAGCAGCCTCCTTCAATTCATCCTTGTCCTTGATACCCATAACATCTCTGATCTTCTCAAGACAGTCCTTGATCTGAATGTAGTAATATAAAGAAGACACACCATTTAATAATCAAACATGTAGTTGGCAATGAAATACAGTGTAATATTGGATATCTTTATTGAGAGTTTTGGCACATCTGATTTATTTAGAGATTTGGAAGCCTAAATGCAATGAACCAGCATTTCATCTGTTATCTTGTGTTGATTTCACCTCTTTTTCAGCAGCCTCCTTCTCTGTTGAATTGATGATGAATGTCTCATTGAGTTCATCCGTCAGTAGTTTGCAGGAATAACCGATGTTGATAGCTGTTTCTTGTTTGTCACCAGTCAACACCCACAGCTTAATATTGGCCTGATGGAAAGAAAGACAAGATAAATACTGGATTTATCATATATCCAATATACTATTCATCCCCTCCTGGCAATAGGTTTTCTGAAAGTCACCACCTACCTTGTGCAGGTTTTCTATAGCTGTTGGTACTCCGTCCTGTAACTTGTCTTCAATGGCAGTAGCTCCAAGCAGAGACATGTTGGTCTCTATCTCCTCATATAGGGCATCTAGTTTGCCTTCACGATCTTCCATTGAGGTGCTGCAAATATTATCACAAATATTGATTTATCAATTTTAACATTTAGGCCATAAAAAAAAAATTGTTGTATTGACGTAACCCGCCCGACCCAAAAATATGCCCCGACCCTAAACATTTTAAACCAAAAAAAAAATAAAAAATCGGAAAACAAAATTACAAACAATTTGCAAATTTGTATGCAGATTCAAAGCTTAAGTTAAAAGGAGCAAAATATGGAAACCAGACTGGTTAAAGTTGTTATGTCATTTCTTGTCTTTATTTGACTCGTCAAATACTGTGATATACATAAAAAAAGCATTTAATACCAGAAAAAAAATAAAAATAAAAAAAATAAATCCGCCCGCCCTACCCTATTACTCCAATACAACAATTTTTTTTTTTATGGCCTTACATTCAGTAAATAATCCATGATAAGTTAATGCAGCAACACTAAGCGTATTTGTTGTGAAAGTATTCTTACGCTGCAGCGTGATGTCTCCTTTTCCATTCCTGGTAGTACTGATCATCAATATCTTTCATAGCCAAACACAGAGTCCTTAAACCTTCACCAGCAAACTCCTGTAACAGTCATCAATACAAAAATCACATTAGACAGATTGGACCAATCAGACCATAGTTCAAACAATACATAAACTATATATTCAATAGACTCTGTGAAAATCATTTAGTGGAAGATCATTAAGTTTGAGATTACATTTTGGAGTAATTTGCAACTGGAGTGTTGTTATATTTATGGCGAGTACATCCTGATGGAAGTTTCTTGTGTTTACATCAAGAGATGAAATGAGAGTTCCTTTAATTTCAAAGGAGCAACAACATGCATCTTCAAAATATGACATTCGCATATAGCAACATTTAAAACAACATAACTTGCCTATGAATGTTATCTGCCAAAAGTTAGTGCCATTATTCCTAGTATCCGTTCCCCACATGATCTTATCACAAGCAAACATGAACTTGCACTTTGGATTGGATTGTCTTATAAGGCCAGTTACTGGCAATCTAGCTTTTGAACTCAGAAACTCTGCACACGTCTGACTTCATGTAAAACCTCTGCACAGGTTCAAGAATAGTTAGTGCCATATTTACTTGCCCTTCAAAACATAAATATTGACATTTGCCAAACTTTGAATGATAAACTTGATAATGGTGTGTACTGTGTGTTTCTATTTCCAGTACTCATACTCATAGTCACAACTGACACACATATTATATTGTATGGCATGGATTCATTTCTTCAATGTTGTAAATTATGATATTGTAATGTATATTAATCATATAATTATTTATACCAACAGAAATCAACTACTTACTGAATATTCAATTGACTATTCAGTAAGTTGTTGCATTGATGCATTTTAATGGTTGGGAACAATTTCTCATAAAAGTTTTATATCTCACAATGTATTTTGGCAGAGTCATCATGACAAATACTACATTTACATGTACGCATTAAGAGCTGAATTAGGTAATGAATATATGAACTTACTTGTAAATGCTGATTGGTTTTTTCAATCAGTTGTTCATTCCCTTCTCCAAGACGAGCCATGATGACATTGTCTGCTCCTTTGCAATACAATCTTATCTTACGTCCTTGCTTCACAATGACTGACATGCGTTTGCGAACATTGTTGAAGTCTAGAATGTGTAGCAACTCATACTTGTCTACTTCACCCTGTACCTCAATGGTGATGGTAGTTGGTGTCCTGGACTATAGAGAATAAATGAAGAAGGCCATTATAATAAACAACTCTTCGTCATATCATGATGTGAATATTATGTGGACTATGTTCACTGTGGCATTATGTAGATTCTATATAAACAAAATTCATTCTGCTCTATTTATCAATAGAACCTCCATGGAACCTCCCCAATTATTTCATGCAGCATTTGTTGTCTTATACTCAGTGTGATGTACATAATGTACTCCATGATTGGTGAACTCAATTTACCTTGAAAACAAAGCCAAAGTTCCTTGCAGCAGAAACAAGAGCAGCTTCATCAGGTGACTGTGCTTGATACTCCAAATTACCTGAGGGGTTAGAAAATTAGTATACACCTGTTATTTCATGTCTTCAATTTCACTGAATAAATGTGACAATAAAAGAATAGTGCTTGGAGTAAGAAGGGCAAGTTCTGTAGCCTTCGATAAAGATCCTGCTATGATTAAAATGTGCCAGGCCCTCCTAACTCCAAGCATTTTATAAATATTTCAGGTCATTATTTTGGCTGATGAGCAGTTTGCAGCAGTTTGTCACTTGTATTGAATAAAAGAATAGCAGTTATTGAAGCCTTGTGTACATACCATCAACAACCTCTGGCATGACTGTATGACACAATGACAGAAGTCTGAAGAACGTCCAACAGTGTCGGTCCCCTTTCTCCACAGAATTGAGAAGGCTTTGATCACAGAACTTAAAGCTGGGCTCATGCATGGGATTTTTGGAGAAATCAACCATTGGTGTGTCCTGAAAATAACAAATGCCAAGGCCACTATTAGTTTTGTATTTCCCTAAAGAAAAATTATGCAAACAAAAAATGGCAATTCTGTGCTCACCCCATTGACAAGTTACAATTATACAATGTACATCTATTGTTTCAACATTCAATAACAATAAGAATTCACAATGGAATGTAAAGTTTGAACTTGAAAACTTACATCGGTGACTTCAAGAACATCTCCATTCTCATTTTTGATCTCTCCAAACTTCCTGCCAGTGATGGTAGCTTTATTGAACGTCATGATGTTCTAAAAAAATAAAATAAAAGGTTAAGGAAAAGATTTAATCAAATAAACGTATACCCGGTACTTACAAGTAACGGATATAAGGAGTGTGTGAACTGCACACAGGCTGACCAATTTTCAGTCAGGTTACCAATCCTATTACTGTATTTGGCTATACAAACAAAGCATACATCAGCTTACCTGAGTCAGGGTACCGGTCTTATCGCTGAACACATACTGTATTTGTCCCAATTCTTCATTCAAGTTGGTAGACCTTGCATTGGCAGCTGTGTCTTTGGGTGCATAGTACATGGCCTTGTCCCAAGAAATCCACAGACTTTGAAACATGCGAATTAATTCCACACTGAAAGATCAAAACCAAATGGAATAGTTTCCATAATTATTGACGCACCTTAACATTTTGTGACATATTTACACAACAGGAATGCAGAAATAGACATGATAAACAGTTTATTCATTTTCATAACCAAAATCTCCTTTTGTTCCAATCCACCAAACAGAACTTAAGAAATAAATTTGGTGTTCTTATTAACACGTACAGATCTTTCATCTCATTTATGATAATAATTACATGTAAATGGTTCTGATTAAAACACTTGTTCTGGTGAAGAACACAAATGTAAATCATATTTTTAAAGAAATGCATGTAGGAAATGAAACCTCTAATGGAAAAGATATAGAATCTAAGATTGTATTGATAAAGAGAATGTTCGTCTTTACACCTCATCAAAAAGACAGTATACAGAAACAGTGTCCCCGTTGAATGTAGACATATTGTGGATTTAATTAATGGCACTGACTGTGAACAACATAAGAATAACTCAGCGGAACCCAATTTCATGACTTTGCAGAAATGCCCTTAACAACAAAAGCCTTTTTCCTGGACTGGCAAGGCATTTCCAATGATCCATGTGTGTAGATTGCATAGCTATTGAATTTCTCAATTACTTGCCTAGCGTAGAAATTGATACTAACACCGAAGGCAAAAATGAGGTTCATAAGCGCAGACTTCTGCAGTAAGTCGAGCCATGAAGTTGCAATCCATTACAGGCATACAGTGTAGATTATATACTTACGTGACATACAGTGAGATGGGTACCAATGTATTCAATACAATCACATAGGAGAAAAAGACAAGTGTTGCAATAGCAGCAGGGTTATCATATTCCCACGGAAGGTATGCCTGTTAACAAGATACATACAATATACAAGATAATCAGCAAAATGAACATTCCTACATATACAAACTATCAATCAATTACCTGTATCTCAGTTGAAGCAAATCTAGAAAAAACCTAGATCTAGTATGCATATATATTCTGCTGTTCATGAACAAGTACATGTATGTGTACTTATAAGAACAAATCCTAGACCAAAACACACTTTGTAAATCCAAATATAATTGATTGATACAAATACCAAACTAATTTGTCCAAATAATGTAAACTTGATATCAATATCATCTTTCAGACAGATTAACTCTTTGAAATGATAAGAACATGCCAAATGAATTCTGATATTTTGCAAATAATGACTTGGACTGTACCTGGAATGTATTTCCATAGTTTGCCTCCCATACTGAGCAGGCGATGGAGCAGATGAGACACAAGACAAACAGAATCACAAAAATCTGAAGGAAAACAGGAGAAAAAATATACAAATATGTCAAATAACCTAATTTGAGCAGTTAATTCTGATCAATTTACAGACTGAAAGTCAATTTTATACATTTTTGGGTCAGGGGAATACTTCTGTGTAAATAATCACAGATAAAAATATTCATTACTGTACCTAATTTAGATAAGTGCAGAAAACAACAATATTGGTGACTGTAAACTTGCTCCAGTCTAAACATTGTTAACCCTTGGCCAACATACTTAGTCAAATATAAGCATGATAAGATGATTTTCTCCTTACCATCAGAACTAGTTTATTGACCAATCTATCAATGCTAGTCCTCTTAAACTTGGACTGTCCGCTATTCTGCATGAGCTTGGTATCCCGGCCAGCAAACACAACGATGCCATAACACCACTTAGTATTACGTAATCTACATCCACGTAGTAGAATCTGGTCATTGGTCAAGGCAAACTTCTCTCCTTCCCACGTCAGCGTTCCATTAAACCGGTCTAGCTTGTTGTTTGGGGCTTCACATATTATTTCAGCTGATGAGAAAAATAACAAATTATAAAGGTAACAAAGTAAATGACATTCTGATTTACCCTCTGGTGTGGTACATACATGTATATGAACAAGGATTGAACAATGTTTATGTCAGTTTTATCGACATTTACATCTGGAATTTGGATGGCATAACCATGATGCAAAATCTAACGGAAAGTTATATTTAAAACAAAGACTCTGAATGGGCAGATTTGTGAGAATTACTTCAATTTTAATTGATTTGTTTAAGTTTGTTAATCTTTTTTAAAAGTTATTACACTGTATTATAATTTTTTTTTATTATTAATTTTGTTGTTTATATTCACCTTTGAAATTTTTGAATCTTTCCAAGTCTTCTCCCAATATGGCTGTCTCTGGTAAGGCCTGACGCACTTTGAGATTGGTCTCTCTGTACAGCATTCAAGGTACAAGCACATGAACACTGATTAACTATGCCAAATGATAAAACACACATACTGTAGTTTGTATTCAAGGTAGTATCATACTTTGGTAACAGACCAAAACAGAAATGTTCACAGATTTACGTATAACTTACAGGGTATGAAGATGATGCTAGTAGAAACCTACTGTTAAAAATTTGTCCGCGTGAAATGGTGTAATTTATTCAGAAATTAGTGAAACAATGACCGAGAATCTTTTTGATCTTTTAAAAGATCAAAAATAAAAGAGAAAAGACTTAAGAAAAACTGTGGTCGTTTTTCACTTTTTCTCAAAAAGTGGGCACCGTATGGGACTGACATTTTCACAGATGACTGTTACTGTATCTGTCTTGGTATTTTTGCCCATGAATCTGTATTTCTTTGATAAAAACCAAAGTATGATACTTCCTTTAAATCACTGATAGATCATGCACAATGGTACGTGTACAAAGGGTAATAGAAGCATTAACCAATACCTACCCATCCAACTCAGCAGTCTCTATATAGACTAAGCTGTGTGGTTCACTCGATGATAAGAGTAAAATATCAGCAGCAATAAAGTCATTATTGGTCATTCTGATCATATCACCAACTTGAACATCTTGCCATCGTGTTGATGTCAACCTGAGGAAATAAACCAAAGAGGAACCATCAAGAAATGCATATCAATAATAAAACAAAATCCAAAGAGTACAAAGGATAAGACTCAAAGGTGCTTATTTGAACATTTTGTGAATAAAATGGCACCATGTATTTGGATCAAATACATTGTGGCCATTTGTATGGGGGAAACAATACTGCAGGTTCAGTTGTGTTAAAAGACGCAAACAGTTGAAGCATTCAGCCAATTGCCTGGGATGCAGCCTAAATCAACATAGCCAATCAATTTATTCACTCAAGTTTCATGTGATGCTGCATTGCCATGATGAAATTAAGTTGTGTTTAACGTACCTATTCTCTACCAAGATGTCGGTCTCTCTGTTATTAACCACGCTGTCACTTCTGTGTCGTTGCTAGAACAAATAAGAACAATTAAAATATCATCCAGCCACAAAATCTTTAATTGTATGGATAAAAGAACGAATTTGGATATTTTGCTCCATTTCTTTGAGAAATCTAACTAGACATACGATGATACTTGAAGTGTACCTTTAAAGAAAACTAGCCTTCGATAAAGATCCTGCTAGTATCGATCCTGCTAGAAAACTAGCCTTCGATAAAGATCCTGCTAGTATCGATCCTGCTAGAAAACTAGCCTTCGATAAAGATCCTGCTAGTATCGGAACATGTCAAGCCGTCCAAACTCCAAGCATTTTAAAAGAAAACTGAAGTTACTTACTAGGTCATCCACACCATCTTTTGTAGCAGTTACAGCTAATACAAAGACCAGAGGCAAACCGGTGGTGACAGGATTCAGAGAGGAAATGGGTCCAATAAGCTACAAAATGTCAAAATGAATCACGTCATTCATGATATATCACATGATACACCTGGGGCCGATTTCATAAAACTTACGACGCGTCGCAGAGTTAAGACGCATCCTTTCTCTATGGACTCACCGCGTAGATGCGACGCGTCGCAGATATTCAAGTCGCAAATCGAGTTGCGACGCGTCGCAGAGCTTTATGAAATCGGCCCCAAGTCCTCTATGAGCATGAGATATAAACAACACTGAAATCTATTTGAGTAACGTATCTCAGACTTTTAACAAAGTGAAAAGAAAAGGTTCATATCTGTGTATTTACCTGCATGATAAAAAGTACCAGAAAGTAGAAGTTTGCAATTCTCAAGAACTGTTCAAACAGGTTCACGGGGATAAAGGTAAGAATGTTGTACTTGGATGTCCGGATGTAATTGTTCTACAAGTTGAAAGAAACAAAAATTGAAACAAATTCAGCAAATAACAAGACATTACCAGGTGTTTTGTAAACTACATGTACAACAACATTTGGGGTAAACATAAAATCAAAACAAAGATGCTCTAGCTACTGCAGTGGAACATAGAAAAGATAAGATTTGTGGTAAACACAAAGCAAGTGTACTCCCGTTGGATTGTTTGTGGTTCTGAAAAGAACAGGAGGTTTAACTCAAAACCACTCACATTCCTGACAAGAGTGCACACTATGCTTTAATGCTTGTACTTTCACCATACATGGTTTTGAATCTCATATGATGGGACATGATATCACTGAATATGTGCTTGCCAATTTCAATTCACAAAAAAGGTAAGATTTCAAAATTCAGGTGCACAAAATTAAATTGAAAATTGTTCAGTATCATAATTTTAACATTCAGGTGTACAGTTAAATATGTGTAGTTTATAAAATCATTATTGAGTAGATGTTGCTAACCAAATCTTTATTGTTCATGTGAATTATTCATTTTGTAAAGCATAGCAAGTCTAATAATGCAAATGCCTTGAAGAAATTCTAGGAGACACAATGGGCCGTATGCATAAAAAGTAGCAATTGCTTGTACTAGCCTTTTACTTGAATCCGTATGCATAAAAATAAGTCATTGCTTGCAAGCAAAAGCTTTTGCTAGCAAGCACAAGCAATAACTTGCGGACAGCAAGCAATTGCTTAAAGATAAGCAATTGCTATAGAAAACGTATGCATAAAACGAACCTTTTGCTTGCTCTTATGAGCAATTGCTTACGTTTTTTGAAGCTCCGTCATACCAGCTTGAGCTCTTGCTTAATCATGATGTTTGCGTTCATTCATCGTGTTCATGATCGTAAGAGAAACCCCGAAGTTGTACAGGGGTAGAATAAATCGAGAAGAAATAGCTCCAGCAAATAATTCTGTTTGTGTTTTGTTTTCGCTCTTGTCTTCATATGTTTTTCATCCATCCTTTTGCCAAAAATTGTCATGATTTTTGGTCTTTGCCTGCTGTAGAGCTCGTATGAGTGTTAGGCATCTTGTACTGATCACCTCCCCACCCACGTTACATATTACGTAATCCGCCTTTGTACTCCCATGAATGGTTTTTGCACTAGCATGGCGTCCTTATTGTTGAAACCTTAAGCAATTGCCTGCTGAAAGCAAGCAAAAGGTTTAAGCATAAGCAAAAGTTTATGCATACGGATTTAAGAAATTGCTTAAGCTGGATCTTTTGCCTGACAAGCAATTGCTTGTACTTGAAGCAATTGCTTGCAAGCAATTGCTACTTTTTATGCATACGGCCCAATGTCTAGACACATAGTCACCGACAGATGAAGAGTGGCATCATAATTGACCAGAATTTTAAGGCATTCCCTAAAGGAATTCAACCAAAGAGCAACAAATGAAAGGAACTAGACATTTGTGTCTTATGGCAATATTGCGACCGACCCACAAATCGAACCTATTGTTCATAATTAACATGTAAAGTTTGCCCAGAAGGCATTGTCACATGACACATGATGATGTCATGATGACGTCATTGCAATTTATCAATATAACACTTCCCGACTTACATGTACATATAGCTACATGCCAAGTTTCAACCCAATGGGGCCTAGGTTCATTCATAGTTGATTTGTGAAATTTGCCCCTTTGAGGCAATGTCAGTTTGTCACGTGACACACGATGACGTAAATATTTGTCATATATCTACGCTAATGGGACTTTGCTTGGACCAAATTTGATTAAGATCAGCTGTTTAAAAGTGACCAAAGTGGGTGCCACAAAAACATGTCTATGGGAAAGGAACAACAAGAAGACTGAGAAAGAGGAAGACAAAAATCAGAATAAAAATAGGTTTTTCCACTTCGCTCGGAAAAAAACATCAATTCCATCACATCTACAGGGTATCTCGTAATAAGCAGCTTCCAAATGACAGCCAATCATATCAAGTTACATGTACATATAAGACCCTGATTGGTTAAAACATACACATGTGTAAACCTTATTGTTGCTTTTGTTCTACATTGTAATAGAAAAGGATAATGATCCATTCTACAAAACTTACCGCATATCTGAACTGGGAATTAAACTCCCGATTGTTAGCCTTCAAGCAACGCTCAGTTTCTGGAATAGGAAAACCAAAATTTAGACTTAGTTAATAATTACTATAATGTACAATACTGCACAATGCAGCTTAGTGTATGTACCCGCATGAAGACAAGATGCACAGACAATTAATGTATCAGTTATGGTACAAACGTGGGTTAGGGTATAAGGCCGAAAAAAAAAATTGTTGTGTTGCCCTCAAGTGGAAAAATTAAAATTTTGGGTCGGTCGGTCGATATTTTTATTTTATTTTTTTTTTTTTGGCCGACTTTCAAACATTTAAGAATAAATACAGGATGTATGGTCACCAGGGCTTATAAATCAACGGTCTTGGGTCGTTTTGAGGAGACACGCTTTTTTACTGCTAAATCTTACATTTTCTGTCAAAAATGGTGAGTTTTTATACTTTAGGACTCGGAGAAAAAAAAAAAAAAAAAATCCCGACCCAAAGTTTTGGCATTTTACGGTCGGTCGCTGAGGGCAACACAACAATTTTTTTTTTTGGCCTAATATAATTAATACATACATACATGACATACATGTACATTCTTGAGAGATGAGACTGAGAGCAAATTCAGCTTGCTTAAATACATGCCTAGCTGTATGTGTGTGTTACATTCATGACATTATAGCTTCAAGTCAAGGGATGAGTCAGAAAATGCAATGACTGACATTACTGATGAACAATCCAATGCAATCCCATCCAGTGCAAAATGAATCTTCTTCATCATATCCATGCAATTCCCATGCATTCATTAAATCTTACTTTTCATTTGTTCTTACCACATCTCTGTTATTTACTCTTTCTGTTTTCTTTCACATCAGTTCACAAATGTACAGTGTGCACGCTTGTATTCAGCTCCATGTAAACCATGTACAATTTGTATATAGGATATTAACTAGTTCAAAGACAAACAAATTCAAATACACTTTTAAATATTTTTGCTGGTACCAAGCAAAGATGTAAACTTATGCTGAAAATGACCAACATGTTAGTGCACTGTGTACAGTGTACATGTACATATCATGCAATGATTCCATCATTTTTTATGTTTGAAGCTGAGCAGTACACAATTAGCACAATTTACATGTAGCATTTTACCATGTCCAACTGCCATGCATAATTGGCCCTTTTCCTGAAGAGCTGCACAGAACATATATTTTATGAGCTTGTCATACATTGTACTGTCAGACTGTAGGTTGCTTAAAATACATGATCATGACACCAAGAACAATAATGAACAATATTCTTTTTCAGCAGTTAATGGAAAGGAGAGAACTATAGACTGCATCTACAGTACTTGACCGCCACCGTGACAAAGGTTTTCTCATTGTGCACAGGAAATACAAAAATACCTTCCAACAAAATTATGACATTAAGTGAGAAAGGCGTGCACTTTTCTTGCATAGCCCTAAGTGCATAGACAATGTACATGATGTATTCTCCAGCTGACACTGCCTGGAGAATGAAAGCTGGTCCCCTACATGTTTTTTACACACAACAATTTCCTCAAGCTTTCACAGTGACAAATCATTAATTCAAGAACATATTGAAAAGGTTTTGCATTTCAATGACGTCCATCATACATTGAGCATTGAAAGTATGGGCTTTTGAGCATTCATTGCTTTGGCAATTGTGCACGGTAAAGGAGCAGGACATGGTTAATGAAATCATTGAATGAAATACTGAAATACTGAATACATGAATGAACATGATAAATAGAAGGAAAAGCAGCATAGATTGCATAGAGTTAAAGTTGAAATGTTAGCAAGCAAGTACTGTACGTGAAAGTTGAGTAAGCACGTTATTGTGTACAAACAGCTGAACAATGATCTATTGTACTGCACACAAAACATGAAAATGATTCCAAGTCAACAATGCATGCAATTTGTACTTCACCTTCTTCCTTGTTCCTCCTGAATATCTGTCTTGCTGCATGTGTACATGGACATTGAAAAGGACATATCAAATGTGTTTAGTCACACTCACAAAATTTGTATAAATTTCATATAATTCAAAGTTCAACTTCATACATATTTTACACATTATGATAAATGTTTTTAACTTTATAGCATGAACAACAAGGATACATACTGTACATGTAAATCAGTATTTACAAATCACTGTAAGTAGAAATATGCACATGTACAATGGTGTTCATGTATGTACCTGTACATGTACAGGGGTTGACACTAAATTTACATGGTGAGAATGTAATGTGATGTGTACATGTACATGTGGCTGTGTGGCTTTAAAAAATAACATTCTAAATGCAAAATGTATCATGGGGTGCATGAATACATTAGCTAGCAATGACTGCTGAGTGCTGACTTTATGAAGCATGTATACTGGATCATGTACCAGTATATATGTATTTTGTTTGCAAGTACAGGCATCTAATATTTGAGTGTCAATTATGTCGATCTGAAAAACAACAGTGCAAGCATGTAGCAGGGCCTATTGAATTACTGACACAAATTTACATTGTACACTATGTACATCAGTGCCATATTGCCACCCTTCTCACAAATGGGACAGAAGATTATTCAGACTCACTGCCAATTGGCTAGTTCATCAATTCTTGAAAACACTTGCAATATTGATGATTGTCAACACAGAATCTTGAAAAAATCTATGTTCCGTTAGTCATTTATCTTGCAAATCAGCTTATTCAAGTCATACTGGCACACACTGTTGGCTACTGATACACACGTGTACATGTATTGTCCATAATATACATGTAAGGAGATATGAACATCCAAAAATAATGGCCATAATCTTATAAACGTGGATCAGACTTTTTCTTATAAATGCTTTCCAAATTGTACACTGTGTCCAGGACCCAACTTCAATACATAACTACACTGTATTTTGTTGCATTCAAGTGTCAACAAGAACATGAAGTAGGAAACATTTCTGTTTCTGACCAGATACATTTCTGAGGGCAGAGAAAATACAGGTGTAGACCAAATTTGCTGAACAATTTTATTTTTAGGCACTGGTATGATGCCCCCAAACCCAATCAATCATATCGATGAAAAATTCACTGCTTGGGTACGAGTATGACCAACTTACAATAGGTCAAATTACAACCTGCAAAGAACTGGAATGCTGGGGCCGCGCAATGAATATGAACTTCTACAATTGTACTGCGATGTTTCAATGTCATGAATGGCTCATGGCAAACAAGCTGTGACAACCAGCTCCTTCCGAGAATTCAATTGTGCTCACAACTTACCATTATTGTTTATTCCACCAATAATTCTATAGCCCCTGTCAGAGGTTTCTAAACAATCATAAAACAAGTAAACAACCAAGAAAACAACTGTACTACACTTTGTCTAACACAAATCTGAGAACAGAGCTGTGTACATTCCTGACTTCTGACTCAATATAACATTTACATTCAAATATGTACAAACTGTATATGACACACTATTATAATTGTATACATGAACTGTACTGTACTGTATGCTGTACGTAATGTACATTACAGTAAATGTCATCCACACTTGCATACAAGTTGACACTTGAACCAGTCTGCATGGTCTGTACTTTACCATAATTGCTTCTTAACCCTAACAGTGCAAAATGCTTTTCATTACTAGGTACCATATACTAAATTTTACTATTTAGTATTTTGTAGTACTGTCAGAATGAGATTGTAAAGAGTACCCAGTACTACAAAGTACTATTTTTGTATGAATCCAAATACCTTGAGTACCGATTACTACAGCATACTATTTGTAGTAATTTTTAGTATTTGGTGCTTTTAGGACAAGCAAATGCACATGTTTTTAATGCAGTCAGTGTTTCAAATTTGGATCATATCCTGTAATAAAATGCTTCTTGGTGTTATATACCAGTACATGATATCGTCAATCTGTCAATGGAAGTCACTATCACCCAGACTCTTGACATTCAGTTTTAATACTGGTGCACATGTTTGTGTTTGGCAAAAAGAGTGAGCGCTGTAAAGCCAATAATCAATTTATATATGCATACATACACATGTGTTCCAAGAAATAAAAGAACAGAGCTCCCACTTAAAATGTTCAATAATTTCTACCAGGTCTGCACTACCTGCTCAAGCATCAAGTTCACAATCACATATAACTGTTTTGTGAGTGCAAGCTCTAATTAATTCCGAATGAAATTCATGTTTTGGAAAAGGAAGTTTGCAGTACCAACATGTGATATTACATGCATACCCCGGTACTCTTTTATGAGTTTTTGTGGTTCTAAAAATGGCCGGAGGTAACTCTGAATTACCACCGGGTCTTTTCAGAAATTGAATCAACTAAATTGTTGACAGGGCACCAAGTATACATAAATTATCGAATAGAATTCTTGCATAAAAACCTTCAAAATGAATATTGAGTGACTTACCATCTGGCCGCCCCATTGTGTCTTCTTGGTTGATGTGATCAAATTGAGTCTGTGTTGCCTATGTGTGCACCATCAACATACCGCTGCAAATGTACACGTAATGCATGTAATGCAGCCAACGCATTCACTGTTGCTGAATTACATGTAGAAATACATGTGTACACATTCACTCTGTAAAAAGGGGAAATAGATAAATGATTCAAATATTGACATTTTTCCAGTACATTAAAAAATGGAATTGTATATTATTATTTTGCCGGCACAGACATGCTTCTTTTCGTTGGCCATGCCGGCCTTCATTCTCTAAAGGTTATTTTGCTGGAGGTACGTTACTTCTTATAGGCCTACTGCAGATTAGCCAATGGGAATAGCAAAATAGTGTTTGCAGGTAGATTGCAGGTGCCAGCAAAATATACACTTCCTTTTAAAATCTTTCCAAAAATGGAAAGAGTTCTGTGTGTACAAACCCTATGGGATTTAAAAGAAGAATTCCATACAGTAAATGCAGGTTGAAGTAGCATCTATAGCTGTCAAAAGGCCTTTTCACACGACACTAAAAAAAACCTCATGGGTCTGGAGTCTGGACCTGGGTCAAAATCTCTCAAAGATTCACCAGGCACGTAAGTCACTCTCATCAAGCATTGTCCTTTCACACAATTAAACTTTTGTAAGATTTCACAACCCATGAGCTATGAGAGAATTTCTCAATGGTTAAGAGTTGTTTAGCGTTGTGTGAAAAGGTCTAAAGTATCCATGGTAAGTCACATAGGCTATAAAGAATGTAAACATGGTTTATAAACAAATGTCAGATAGGCCTAAGTCAACTGTGGGACGAGCTGTCTCAGAATTGAGTTGTCTTTATATAATTGCAGTCAAATTGTCTTGAGTCGTGTTGTCCTGCAGTCAAATTATCAGGTGCCTTTATGTCCATGCAACAGCATGGAACTCTTCCGAAGTTCCGATAGGCCTATTGCAATGCCATCACGATGACAGTCAACACATTTGTCCAATGCAATGTCAATGACAAACAATGACGACTCCTGAGTCCTGGCTGGCCTAAGATTAAGAACTAAGTTAGAACTAGAAGTAACATTCACATGTGTTATGTATTTACAATCAATTTATACAAACCAACTCAGCTCAGGAAAGCCAACTCAGCTCAGGAAAGTAACTTTCCACCATAGGCCTGCGATGTAGCATCATACAAATCATACGGAAGTGCGAGACACGCCTAGTGCACTGTTGTTAGTGGCATGCACATTCATAGGACGTGACCCATCTGCGCTGCACGGCCACACACGGCTTCGCCCACCACTACAGGCACTAGTGTAGGCGCTTGGCCGCCGTGTACCGTGTGGCGGTGGAGTGCTAAACTTCCGCGTCCGACTCGTGTAGCATAATATTAATAATATCGTGCAACTACTGAACTAATAACTCACCATATCAGTTTGTGGTAGCCTGAACCTGAAGCGAAGAATGTCAAGTTTTCGATGGAGACATGGCGTTGACGAAGTTACAATAGAAAGAACTTCATGCACAGGGTTTAGCGTCAGACTACACCCAACATCGCCATCTTTAATTAATTATTCATGAGAAATGCATATTCATCATATTTAAATAACAAGAGATTTGGTTTATTTATAACTCGTTGTGTACTGTTGTCTCATGAGTTGTTAGGGAACGGTGCAGAGTCTGGACACAGCCGCAGGTGCCAGACCTAAGACCATCAAGGAGGAACTATTGATTGCAGTTTCAGTTCTCTCTAGCTTGTTGCTGTTTGTACATTTGTAAATAGACAAACAGAAACGACAACATATAGCAGGGACCAGGGGCCGGGCCTGACAAAATGATGGGAGGGTCCAAAAAATTAATGTAAATAATTAATGTGCAAAATAGTTTCCAGTCGAATTTATCGAATTGACTTGAGATCCAGGAGTAGCGATCACTAAAAATCTCTATGATTATTGGAAAAATGAATAATGTTCATACTTGCTCGTAGTTAGGACTGGAGGGCGCCTGACACATTTCGATCCTACTAGCAGACCAGAGTTTTATCAACGCCTTCGATAAAGATCCTGCTAGGATGGAAATGCATCATGGAAATGCACCTCCTAATATTGCATGATGTTATGAGTATTGGTAATCATAGATAGCGAGTAGCTAATTGGACATAAGGATCGACGAGCTAGTGATTTCCCCCAACTGCCAAATATTATGGAACACTAATTAAAATTCACTAAGAGTAGCAACAGAAATCAATAAAATGTGTTTCATTCTTTTTATTCTCATATGCAGTCAAAAGCACCAATATATTTACAATATTCACTTAAGTGGATGGATTAAATGAGAAACATTATATTGAGGTACTAAGCAAAATTTAAACATATCTGGAGTAGATTTTATTAAAAAGCAACAATCTGAGTCCCCACTAAAAGAAGCTGTACCATCAAAAGTAAATGTCTTCTGGAAGAACAGTGAAATTCTACATATTTAAATGGTAGTATCTGTCCAAGTACAAAAATGCTTCAACATGAACGTCCAGGAGAAGACAAATATGTGTGCATTACTTTACTGATGATGAACCTTGCACCCTATAAATCGTATTCATTCTTGTAATACATCAACTATTGTACACGTAAATGAACAGTACAGTATATGGTACTGAGTTCAATATCATAACATCTTATACAACAGTGGTACAAACTATTTACAAATTGATAACAGCCAATATATTTACAGAAATCAAACGTGAAAGGCTTTTATAGTTTAAGTTTATGAAAACCATATGGACGGAATAACCATTTACAATTATAGTTAGTTCTGGATGGATCAATGTCATAAAACTATGCTGTCCGAAATCAGTCCACAGCACAACTTGTAAGGCAGCTCAAAATGTCAAAAATACTTTCCATTTTGTACGCGGAGAATTATGATCTCTATGACACTGTATTTTAAAGTACAAACTTGGTTTATTTCAAAGTAAATACATGTATATGGTATATAAATATGAAAAAATACATGTGCATGTAGTGTGGCACGTTGTTTTTGCTCCTTATGTGTCCACAATGACTGTATTTGTTTATTTTGTTATAATGTGCACCAATCTGAAAATTTCACAAAATGTTAAGCCACCAACTAGATTTTGAAAATCTTACAAGATTATCTTGGAATAATTAATCAATGGCTTTGTTATTCATTTCAAAATTGACTACAGTGTACATGTATATCCTTTACGTAATTATGTCTCTAGTTTTTCCCCCAACAATTCTTGAAATATACATATAATACAACTGCAAGAGATGTACATTAACAGACCTGGAATTTCAATATCTAAGTGGTAAGCCCATTTTCCCATGTTAAATACATTTTTATTAGTAAAATCACAAGGTCAAGGGGAAATTTCAATGGGGTATACCAAGGCCAGGACAACAGCAAACTTACAAGCTCTCGTCCAAGTTTTCATGTCCTCTGTGAAATTCCAGGCCTGTAATTTAGATCGTCAGTTCACAGCATGTCTTCTTGTGCCATTCCACTAGCTCTCCTGGCCATGTGTGCCCGTCTCATAGGGTGCATCTTGTCAATGATTGGTCTAGCGAGGGCCTCCTTCAGCTTTGCCTGGTACTCTGCCTCAGCTTCCATGCCTTTTAAGTATTCTCTATGTTCTTCATCTTTCTCAATCTCATGCTGTCTCCTGGTGTAGTCCAGCTGTCCCAAGAGGTCATCCTGGTAAGCTAGGTTCTCCCTACGGATGTTTGCTAGTTTGTCTTCCTCCAGGCGTTTGTGCTCATCCATGGCTGCTTGCATTAATTCCCGTTCCTTCTGAAGTTCAGCCTGGGCTTTAGCATTTGCTGCCACTGTGACGAAAAAAAAACATCATGTAAGAATCAGTACATTCAGGACCACTACCAAATAAATACGCACAGCTAAATACAAGTACGATTGTACGTGTACAGAGAAAACTAGGAATTTGGCTCAGGTATTCATCTGTTAAATAACTTCCTCTTCAGATCCACTTCCATCATCCATGAGTCAACAATCTTTTATTAAATGTACAAGAGATATATGGATCGGTTTGCAGAAACACAATGTAAGAATCATTTGTACTTGTGCACTTCTATTTCGTTTGCACTTCTCAACGTTTTGACTAGCCTGCTCTAGTCCTCATCAGGAGACAATCAGGAGAGATCTTTAAAAAACTACAGGCTAGTGTTGGTAGCTTCATGCAGCTGCACACATGAAAACAAAAAACACTGCACTACAAAAACCCAAGAAGGATGTCTTACATTTTTCTTCCACCTGTTGCCGACGAACAGCTAGCACATTGTCCATAAGACGTTTTCTAGCTTGCCTCTGCCTGTCCCATTCATCAAGTCTCTTCTGCCATTGTCTCTTCACCTCAGCATCAATAAGTTGGTCAATCTCACGATCATGTTCTTCATCTTCACGAGCTTGCTGCTTAAGGTATGCCCTGTAACGTTGGTCCTCCTCACGAAGCTCTTTCTGTGAGTAAGAAAATTGGGCAATAAAAACCATCAGTGTTGCCACTGTAAACTATACTCTTTAAAAGGTCTACTAAATATTTGTTTTGTCAAGCTTAGGACAGTTTGAACAGCCCGCTGGGTTGCTCAACATAAAATTTGCCTGGTCTGTGGTAGTTTTCACTTTCTTTCCAGGCTATTGGACATTTGATATTACCAGCCTGTGGCAGTTCCAAAAATCCATTTGACTATTTTTACCATACAATTTGATAAGTCAATTTTACTAGCCTAAGTGTTGTTTACCTTCCTCTGTGCAATTTCCATAGCCTCATTTCTAGAGTCACTCAGTAGTTTCTCTAAGATGTTCATGTCTAGAGCCAGTTCTTCTTGCATCTCTTTGGCTCGTCGTTTGGTTTTCAGGCGAATATTGGTAGCAATATCTTCTCTTGCTTGTTGCTGTTTGGCTAGCTTCTCCTGGTGTGCACGTTGTTCCTCCATCTTACGTAGTTCCCTCTCTTCAACCTGAAAGGAGTATTTGTGATATTGATATGAAATAAGGAACTGCTAAAATATGTTGTCATATTTAGCATGTATCAAAATCTGAAGGAAAATCTCCGGAAGTACAACAAAAACAGGAACATTTCCTCTTCAACTTCTCAGAACATCTGTATTGTACTCATGGAAAAATGTCAGGATTCAATAGCTTCATCATGTTAAATGAAACCATTATAGTCCAAATCCACTTCTTGCTGATACAAGCCTGGAATTTAACAGAAGCCACGGAGGCCATGGCATTCGTTGCCCTGGTTCTTGGCCTTGGCGCCCCTTCAAATATTTCCATAGACATTATGATTTACCAAAGGAAGTTCCCCTTGCAATGGAAAAGTGGCTTTGCCCCTTTCAGAACAATTTTCAGGCCTGAATTCTAATGGACAGGCACTTTGTAAAGCTAGGAAAGTAATAGAAGGGAGAAATGATCCCCAAATGTTTGTCCCAATGTCAAGAGCCAATGTTAAAAAGAATGCATCAATTAGTGGAGACCAGGGATAATTGTATTTGAACATGCAAGCAGCAGGAGAGATTAAGTGTCAGTGATTTGCATACCAGCAATCGTCCTTCTTCCTCTTTGAGCCTTTTAGCCTCCAGTCTCTTGGCTTCCAGAGCAGCCTTTTGCTTTTGAAGTGTTTCCAGAGTTTCACGATTCCTAGCATGTCTCTCTTGAGTTTCTTTCTCTTCCCTAGCTGCCTTGGCAAGCATGTCTTGATGCCAGAGATCAGCGTACATCTTTTCTTCGTCTTGGTTCTGTTGCTCTATCTCAGCCTTTATGCGAAGTTGGTCACTACGCTCCATGCAGACTTCATCCATGTGGCGTCGAGTCAATGTAGACCTCAGCTCCTCACATTCTTCCCTGAATTGTCAAGAAAATAGTAAAAACTTAGTGTGAAATCCAGTATGGTATGACTTGAACAAATGCTTAAGGCCTAGGCTATACGCCATGCTACTGCCGTCCCGAACTCAAATAATTTTACAATTTCATGTTTGGCACGGCAATAGCACAACGTTTAGCATCAATTTTACTAGGCAAATTGAGTTCGGCACAGCAAGCCCTTTGGCTTGACAGGGTCTGCCGCACTATTGGTATTTGGAACGGCAGTGCAACAACTGCCGCACTACTGCCGTGCTATTGCTGCACTCATTTTATTTAAGTTTGGCATGGCAGTGGCACTGTGTATAGTCTTGGTCTAAGAAAATGGAGACAAATGGCAAACAAAAATACTAAACCATGTTGAAACTGTATAAACAGAATCATAATGCTAATTGCTTTCACACATCCTCAACATAGCTCATGCTCCAAGAGCTAATTGCAATGACTCATTAGCTTGATTGGCAGCATTCTTGATACTACCCATTGCAGCGGTTCGGCATTTATCGTACAACCACGGAAATGTTCGTTTACGCGCGCCAATCACACATACAGTAACAAGGAGCATTCTTGATACTACCCGGTGCAGCGGTTCGGCCCTTATCGTGCGTATACGATGAAGGCCGAACCGCAGCACCGGGTAGTATCAAGAATAATCCGCTTGATTGTACTAAGCCTGGGGTCTTACCTCCATCTCTGGTCTAGTTTCTCAGCGACTATCTCCAGTCTTTCCCGCTCTCTTTTTTCCTTGAGAAATTTAGCTCTCTCTCTCATCTTAGCCTGTCTTTCAAGCATTGTCTCTTGGCTTGCTTCCATCTCTTCTATATAGCTAGCTTCCTCTGCAGCCAGTAGATTCCGTAGCCTGCAACAACAAAGCACTATGCATTAAAAATCATGTCGCATGCCTCATTAAGTGATCTTTGGAATGCGAAGTGTAGCATGGAAACATAGTGAGCAGAGCTCTTGCCCTTGCGGTCGGGGGGTCCAGGGGAAACGCCCTGGTCATCAAGGGCAGTGCCAAAATAGCTTTGTTAATCTTTTGATGTGTCATTTTCTCATTTGACATCAACTATGTCAGGACTCAGGGCTCTCCCCAGGGTTTTTGTGTGGGGGATTTGTTTGAGGGACAATCTGCAAAACCACAGCGTGGGTTGGGGTCCTGAATAGGGCCCAGAAAATTTCGGGCTTTAGATGCTTTCTGGCGCATTTTAAAATTATGGCAGAATTAGTGCAGCAAATAAATCTTCGTGCATAGCTTTAGTTTTCTTGTTATACCTTTCCCTGCGGTCCTCCAATGTGAATTCTTGCTGTAGCATCAGTCCTTTGACCTTTCTCTTGACGGTATTTAGCTGAATCCTACGATCTGTTACACGCTCCCAATCGTTCTTCAGGTCACAAAGTGCATTGTACTTGGTCACTGCCTCAGCCTCTTCCCGAGCATCATCATGACGTCTTCTTTCCAAGATTAAGTGGTCAGGGGGAAGTTTGCTAGGCATTTTAGCTCTCTGTAAATAACAAATTAATAAAGGAGTAATTAGGGATGCAATTGTACGCTTTTAAAAATCTTTGTACTGTGTAGGCCTACCAATTGTTTAATTGGTAAGGCCTAGGCCCTACATAAACTAAAGTAATTTGGGAAACTTCAGCAAACAATCCACAAAGTTAGTGCTAAAGACATTATTTATTGACTGATCTTGGAGCCAATTAGGCCTACTTCAGTTGTAAGTTTTGATCATACAATTAGTTACTCAAAAATTAACGTAACATGAAGTAGCCTAAGAACAGTTAGTCCCTATCGTCGAGTCCAGATCGTTCAACTTTAAAGTTTAATTCAATTGTTGATGTTATTTTTACATTATTTTATTAATTTATTTAACTTTTTTTTTAATTAGGCCTGTTGTAGTACTTACAATTGCCACAGAGTTTGGTGTTGGGCCTGTATATTCCCTCGTTCTGCGTGGTTTTTGGGTGGCCAACATATTGACTTGGCTTGCTAGACTGTGTAAGATAAAATGGGTCCTGAACTTGCTGAAGTTCAAGTTTCACTGTTCACTCTGCTGCACTCGATCCGCTGATGAGTCCGTCCCGACGCCGGTCAAGTAGGCCTAACTCGGACAGAAAAATTCAATCAAACTCGACCACCACCAGAAGAAATATTGTTGCCAGAAACATTCACGTCAAAAGTACGTTGCTTAGGTTATCGTTCTAACTCAGTTTCATTCCACAGAACTGAATTAATTCAGTACAAAATGCAAAAGTAAGCACATACATACAGCATTGGACGTCCTTCTTTCACTCAGATTTACAGTCGAGCACTATTGATATGACGTCACAAACCTAGCAACTGGAAAACACAGGTGGTGCGCCCTCCACAGTTGGCTTGGGGCAATGCATATTGTGTGGAGGGAAAGACAAAATCATACATGTAGCCGTGTTACACAAATCAGGAGAGCGGACCCAAAATGGTCTTACCACAATGCCAACAAAATGACGGACACATACATAGTTATAGAGTCATCTTGGTTTTCTATTTCTACCTCCATGATAGCTCAGAAAAAGGAAAATCCGGACTGCTCTCTTAGAAGTTTAAAGAGCCTTATTAGTGTGATCGAGCTAAAAAAAAAAACTTCAAGAGGCATAGTATAGTTCTTTAGATGGTGGAAGGTGGGGGAGGGTGGGAGGGGGGAGGGGGGGGGGTTTGAAGAAGGGTATAGGGATGGGAGAGGGTCGAGGTGAGAAGGAAAAAAGGCGAGGAAAAGTGCCCGCACCAGTAGTCTAACAAACTTACGACGCCCCACCATAGCTAAACCACAGGCAGTGGACAGGGGGGGGGGGGGGGGGGGGAGAAGGAAGGGAAACCAGCGGAACTAACCATGATGATTTATAGTAGTGAAAACAGCCGACTGACATTCCAACTGAGAAGAACAGGGTTGTTCTTCTGCCTCTATTTCTACCTCTAGCTCCATGCTTGAAAAAAGCAGTCAGAAAATATCAATCAAGCAGATTAATACAAAATCATACCAGTGGAACGCTAGCAAAGAAAGAAAGAGGACGGGAAGAAAAGAACTTTTAAAGAACAACTTTATTCCGGTCCCGCCCACCTTCATCAGACTCGCTGAACAATATTTTTATTAATGAGCAAAAGGCCAAAATTCAAAAGGACATACAAGTTCAAACAAACGCAAAATCCACATTTCGCCGGCAACTGTTCTCATTGCATCCCAGCTATTAGCGTATTATAGAATGCATGGCGCGAGGACTACTACTAGGAGTAGGAGGGGCCGAGAGCTGATAAATGGCTATTGGCAGGGGGTGGTCACGATAATGGGCGTTGTTCCTCGTGCATTTATTTATTAAATCATATTATACATTCATTTTTATTTAAATTATATAATAAGAATAATGCTCGATGCATTAGCCTGTGATTCTGTAATAAGTTCAGACATCAACTACAACTCACAGATTGCGTATTCAGTTTTATTACTCCCGATCTTTGGTAGAGCCCATAATAGTGGCAGCTAATTACTTCACTGGCGAACTGTTCCCATCATTATAATAATATTACACCCATGAAATGACTTACTTTAAGCATGAATGCTTTAACGCAATTTTTCCTGATTAAATTGACTTTTTTCTGTTATTTTGTAAACTTGTATGAAACGGATTTCTTAATGAAGTAATAAGAATGATTTTCTATTGACTGAATCAGGCTTTTCATTAGTCGGTCTTACATACATTGAGTCTTCATTGCAGTGTCAATCACTACGTAATAGCCCGGACAGCCGCGGGAACGGGTCGCCGGTCATTTTTGTTACTCATGAATCAATACATTTCTTCACCAAGATAATAATATCCTTATAGTAGCGGGTATTGAAGCCTGGAATTTATTTACAGATATAGATGACGTCATAACCAGTAATACAGGAGGGGTTAGGTTCCTTGCCGATGATATCAGCGAGGCTAAAGTTACACGTCTGTGATGTTCCCATCTCACTGCAGTAGCTGCGAAGGAGGTTCGTAGCTTGGAGACCGAGTGATTGTTCCTCCTGACAAGCTGGTGTGTCATCAGCAGTATACTTCAACCCGATCAATGCGATGTAAATAGACCCCTTAGAACAGGTCATGGAGACGTTGTCATGGATACCATGTTCACTCCCTGGAAGTAAAGATGTAACATTATATTAAAGTATAACCCGCAGCATCAGCAAATAATTAACAAAATAACTTGTTAATGTGTCAACATTCTCTTTGTCGATTAATTCGGCATACCGTCAGGCAGGTTGTTCTGACCGTGATGATCATTTCATATAATTATGATTGCAAGTTTCAGTACAGGTCTGCGCCATCACACGATCGACTTGGCCAACATAGCAAGAAAACGATTAAAAGTTCTCGGTTGCAGTCTCGGCAATAATCAGGATAACAGTAATCATGGATTCTGTGCCAGGCAACGGCAAAACTTTTGCCGACACAGTTACACCTGTTATGCATTATAACACGTAATCTATTCTAATCATCAATAACCACAAGGGAAAGTGACTGGAACTTTTTAAGTCATTTAAAGTGAACGAAGAAAGATTCGAACCAGCGACCTCCGGAATACCATACCTTACCAACTGAGCTATCCAGCCATAATTTGCTGGTGTCCCTATATACAGCCACGAAACCTCTCACATACCGCATCACCCTAAAGGATCATAATTTAATCACACAGTTGTTGCCACCGGAAGAACGGCTCAAAGAGGATGCGGCTTTTTTAATCAATATAATCATCAAACGGTGGCTGGTTCGAATCCTGCTCCAGTAAATTTTCTTTGCTCACTTTTTAATACATCAAAGATTGAAATGATAATAACGATAACTGATAATATTAAAGCATACGTACAATCACGTTTTTGGATGAAGGTTGGTGAACCAAGAGCAAGCCCAATAGCCAAGAGAAGGAAAACGAGACGGTACATTTTGCTGAATTTCAAAGGAGTAACTGCGCTTTCACACTAGAAAAGAGGTTTCCCTGTCGTCAATGTGATCTCCAGTTCTATCCACCATGCAGTATGTGAATCAGGCTTGATACTGTGTCCATTTTATACATAATCGGCGGGCACATTTCTTTTTCTTTTTTCTCTATTTTGTGTGTTTATTTATTATGTTAGGGTTGGGAGGTGGGTTATTTTATGCAGGTAGATAGAATAACTTGTATAGATAAGTATCTATCCAAATAATCAAGATGGACAATTAATTAGTTTGGCGGTTTTGTTTCAGTGTTTTTTCTTCAATGAATTATTTACTTTTGCCGATAGTCCGCCGATGCAGAGGATTTTGATCACGCATTGGCTGAGTTTTGTTACGATATGTCTTAAGTTACGTGTAAATAAATGCTAGTGGTGGTAAGAGATATCTGTCGAAATATGAGAAGGAATAATAATGGACACCATCGTTTGTTTGTTAAACGAGAACTACTTAGGAATAGTTGAGAACACAAAACATCTGTTTTTGAAAGTATATCTGTTTTTATTGCGACGGTGGGGGCCAAACACCATATGCCATTAAGATAAGTCCCTGAACCACCATGATTATTTTCTATACCGATAAAAAAATATTACAGGTTCTTTTCCCATCGACCTATATTGTTTCATCCACCAATCAAAATAATAGTTCGGGAATAAATAGGGCCTGGTATTGAACTACAGGCAAAACTTTTGGGTACTATTTGGGGAAACTTGATAGAATTTTCATTCAATTAATCAATTTTCAATAGCTGATCGTTACTATAGTAATTAACTAGATCAATAATGCGCACGGGCTGAAGCAGGCCGGTTTCCAGAATAATGCAGTTTTAGTTCTTTGAACCTTCTTTTTACTAGGATTTCTACAGAAAATTGATATTGATTTCATTTCATTTCATTTATTTTATCTTATTGTATAGAGTCTGTCATGCATGATTATTTGTAATGTGTAGTAGAAGTAGAAGCTAAATTAATATGTTTGTTTTCACGTGGACAATAAAATAATTGTAATGATTGAATGAATGAATGATTAATTCTCTTAGGATTCCTTGCTACCTTAGCTGAGGGCTGACTTAAATCTATCAATAGAGGGCGCTACTTCAGTTCATGCTGCTGATTCGATTGCAGATTACACACAGTCCCACCTGTACTGTGTGCAAGACTCTTTTTTTCTCTCGAACTGCAACCTGCAAGTTCTTAGCTTGGTCGTAGCCTCGTAGGCCTTTGTTTTTTTCATCTGATCGTGTTATTTTCAGACATTACCATGGCCGAATTGAGATTTGACGGGCGTGTCGCTCTGGTCACCGGTGCTGGTGGAGGTAAATTCATTCATCATCTCAGCCTGTGCTGTGGGCTTAGTTAGGGGGCGTAACATCGCGAATCGTGATGATCATGTCAGTTGATGTTTAATAGGCCTACAAGAACATTGGGAATGGGAAGGGATAGCCTACATGTATTGGCCGACACCAGGTCCAGTCGAACTTCGAAGTCAATTTCACCAAATTCATCGGAAAGTTAATACTAGGGCCCCCCAGGCCCCTATCAATCGTAGGATTTATGATGCATTGGCATGCAGTGCAGCCCACTACGTAGGATACGATAGCTTTGACAAGTCGATCGATTGTAATTTGTATGTAACCCTGGACATCATTGCAGAAATTAAACGTAGGCCAGTGTATGTGTTAACAACATAATCTGCACATTATGGCAGATTATAGGGCCGGGCCTATGCCTTTATTTAATGGGGTAACATCATCAGATCACTGGTGCTTCTATATATAACCCGATCACACAGGCTCACAGCAAGCATATGTGATGTGTTACATAGTGACCTCACCAGACAGTGTGATACTGAGACGAGTTCAAAGATCGCCAGTGTGTTGGTAATCATTAACACAGACATAATTCTATTGCGTGATTTGAAGTTAGTGCATGCGTGGTGCCAGGAATATAAAAATGTATTTTACAGTCTGATAATGACAATGACTTGGTAATTTAATATTTATTGAATACAGCAGCTTTTATCATCAATGTAAATCAACTAGGCCCTATGTGTGATTAATCTTGAATGTTTGATTTGTTTCTGAATAGGTCTGGGGAAGGAATATGCATTGATGTTAGCTTCAAGGGGTGCTTCAGTAGTTGGTGAGAATAATTGATTGGACTGAAGATGTTCAATTGTTCATATCTGTTTATTATGTTACATATAACAATAAATGTGTCATGCTCTTTAAATTGCTTTGAATTGTTTTAATTTTTGGTTCCTTTTTTTTTATTTGTTGTAAACATGTTTTTATTTTGTGAGGTATTTTTTCATAGGATATTATGTTATCAAATCATAATTGTTTTGTTTTGCTTGTTTCTTTTTTCAGTGAATGACCTTGGAGTTGACCGGCAGGGCAAAGGTCAGGGGTCAAAGATGGCTGACAAAGTTGTGGACGAAATCAGAGCAAAGGGAGGCAAAGCTGTTGCCAATTATGGTCAGTTGTCGTTTAATTTGTCAGAGTTTTCCAATTTGTCATATTTCATAATTCAATTTGATGTTAATATCTTAACAGATTATTTTCCTTTTGCTTGATTTAGATTCTGTTGAGTTTGGGGAGAAAGTTATTCAGACTGCTTTGGACAACTTCGGTAGAATTGGTAAATAAGTGAACTTTGTTGTAACTTTTGGTAGTTTTTTTAGCAAACACTGACCATTAATCTACTGTAACACTTAGTCGGTTTAAAATCACTTTAGAAGATTGAATATTTTTGAAAGCATTTACATGATAAAAGGAGGATTGCAAAGAATTAAGATGGCTGTCATTTGTACGTCTTTTCCCCAGATATTATTATCAACAATGCTGGGATTCTACGGGATCGGTCATTTGCCAGAATCAGTGATACAGACTGGGGTATGTATGATGTCTTTTAACAAGTGAACATTTCTTTGATATGTGTTCTGCTTCTTTTGTTATTCAAAATATAATTTACATAATTCATTTTTTTCTCATTTCTTTAGGTATGATATCGTTATTGATGCGTGTCATAGAAAAATTCTCCTTCTATAACTTCTCAAACCAACTTATGAAATTTTGTCTCCATCTCACAGATTTGATCCAAAATGTGCATTTGCGAGGTTCATTCCTAATAACCAGGGCAGCCTGGCCTCATATGAAGAAGCAAGGATATGGTCGCATCATTATGACATCATCAGCTTCTGGACTCTATGGCAACTTTGGCCAGGCTAACTACAGTGCAGGTTAGGATTAGAAGAACATCTGGAGGAACCTTCTTAGTTTTACTGTAATTTATAGCTCTAGCCTGTTAATCTTATCTACATTTAACTTTTGGAATCCTTGAGGAAACTCGATTGAGGTTGATGCAATTAGAATAATGACTTCTTTCTTCACCCCTGTTGTCTTACAGCAAAGATGGGTCTGGTCGGGCTATCCAATACTCTAGCAATAGAGGGCACCAAGTATAACATCACTTGTAACACCATTGCACCCATGGCAGCTTCTAGACTGACTGAAGACATCATGCCAGAAGGTAAGATACCCTCATGCCTAAGCTTGTTACTTTAGTCCCACTTGCAACAAATTGCCCAGAATGTGCCAATCCTTCTCTACTAATTGAAACATATTTTGCTTTCACTGTTTCATTGTAGAGGTTTTCAACTTGATGAAGCCGGAATACGTTGCACCAGTAGTACTTTACTTATGTCATGAAGACTGCACAGAGACTCATGGCATATTTGAAGTAGGAGCCGGCTGGGCTGGAAAGAGTAAGTAGATGATATCTAGGCCCTTTTCCAAACCTCGGCTCCGGCTCCGGCTCCGGCTCCGGCTCCGGCTCCGTCATCCATATGCTCAAAATAGAGCATTGCTCCGTTTTCCCTTTCAAACCAGAGAATCTACTTCCGAACCACAGCCGAAAGTCTCTATTTTGATACCCGTTATTTTAAAATTGACTCAAGAAATGGAGCCGGAGCCGGAGCCTGAGCCGAGGTTTGGAAAAGGGCCCTAGACTACATCAGTATTCCTAATAAAGGATGAATGTGATGTGTATGTCTTATGTGTGCTTGAATAGTATTGTTTGTGTACAATGATGCGCCAGGGTTTCTTAAACATTTGTACCTTTCAATATTGCTTTCATTTGTCACCGCAGTTCAAGTCCAGAGAGGAAAAGGAGTTATTTGCTTAACAGAGGGACAAAGGTTCACACCGGAATCAGGTATGTGAGTCGTCAGCTTTCAGAATAGTATTGATCTGCATTAATTGAAAGCACTGGCCTGTTCATTTTCAGCTGCGGGCAAATACACTGAAGTGCGGTATGAATTCTTGAAAGAAATATTCTTGTTACCGTCGCACCAGCAGTTTTTATTATACTTAAAAATGAGATGTAATTTTATTTCATTTTCAGTTCGTGACAACTGGTCCTCTGTTTGTGACATGACGGACTCCTTTTATCCAAAAGCAGCCGGAGGTATGAAATAAAATCTTTTCATTTGTTAATTCATAAACAGAAAGATTTATCACAACTCATCAGAAGTCATTCATTTTACAATTTAAGCAATTAAAAAAGTGTGTAATATTTAAGTTCATCATCAAGACAATTTACATTTTGGCAATTTGTGTTTTTAACTCTGAATTGTAGAAATTGGAACAACAAATCTTACAGTTTCAAAAGGAAGATAATAACACTAAATCTTGTTTATGTTGTTCGCAATTGTGTATAAATTGAATCATTCTGTCTATTATAGTTGAGATTGAATATTTATCAATTTACAGAAAGCACTTTCCTGACTGTTCAGGCACATGAAGAAGCTAAAGACAAGTCAGAGAGTACAAGAACCACTAGCTCATCTACATCTGCAACAGATGAAGGATTCAATCCGGTATTATCACTACAATCTAACATCTTAATAAAACCATAATACAATATCTGTCATTTCCAATATGGCTCCACCATTGAAATGGAACATCAGTGTACATTGTACTGTATGTACTCTTAACTTTGTACAAGTCCATCATTTCCTTTCATAAATCCACTGTTCACTTTGTACAAACTCCAATTGCAATACCCAATTGCCATATTAATGAGCCAGGAATGATTTCTTTGTCATGACGTATAGAGCATTGCTATTGGACAGAAGTTTACTGGTGCACAAGTTTCTATCACAGCGAATGATGTCATACTGTATGCTCTTGGAGGTAAGTAACATTACAGACATTTTAATGAGCCAAATTCCGATTTTAAAATGTAATGCTAAAAGACAGTGTCATAATTTGTGACAATTTTAATTTCAGAGCTGTATACCTCATTAGTAGTACCTGTCTAATTACTGCCTTAAAATTTCACCATGCTTTCACTGTATGATCACGATCTAATAACTTGAGAATAACTTGATGTTGCTCTAATTATGTTGAGAGATATGGCATTGTAAAGTGTTAATGTATTGTTTCTTGACAGTTGGTGCTTCCACAAGACAGCCTGATCATCTCAAATTTCTGTTTGAGCTGAGTGAAGATTTCAGCACTCTACCCACCTATGGAGTTCTGCTTGGACAGAAAGGCATGATGAATGTATTCACTGGCACTGTTCCTGGCCTAAGGGATATTGATATTACTAAGGTTAGTTAATTAACTACGCAGATCCGTGTTGGGGTTACATTGTGAACACCATACCATTCCAGTGAAATATTATATTCATGAGTTCTTGGCTTTTAGCAAATTTCAAAGTAATTTAACAGAAGAAAAAAGAAAGAAGTTTAACAGAGCAGTAAAACCTGCAGCCGATTTCACGAAACGTCAAATGTTGCGAACGCCCGTTATGCACAAGTTATGCCCGTTTCTCAAAACTTACGCAACATTTGTACGTTGTGTAAGTTACATAATGTTTCGTGAAATCGGCAGCTGCTTCTCAATAGAGCAATCTATTTGAAATGTTGACTTTGCCATTAAATTCCCTTTGCATATTTTCCAAATATTTGTATCTGACCAGGTTCTATTTTATATGATCTCCACAGATTCTACACGGAGAGCAGTATATGGAGATACACAAGCCCATTCCTACATCTGGTACCATGACTTCTGTATCTGAAGTTGCTGATATTATGGACAAGGGCTCTGGTGCTCTCATTATTACAGAAAGTAAGATGTTCTGTATTGGGAAACAGTTGTACAAAAAAGTTTGTTAACATGTTTGTGTGGGCCTATCCTACACTTCATACTTCTTGTGTTTGTGTATAATGTTATCAATAAATCAATTTATGTCTTGTTAATCTGCAGCCAAGGTTTATGACGAGAGCAATGAACTTGTGTGTGTCAGCCAAGGAGGTATATTCCTTGTTGGAGCTGGTGGATTTGGTGGAAAAAAGACATCGGAGAGAGCTAAGGTATTGATACAAATTTGTCTGTGTATACCGCTAGTCATTAACATCTAGCAAGGGATGTAAATAATTTTTTTTTAAATGACAATAAAACTGTTACATTCAGTAAAGGGTTAAGGAATGGACCCTTCCAACCTGTCAATCAAACTGTGCGCATTGACCAATTGGAGGACGTCTTTTAATCAGGTGACCACGAAAGACTCGGTCAAACTCGGTCACAGCTGTATGTGGGCGGGGCTTAAGAGCAAATTCGGAACAGTCCATTAAATTATTCATTGCAAGTGGTAATTAATACAATGTGACTATGATTCTACATATTCATGTTATAGTTGACTGTGAAGCCTCCATCACGCACTCCTGATGCTTCTGTGAAGGAGACTACAACCAAAGATCAAGCTGCTCTATACAGATTGTCTGGTGATACAAACCCACTTCATATTGACCCAGGATTTGCTTCTATGGGTGGTACGTACATTCAAAATCTCCATAAGAAAGAAAAGATGAAATATAATCTACAGTAAGCACAATAGTAAATTGTGTGTTTTGATTTTCTGAAGGTTAACAAGACAGTGCAGAAAAGGTTTCGTATTTGTGTATAAATAAAAATACCTACATGTAAATGTCTTTTTGCATAGATTCTCTTGACTGAAAGCTTTTGGCTTATGCCATTGTTCTATTTTGTCTTTCCATGATAGGATTTGAGCAGCCTATATTGCATGGCCTGTGTACATTTGGTTTTTCTTGCCGCCATGTGCTGAAGCAGTATGCCGACAATGATGTTACGAAGTTTAAAGCTGTAAAGGTTTGTATACAAATGATATTTTACTATCACATGTTCACATTATACTTATTCATGTAATCCAGTTATGGATCTTCAATGTTTGTGACAACAAGCTTTCAAGCTGCTAATCCTTGATCTTGATCTATATGTTTACACAGTGCCGTTTTGCTAAGCCTGTTCTGCCTGGACAGACCATACAGACTGATATGTGGAGAGAAGGTAATCGCATCCATTTCCAGACTAAGGTAAAATAAATACATCTTGTATAGTACTATCATTTAATATGCTTTGTGTAGTACAGCAAACATTACAATTTACGATAGAATTGAACATTACAGTGTGCTTTTCACTTCCGGTATGTTGTGTGTTTACAGAGAACTAATAATGACAAGGAATCAATATTTAAGAGTACAGGATTGGTAAAGCACAGTGGAACCTTATACTTCAAAGCATACAACAGAAATATCTTATATCATGGGGACAGTGGACAGTGTGACATCTATGATACTGAATATTGTCTATTTTGTGCCTTGTTCCCAGGTTGCTGAAACTGGAACTGTAGTCATTTCAGGTGCTTATGTGGATCTTATCAACCTTGATCCCCAGCCATCTACAGAAGTAAGAGCATGTATAAAAGCTGATTTGATGTTGACTGACTCAACGATTTGAAGCATTCTACAATTTACTACTGATAAACTACAAATTATAAGATCTTATAAAACTTAACAAAACAATGATTTTTCATTGTTGCGTACATAACTAATGAACTGTAACATTTGTCCAGAATATCTCCAAGATATTGTTCATCTTGAAGTCTATCTATATGAATTGGCAACAATTTATGGCCATCAATAAAACCTCCTCTAGACCATTGAAGCAATTGATTTGTTACTCACTTATATATTTCACTCCTCTTTCTGTTTGACATTATCTGACTAGGCACCCCCGAGCATCACTTTACAGTCTGATGTGATCTTTGAAGAAATGAGCAGACAACTTCCAAACAACTTAGAAGTTGTCAAGAAAGCCAGGGGTGTGATTGCGTACAATATTACCAAGGATGGTAAACTGGCAAGCCAATGGAGTAAGTTATAGTTCATTCATTGAATAAACTATTCATGGAACTGTTGGTGCTTTTTAAAGAGTGTTTGGTTTAATACAGAGAAATTAAACTGTACTCCAAAGATGATGAGTACTCGGGGTTTTCAGTATTCCATATTCAGCATAAACCTGAATTTGGATGGCTCAGTGAAAGTAACAGGTTATTAAATCATGCTATATTTCAGGAAGTGTCAACACAGGTGATTAATTGATTGAGGGCTGAGAGTGCTGATTGATTTGTTGTGATTATCTTTACAGCTTTGGATCTGAAGACTGGTCATGGAGCTATTTACAGTGGTCCACCCAGAAATGACAAAGCTGATGTTACAGTCACTACATCTGATGAAGACCTTCTTGCCATTACAAGTGGGAAGCTCAACCCTCAACAGGTCAGTAATGGATGTCTTCAAGTCCCTCATCTGTTTTATTTGGAGCATTGTCTTCATCATTGATTATGTTTAACATTTCAAGATGTTCTCTGTTGTTAAATAAAAGAATTATTTATTGTTCTTTGTTCTTTCAGGCCTTTATGTCAGGTCGTCTGAAGGCAAAAGGGAATATCATGCTGTTGCAGAAGATTTCTCAACTTCTAGAGACTAAATCTAAGCTTTAGAGAAGTCAGCAGTAGCCATGATGTGTGGAGTTAGACTGGAGGTCTAGGAATTGGGTGCTTCAGAGGATGAATGGAAGTAGACAGTAATATGAGGGTGATGCATCAGGGGGGTGCATATTGGGGTATGTGATGAATTATAACAGTGCCAAGGTAGTACATTATAATGGGGATTTAATTATTTAATGAGTTTGTTTTGTTTGCTAAACAAAAGAAGTTGGAACAACAATTAATTTGAACAAAATATAAAGCACTACAGTAACATTGCTTTACAAATGGTTGTAATGCAATTGTTGTGCCATCTTTTTAAGTACAGTGTACGTAAAGTAAACCACCTTGATCAGATTAACAGCACAAGTCTTCAAAAAATAGTCGGTTAAAATCAGTTGAAGTCGATGGCTTCTACCTGTCATCAATCTGAAAATCTGGCAACACATTTTTGTTTCAAATATTTGACAGTTGTCCATCAAAAAATGTACGTACATCATGCAGAGTGCATTTCAAAACCACTGAGGTTTTCACAATAAATAATAAATACAGTGCAACTGTAATGCTTTGTAATGATTGTAAATGTTTTACTCTGTTACAATAATGGGGATATCATGTATAAAACCACATTCACTTAACTCCGCAAAGCTCATAAGAATTGAACTAAATAGTATTGGTTTATGATTTCTGAGTAGCATCCTCGGATGAATGATTGACTTGAGGCTCCATCATATAGCTGGATATATACATGTACGTAGCTCAGATTCTAGAGAATTTAGTCTTCCAAGTTCAAGTCCAGATTTGATCCAATCTGTGTTGCTATGCCTCACTCTGAATCATTCAATCATAACTTTGGGTTTCCAACCTTTATCTCATTGATACAATGCCTATGCTTATTATATGATTGGTATGGGATATCTAAAATTGAAAAATTAAAATAATATTTTCTTATGTAATGTATAAACATTCAATTATGAAAAATGTAAATAATAATCAAACTGAAAAACTTTTTTCACTTTACATTTTGACCTGGTGCTGATTCCTTTTGTATAGTAATTCATTTCATAAAAATCAGTAAGTGAAATGCTTTTCTGAAGATTATTATTAAAACGGTACATGAACAAAACCAATTTTTACTATACTTAATGGCATAAGTTTGGGCCCGCTTAACCACTAGCATGGATTGTAAACTTTCATAAGCAATTAATACGCATTAAATTGACTGACAAGCAATTACTATGCAAAGATAAAAACAGTTTAAAGTGCCTGTTATTCACGATTTGTACCACTTTGTAACTTTAGTATAAAAACTTGAAACACCACAGTCCCTTTCAGTACCGAACCATCAGAAGTACAACCACAGAAAAATAAAAATATATTATACAACTTCCCGTCATTATGTGACTCGTGAATATGTTTCCTTTGGTGCAAAAACAAGTCACCAATTTTTATAGCATAAAGCCTCAAATACTTGTTCGCATATCCACAAATCATGGTGATGACACATTGCGTAGGTTTGGTTCATAACAAAACCGGCATACCATCAAACCACCAAGTAGAATTCACTGTAATTCAAGTCAACCTTTTGACACGGGATGTGACTAAATCAAATACTTTATATTCAATGGCCTTGAACAACCCTCCGTGCTTTATGCAGTACGTAGTCGACCATGCTTCCTGTACTTTATTGTTATCAAATTTTTCATAGAAGTTAAACTGTAAACAACATAATACTTAAAGTAGGAGACAGTTTGATTAAATCACGGAATTGAAAAAGTCAAGTAAATATCCTGTAGCCTACACGGTTACAGACCGACCTATTTATGTTACGCTTTAGTTTCAACCTTAAACAAAAATTCGACTAATTAATTACCACTCCACGCAACCATTTGCCAGGATTAAGGAACATTATCAATAAAATATATAAGGCACAACGTTGTTTGAATTATTTAAGAGGGAAAGCATGCATGATGTCATCATCACAACAAAAAGCCACATAACGATTACATTGTAAATATTCATCGGAGCGAAACTGTCGAAATGTTAGTGAGACATTTTCTAAGTGATTTGCGCATATAAAGTTTCACTCTCCGGATCATTCAACCTCGGACCAGCACGAGTATTACTATTAGACATGTTAGAAGTTGAACTCACAGGCGCTATTTGAACATCAGCATACACTATCTCGGGTTCTGGTTCCACAGGATCTTTCAATTTAGCTACAGTATATCCATTTTTATCGACTCCCCATTTGATCCTCAACCTTCTTTTGGATAGTTTTTTGGGTTGGGCATACAAAGGAGTGTCGGTCGGTGCACTACGATTTCTGTCGCAAGATTTCTTGTTTTTGGATGACAATCTCCTGAGCGGGCCAAATCTCGATCTTTTGGGCACTGCATAATGGGGAGAGTCATCAACGACGGGAAAAACTGTTTCAGCTTCGAGAGTTCTTGGTGTGCCCCTTTTCGGTTTCTTAGGAACTGCGTAATTAGGCGTGTTTGTTCCTGGTTGTATGCGCACCATCCTGTCTGTTGCAGGGACTACGGGTGAGGTGGAGGGGGGATCTTGGTACATATTACCCGTCTCAATCATCCTATAGTCCTCAGTAACACCTGTATGTCTATTCCACCTAGGTCTCTTCCTCCAACGCTTACAAACGTACCATATCAAAATAATTATAACAGCAATTACAGCAAAACATGCAAGGATGACAGCAATTATTACAATAGCAGAAATGGAACGTTCTCTTGGTGCATTTATGGACGTTCCCGTTTCAGTTTCAACTGGTGATGTCAAATCAATGTCCGTTGCATTATATGATACTTCATCAGTGATTGATGTTACTGCATCTGCTGTTGACGTATCAGTGACGGTATCCATCATAACATGGATTCGAACAGTTGAATTACCTGATAATCCATTAGGCGTGGTAACGAAGCAAGTTACTATCATGTCCTCTGGGACGGACAGTATCGCAATGTTATTTCTGATCGCCATGTACCGATCAGGGGAAAGTTCATCTCTACTCTCTACAGCTCGAACCAGCCATCTATAGTTTTCAATACTTGGTTCACCGAATCCTTCGCAAACAAACGATGCCTCGTCGCCCTTCAAGACAGTCAAATGAGAAGGTATCAATCTAGCTCTTGGAAGTATCTCTAAGGGTCTAACAGAGCAAGATCGTGTACCATCTAAAACAGGTGATGTCATGGTACAGGTGAAGTCCACTCCGTTATCATCAGGCAGCAACTGCCTCTGAAAGCTGATCTCATTCGTATTTGATGCGGAGCTTGTGACAAGGTCAATACCCGAGTTTCCTCTTTGAAAAGTGAGAAGAGGTGGTGGATCTCCCGTTGAAGAACAGTGAAGAGTTATGTGGTCTCCTACCGCGTAACTTGTTGCGTCTTTTCCAGACACGGACTCCGCTCGACATGCTGGTGACTGTGCGTTTGGTGGGATGTACAGTCCTAGGGTGGTAGTGGCAATGGCCCGTTTGTGCAGTTGTCTTGGTAGTTCATAGAAGCAATCGTAATCACCACTATCCGACTGCCTCAAATCATGAATTCTTAAGTTAAACTGTTCCTCATTTGGATCTCCAATAATTTCTATCCGTTTCTTCAAGTCATTCGGAAGAGATGCTTCGACGTTACGATCGAAGCTCAAATAATGCGATGCACCGTAGTGATACCAAGTAACATGACCGCTGCCGGTATTTTGTAAATCACAAGTCAATGTGATGGTACCACTGATGTTGGCAAACATGCGACTCGGTGGGCCTTCATCTAAGATGACTGCCATGGTAAATTGAATATTGACAGCAAGAATAACCATCATTGCATAAGAAGCCATGTCACTGATAGAATTAGTATGCGTGGCATGCAGACAGCCTATATCGGCCCCAATCTCATCGGCAGTTTTAACAAAATGCCAAATGAACAACGTTTGACTGCATTTAAAAGTTGTTGATCTAAACTCTGGTAAGCCACTTCATGTTCCGGTTCAGTAATATCCAGGATTGTATAGGCATATATGGTGTTGTCACTGCTAGTGGTTTCGATTCTATTGTCATGATCCCACTGGAATCACGGAGGTGTGTCATTACCAGAATCCGCGACACGGTTACTCTTTATAATTAATCATCTACAAGTTGATTGAACTCAAATCTAAATCAAAATTAAAAGTTATGCTATAGGCCTACACCTACGTATGCCTACAGGGTGTATCTAAACGGTTAGAAGACTTATGATAGATGGGTGTGTATATCCTTATTCATTTGTACAGTAAGACCGGTAGGCCTATTATCATTTATTAGTTTCATATTATTTACACTATAAAGAGCTAATACTTGGCAAACCAGAAGTGAAGACCGCGAGCACCGGTCTTAGCCCATCAACAAAATCATATTCATCACCTCAATAAATAGACCTTTGCACATTACGAAAGTATCTGAAGTTTACGGTGGCTGATCTCCGCCAAGAATACACAATTTTATTTTATTTATTTATGGCGTTATAACGCGATAATTAGGGCGTTATTACGCCCTAATAGGGCGTTATAACGCCATAAAATAAAAATGTGTATTCTTGGCGGAGATCAGCCACCGTAGAAGTTATACTCGGGCTACACGGGTCCAACCCATTTTAAAAGTGTATGACCTATACACACGGCGTAGAAGCATGCATCCAATGACCTAAGCTCAGAGTCGACAACAACGCATCACAACTGACTATTAGATTAACCTAAGGGATATGGCGAATAATACATTGATTAGATTACTTATTAAATTAATTGATGGGATCGATGATATGAACAAATGACTCAATTCAATTTAATTCAACTCCAAACAAAAATAATGTGCGGTCCTGTTTTCGTGACCATATTATCTTTTATTTCCACCATGAACGATTTAGTTCCATGTTGTTATAGTTTAAGGTGAACAGTCGTGGGACCCTTTCTCAGTTAACGAGGCTGAAACAGAACTTTTAAAATAATATAGTTTATTGGAAGTGTGCACCAATCGATGCTGTTCCTCGTCACCTATTTCCTCGGGCCACCCCACATATAACCACATGGAGGAGATGACTCGTGTATATCAGACATTAATTGTATTCATAATGTCATTGTGGAAGTGATGATGATACACCAATACCAATGATGAGTAGGGATTACACAGCATGGTATCATATTGCCCTGACTTATAGCCTATTCAACCGGACATTAATATACATGTAGTTCCAAACCTCACTGATGCACACTTGAGGTTGATAGTACAGTACATATCACCACTTTGTAGCTTATCTCTATATATAATCTATGCAATGCTTGCTTTTAACGTTGTGGAATCTTTCCTATCTATTTACAAATCAAACACAAACCATGATAAAAAAAAGAAGTGAAAGATTCCTTCAAAACAAATAATATACAGTATGTTTTTTACTGCTTTTCGTCCATCCCATTATGTACAAAGCACAATCAGAACAATATAGATAACAGCACTTTTCACACTATCCAAGGCAAAGTGCAGGAAAAAAAATTTGGTATAATTTTATAATTATGTACATGTACATCTAGCTGTATATAATGCACTCGTCCTGTTTTCATTGATGTTGGCAAAGGACAATATGAAGAAAGACTTGATAAATCTCCTCATAGGGAAATTTGTTTCATTTGTAGATAATTAAAGTCAATATCAAACCACACGGCAACCTTCTTATAAAAGCTTCTCCACTATAACACGCTCGCAGATCAGCAGGATTAATATCTAAGAATAATTATCAAGACTCCCTTATTTTGTACATTACATAAACATTTATCAGGCCCTGTAACTACATCAACAAAAAAGTGTTATTTACTTAAAAAGCTGCCAGAATTATCAGTTAAAACGCTCTCAAGAAAATTTGTCTTGATCAAACATTGCACCAAGTATGCAAATGAAGATCAAGTACACTGGTTAATTAACTGCTAAAGCATATATCCTACAAGCCTTTTTTGACCATGGACGTAATTATGAACTACAGTGTTGAACTGCTGAAGCTGACAAGGCAATGCAATTGCTTATACTCAAATAGAGGACACCTGCTCATATCGTTTAGAAGTAGGCATACTTTAAATACCAATCTTTGTATGGGTTTTCATTTAGAGTCATTTCAAGTTTTTTGTAGTTGTCTTTTCATATTAACCGCTAATGCTCCTGTCGTAATGCTAACAGTTTACATCGCTGAAATAACCCAGAAGGAAACTGAACTTCACAGACTAAAGTACTTACCAAACACCTATGAGCAGTCTACAAACACAGGAACTAAATGAAAACCCTTGCAAGCACAAACCATCATTTCAGTTATACATGTGCATCATTTGCATTTCATTCATTATGTTTTTGTGTTTTCTAAGTACAGTAGTTATTTTTGTTCAGTCTTCCAATAAATACTTTCAAATACACCATTTGAAATTTATTTTTACAAAAATGATGTGACATCATATGATCCTGTTGACGGTGATGTTAGGGAAATTAAAACATTATGTATATTCACTGTCTGATAAGTTACCTGAGTCTGTATTACGAGACAACATGTAATTATCCATATCAATGGATCGGCAATTGTAGATAGCATAGCGCAGACGTTCAGACATTAATGCTTGGCTAGAATATGGTGGTATCCTTAACTGGAAGAAACATGTCTGTGCTGTGGGTAAGCCATCAAGTGTCTGATGATAAATCAAACATTGAATAGAACAGTTAATATTCAATGAAATGTTTCAAGAAGATATTTCACGGCAAAAGCAGCTTCCATTTATGGAAACCTTACATGTATCTCCAAATAAGGAAGCCTACATCTGAAATAATTGTGATTATTACTGTAATTGCTTTGTTAGAATGACAACTAATATCACTGAAACAAGAAAGAAATGATCAAATCTACATGAAAGGGACAATACACAACATGAATTACAAACAATTAGGAACTGTCTTACCCTTTCCACCCTCATAATCTGGAATCTTTGTGAGATATCAGCGATGTTTGTAGGTAGTCGTGAACGTCCCGAGACAAACCTCATGAACAAGACTCGTTCTTCATTGCTGAATTCTCTTAATGTCTGCCAAAACCACTGAACTAATTGATGTGTCTCATCGACCTCACGATATCTGCACACAAATCAAACAATTATCAACTAATATTATCAACAAACTCTTGAGCTGATCAACCGTCATTAAATCATGAAACAATTTCTGCCAATTATCAGTCAAAATCAATTATTCCAACATGTTACTGTATTCAGTACCAGATTATCGGAGAGACAACGTATGACCTTTAGAGTATTGGCCTTAACACAAAGCAATTTCTACATCTACACCATTTCTACAGACTACAGAAAGGTATAAGTTCTACTGACTTGAAACAAATACATGTATTAAAAGTTTCTCTGTTGATAATTTACCTTACAACTCTCTGTAAGATGGCTACATCAATATCAGGCATACCACACACCATCTGTTCTAAGTGGTTTGCTGTTAGGAGTGACATTAATGGTACAGGAACAATCCATGCTATACCATCACGTACTGCAGCAACCTGAGGTGATATCAAACATGGTTTCAAGTTAGATTGAAAGAAGGGAGGAAAGGTTTATGGTGACATCTCAAATTATGATTGGAATAAAACAAATAAAAGGTTCATTAAATAATTAAGGGTGAATGACAATGAGTATTACAGTTTCTTTTCTAAGGTTGTTTACGAAACCGAGGCTCTGGCTCCGTCTCAGGCTCCGGCTCAATTTCGTGAATCCATTCTGAAATAACTGGTATCAAAATAGAGACTTTTGGCTGCGGTTCTGAAGTAGATTCTCTGGTTTGAAAAGGAAAACAGAGCTTCAGCTTCAATGAAAATCCACAACCTTTATTTCCAGCATATGGATGTCAGAGCTTGAGCCTGAGCCTGAGCCTAAGCCTGCGTTTCGTAAACGCCCTTAGTCTAGACATCATGGCATCATAGTATCTGTCATCTCACTAATAGTACACACCTGTCTGTCCATCTCATGAAGTCTATATGCTAAGGCTCTATCCACATACTCTTTCCTATTGTTGTATGTTAGAGGAATACTCCGCCCACCAGGAACAACAGGTACAAATCTACCATCAGCACTCTGACCCTCAAACCACTCTAATGGAATGACCTGTTTAAGTATAAAAATCAAGTGAGATACAAGTATTAAATTGCTGCAAACTGCTCATCAGCCAAAATGACCTGAAATGAATTATATCAAATGCTTAGAGTTAAGAGGGCCTGACGTGTTTCAATCCTAGCAAGATATTTGCCTTTGAGAAAGATCCTGCTAGGATCGAAATGCGTCAGGCCCCCCTAACTTAGCCTTTGAGAAAGATCCTCCTAGGATCAAAACGCGTAAGTCCTTTTGAGAAAGATCCTGCTAGGATCAAAATGTGTCAGGCCCTCCTAACTCTAAGCATAAAATCAAGTGATTAGGAAAAGAAAATCATCTGATTCTACACAACAAAATGACTATTAAGAATTATGGGGAAAAAAAACAGAATTTTGATAATTTTTAAAACTGTGTAAAACTTTTCTGTAAGTGAAAATTGGCTTTATTTATGTATGAGTGTTAGTTTATATATGAAGCACGACACTGCTTACCTCATGGAAGTTCTCCTCAGTTACTCCACTCTTATCGATATCTCGGATATTACGAAGTGTCTGTACGTATAGAAAATCCATCTAAAACCAGAGACAGAAAAGGCCATGTATCAAGTGCAGTAGATTTAAGGGAATCATTTTAATACAGAGTGAAATCAAATACTCATGCAATCGGCTGATTTTGTTTCTTAATTCAAAGAATAATTACCTCTTCAAGATCTTCTATAGTCAGTGGCATTCCAGCGAGCTGCTTCCAGACCATCGGTGCTAAATGAAGGTCTAGAGGCTTCTTGGTACGCACAGCAACGCCAAGGAGAATTCCCAGAAACTTAAAGAGTTGAAGATGATCTTCACTGCACATCAATGGGTTCAATAAAAATCTGCAAGGCCAATAACAAAATGTAACAAGACGACGATAAACAAATTACAACAAGACATTAATTTAGTCTCCAAGAAAGATACTGCTAGGATCGTAAAATCAGGCCCTCATACAGATTGTTATCTACAAAGAGGAATCACAGGATGATTTAATAACAAAGTTTCCTGCAAATAAACAGAAATCAGTTGCACCATACCTATCTCTATTGCTCCCTGCTTCAGCTGCAGCATTGGGCGTGGCAATTAACAATGGTACCAGACCCGTTTCCAACTCCTGGCACATTTCAGTGATAGTGTCATCAAATACTCCTCCAGCATCATCAGCCCCTTCACCTACCAGCTTCACCTTCCAAGCCCTGGCTGGAAGTCTCAGATCACCTGGCTTCATACGGACAACTTGCTTTGCAATTTGAGTGAAGATTGGCTTGCACTTGCGCCCTCTGTATAAGGTTAGAGGAAACAAACAGTTTAGAAATGAAAAGTTGTATGAATTGAACTTTCAATTCACATTTCTAGAAATGATTAAGTGTGCAAGCAGGGGAAAAACTTCACAATTAGTCAGTTAGTACTTCATAAGCATCACTTAGCATGAGCAATACTGAGCAGGGAAACCAGGGCCCTTTTCCAAACCTCCGCTCTGGCTCAGGCTCAGGCTCAGGCTTCGGCTCCACTTCTTGAATCCATTTTTAAATAACAGGTATCAAAATAGAGGCTTTTGGCTACGATTTGGAAGTAGATACACTATTTTGAACATGAAAACAGAGCTTCTACTTCAATGAAAAGCCACAACCTATATTTTCAGCATATGGATGACAGCGCTGAAGCCGAAGCCTGAGCCGGAGCCGGAGCCGGAGCCGAGGTTTGGAAAAGGGCCCAGCAAAACACATAAATATTTGGCCGCAGTTCTTGGATAAAATGACCTACCTTGTTGCAAGTCGTTTGACCGTGACTTGTGGTCCATAATTCTTTCCTTGGACCATAGTGCGACCGATTGCTCTGACCATCGGCAGTGTATACACCCTCGATGCTAGTAGTGGACGCAGTGGGCCATCGGTCAAACTGGTCATACCAGTATCACATGTGGAAGTAAGACCCTAATAGTATCAAAGAGGCAATAATTTTTTATTATTTGCATATAATATAATTTTTTGTTTTTATTTATTCTAGATAATCCACCATCAGAATTGGTAATAATGACAAGGATTTAGTTCGTACCTGGGACGGACTGAGATTCAGAAGTCTCCATGATGTATAGATGAGATCTGAGAAGTGATGTAATAATCTGAGACGAGCTCTGATGGATGATGTACTGCATTCCTTCAGAGTGGTATACTGCCCTGGTATACTATATGGCAATCCTAAATCATACAAATCAGACAAAAATTGATCAAAAATTTACTTGAAAAACTAGAAAACTAGAAAATTATGTCAATATACTGTATGGTATGGGAACAATACACCAAGTTCCATAAAACGAAGTATGTACCAGATATTGAAAAAAAACTAATACACTAACAGAGGGCCAGTTTACAAAATAGGTTTACAAGGGCAAGGGAACAAATAAAATATAAAACAAGAGCATTTAAAAGAGTAATAGAGGGTACCTAGTTGCAATGGCTGAGGTGTGCCTGGTGCCCTGATGGGCACCGGGGAAGCTGTCCACGCAGCCGAATGGCTTCGTCCCGTAGAAATCTAAAACAAATCAAACAAATCAAACAAAATCAAAATGCTGCCATTTAATTCACAAATAGCATAATATCATATTAGACAAAGCAATGACTGGAAATAGACCAAACTAAGCCCTAGAACAGTCCATACAGACATGGCCTTTGACTTACCTGACGAATGTTCTTGCCTTGTAGGCTGGTGACTATGAGTGGTTCCCGGACTGTATTGGTGTGTCCTAACCCCAACTAGGAAGGAGAAAGCAACAATATGTCAAATGACCAGTCAATACATCGATCCAGTAGGCCACGCCCCTTGACAAATTGACCAATCACAGCACGTTATTTAAGGTCCGACAAATTGCCGCCATTTTGTCCGACAAAATGTTTTAAATTGTGTATTCTTTACTACACACTTTTCGTTGAGTTTACTTTTGTTTCGTATGTACAAGGCAATTCTATGACAAATCCGACTTTTATTCTGAACCATGGTCAAGCGGGGTTTATATTTTCATTATATTTGTGACTCTCGGTGCCATGGCTGAGAGGAAATGTACATTTTTGGCCTTTTACAAAACCAAAGTTCAACAGAGATAGGTTCGTTCTGTGGTTGAGAGTATGCGATGCTTCGTGTGTGGCCGATCGTGACACGTTTTGTGCGTGCGCGTGTGCATTGTTGCTTGGACGTTGCTATGGTGGGCGTGGCCTAATGGATCGGTGTATTGTGATTAAATATAAGGAAGAAAACTTTATGGCATAACACACCATAGTGTACAATATCATTTCCTGTAATAATCAAATGCAGCCTTCTTAAATATCACAGCATTTCAGAAAGAGATTTCACAAAAATATTGGTTCTGATTTGAACTTGAAAAGAAGAGTAAGCATTTAGTCTACGACTATACAAGGATGACTCCTGTATCATATCTCTAATTAATTAGTTCCACAATGAGATACAGATTAACTTTAAACAAACAAACAAACAAACCAACAAACAAACAGCCAGCCAACAAACAGACATACCTGGCCATCCATATTGTTGCCCCATACCCATACATTGCCACAGCTAGTCAGTGCCATAGTATGTTCTGATCCTACGACCATGTCATCAATGAAGTGACCAGCCAATGCTGGGATTTGTTGAGGTCGATTAGAAAGTCTCGAGCGACTTTCTGGAAGTCCTGTCAAACGATCTGAAAACAGAGCAAGGGAAATATTGCCTTCCTTACAAAATGCATTACAATACCAATGTGAGTGAATGATACATTTGTTTTTAACAGAGGATTAAGCAAGATATGGGCTGTATTGATATTCATCAAGACCGATGTATGCATTAAAAATATGCCATATTTGTTGTGTTTTTTTTTATACTAAATTAGGACATTCTTTTGATACCATCTTTGGGGTACACATAGAATGAGTTACACCTGTATTGTCCAAATGAAACCATCCAGAGGGAATGTCACAAATATTCCTGATAATTATATGCATTACCTTGTCCACAGGTAAGAAGCCGACCATCTTTGGTTAGAATCACAGAGAACTGAGTGCCACAACACACTTTCTTGATTCCCATTCCGGATAGACCTTCAACTTTCTGTAAAACATATCAGGAAAACAATCAAAATGAGTCTATAAAGCAATGAATAAGAATAAAAGAGAAAGTTCTACTCATTTATGACAAGCATATACTGTCACGTCAGACTGTTGTGTCTACCATAATACTCAGTCTAGGCTTGACATTTTTGTTCACACTACAATCTAATCTAACAGAAAGTCAGGTATAATATGACTAGTACTCTACCTGTGGTGAAGATTTCGCAGCTGTACTCCCAATGCCTAATTTCCCATAATCTCCATCACCAAAGGCCCATACAGAACTTCCATCAGCTGACACACACATAGTGTGATTCAAACCACACGCAACCTGAAAACAATCCAACAAATTTTAATGTTCAAATTAACTCCTCCATCCACAACTGACTTCTATGTGACAATTGTTGGAAATAAATTCAAACAGTATACCCACAAACTATCGAATAAATCGCAAGTGTCAAGCACAAACAAACCTGTCTGACTGGCACACCGTCTAGTGCCCTGACTCTTTCTGGTATCTTCTTATTAGAAGTGTTACCATGGCCCAGTCTTCCATAATCACCATTACCAAAGGTGAATAATTTCCCATCGGCTGTTACCACTGCAGAGTGCTTGAAACCACACGCCATCTGAAATTGTAAAAGCCACAAATATTCACAGTTTAATTTCAAATTAAATTGTGTACTGAACGACAACGGATTCCTTCTGCTGCTACAACAGCTGTCATTGTTGTTTGTGTGTTTGTTACTGTCATTGTTTACTCACCTGAATAACCTCTTCTCCTTGTAATGCTTCTATCTGTCTTGGACGTCGTTGTCTATCACTATTACCATGGCCTAGTTTACCATAGTCACCATCTCCCCAACTAAAGACTTCACCACTCTCAGTCAATGCCATAGAATGACCATCAGATCCACAGGACGTCACCAACTGTATCACCACAAATCCTAAACATGAAACAAAATCTCCTTAAAATCCTGAAATTAAAATCAAATTCTAAGGATCCTGGCTGCCAAACGAACAAAGATAACTGACTATAAGGGACATCACCAACAAGGCTCGCTTGCTCAGTACCTGGTTCGAATCCCACTCCAGACAATTTTTCTTTGTTCACTTTTCAATGAGTTAAAATTAATCCAGTCAGTTTCCCTTGTGGTTATTTGATGATCCTGATTTCTGACGTTTGTTGAAATGAAACATTCTGTTCTTCAGCAAGGATGTCAAACCCATGACTTCTTATTATGAATAAGCAAACAGACCCAACTATAATGACACCACTTACCTTGCAGTGCTGAGATGACTGTCGGCGAGTGTAAATCATCTGAATTACCCTGGCCGAGTCGACCATAGCTACCTTCACCACAAGCCGATACAGTGCCATTACGATGGATGACAAAAGTACAATTCTGCCCACATACAATCTATATTACAAACCAAAGCAAAAACTAGGTAGAGCCAAGACAAAAATGCTAAGGAAGAAAGAGTCTTAGTGCTATGTATCCCTCCTGTCATCAGCACTTATAAGACATCAAGATACTTGAAATGCTACTTACTTGTTGAGCCTGTGAGAAGGACTGTGTTATCATTGGTACATTAGCAGTCCTTCCTGTCTCAGCTAGTTGACCATGGCGTCCACTACCAAACATGTAGACATCACATTTGCCTCCCAACTGCCAGTCCTAGGATCACCAACAACAAGAGAATAAGGATTTAAGCTTTCTTATATCTGCATGATGAATCATACAAAGAAGATAAAATGAAAATAGTTCCTGGACTCACCTCTGGTTTGTTTGTAGCCCATGCCATTATCTGTTCATCCATAGATAGGGTCCACTGACTATTATCCCATGGCTTTAAGTCTAGGCCTTCAGTACCGCCTTCTAGTGACTCCATATTAGGCACCACAAACTCTTTAGGTAATTTTTCCCGTCTCAAGAGGGCGCCAGATGAATTGATGGCAGTGCAGTACGATGATAGCCAGCTCCACTCAGTAACAACCATACCACCCTGTGTAAGTTCACTCTCTGGTTGACATTGGAGAGATTTAGGAGGCAAGAAGAGTGCCTTGTCTAGACGTAATGCCACAGCAAGTGATGCTAAGCATTGAAGGAAGTTACTATGAACAAGCTGGTCTCCACACAACACATGAACCTGCAGAATTGCAAAAAAATATCACACTAGGTTTATAAAACTTTGACTCTTGTAATAAAAATAGTCTTTTTATAATCATTCATTATGGTCTTACAACAATAAATTTGACAACAAATACATATTCACAGCACAGCAATGCACATTCATATCACCTCACACTGCTTCTTTCTTTTCTAGTTGTCATCATTAGTTGTCCAGGGATATGTAAAATAGACACAGTTTATAATTTTGAACAAATTTTCAAGCAAATGTACCTTTTCATACGAGTACTGCTCTTGCAGTATTTTCGGCAGTCTCTCTAGAAATGCTCGTAGACATGGTGCCTGGTGCAATCCCACAATGCCTTGCTTCAGTAACGCCATCCTTGCTGCGGCATACACACGATGCTTGGAGAATAATGCCTCAGTATAAGCAACAAGAATAAGTTGCTTGGAGCGTTGATAACAAACAGCTAAACCTGCAGCATCATTGATCCAGCAGATCTGTTGCACAGGCCCATCACCATGTAATGTCTGTAGTACAACACTTTCCTGATGACAGATAATATCATTCACATTAATAATACCGAGCAACCACAAGAGCAACAAATAATACAAATATACAATTATTCAATGTTTTCATTTATTACTGTAGTAAATGCACATACTTACATGTAGTGCCCAGATGTTAACATATCCACCAATACATCCTGAAGCTATAAGCATTGAGCCTGGATTAAAGGCTAGTTGAGTTACAGCCTCATGATGACCTTTGACACGGAATACCTCAATAGCACTGTCTGATTGGTTCGTGTCACTGCTTTGACCCTGGAGACAATAAAACAAGGTTATTTGAATTTACTACTAAACCAAGCCTTTCGTTTGTTTATTCTGATCAGCTTGAATGCTCAAAATAAGGAGGGCCCGACATTTTAATCCTATCAGGATCCTTCCCAGAGTCTAAGGGCCTGTTTGTTTAACGCGCGGGACCCCAGATTTGCGGATCCACGTCCTATGCAGGATACGCTAAAATGGGATCCGGATCAGCAGGATCCGTGATCTTGTGCTTTAAACAAACAGACCCTAAAAATGCACTGTAATATATTAAATGAAATACGTCTGCATGAAGGCAACCCATGGAGTCTAAAATGCCTACCTCATTCCGTGCTGTTGTTTGCTGATGAAGGTTTTCTTCACGTTGTCCGAGTCTTGGTACTGTCATATCTGGTTCAGTGTGTGGAACTTTCCAAACACAGACACTGCCATCACTACAGCCACTGTAGACAACCGAAAAAAAGCTCCTTGTGTTAAATTATTTGCATTTAAACTATGATACTATGATTGAATAATAATCGAGAATGCTTCTGTTTGGAGCGGACTCGAGTAAGTAATTACCAGTACAGAGTATGGCAGTTTTTACTAGTTCTTCTCAGCACTAGGGATGTGAAGACTCTTCACCAATATGACAAGATTATAACTATGCCATAGATTTAAGATTATTTCCACAAGTTTAATACCCCTACCCCTTTTCCCTAAGTCAATCCCTGAATAACTCACGTTGCTAGCAGCAGTGCAGGACTGTTTGGTTGGTTCACATAAGGGCACCAGTGAATAGCAGAGAGTGGACTGCCATGTCGGAGAACATATAAACACAACCAGCGATTTGACTTCTGTGACCACACTTTGACCACTGGGTCTTGGGAGCAGGTGGCCAGAAGATGACCAGTAGGATCCCAGGACAGCTGATCAATAGCCGTCTGAAAGAAAGAAACAATCATGCAAGGAATTCAAATGATCTCATTCATTGAGTTTTGTTATTCAGTTAACTGATGATCGCTGCCTGATTGACCTGAATAATGGAACACTGGACTGGCTAGCTGTGAAGGAAAAGTGGGTCTGAGGAAATACGCCAGGGGGAGAGAGAGAGAGAGAGCGAACTGGTTCAGAAGCATCACATAGGAACATTCAGTCAGTCTTACCTTATGAGCATGTAGTATTATGATTGGTTCTGGATCAAATGTATCTCTGCTACACAGAGCCAGGATTCCGTCAGAATAACCCACTGCAAAGCGACGATCCTCATCATACCAACTCACACATGTCACAGCAACTAAAGATTCAATACAAATACGAGTCAAGAATAAGTGCCTCTTTAAACATTGTCAGTAAAATAGCAATGAAATAGACTTTACTAGTCCCTCCTAATCTCATTCCAAGTATTCTAACAGATTAGGTCTAGTATAATGCATTAACAATGGAACAAAGAACAGGCAATGAAGATGTCAGTAAGTGTAAACCATTATAAACCATAGCTACTCACCATCTTGTCGATAGCACTGGTCCAGTTCTACTCTATGATACGTAGTATGATCAAGAACTTCAATCAATCCAAGACTACCATCGATACGACCAACCACCAACATATCCGTTGTTGTACCAGCTCTTCCTTCAAGTAATCCTTTATATCTTGGCCAAGCCAAGGCAGTAACGATGTGTGGTTGGCAATCTAACTGACCTCTTCCACCTGCAATGACATGTCAACAATCATCACACCTGTATCTTGCAAACAATCAAGGGCACATGCAAGTGTGCCAACATTCAAAATATTAAAGCATGCCAGGGTGTATCCCTTTATGAGCTGAACTAATACTAATACTAATAATAATAATACAACATTTATAAGGTGCCTGTGTCTGTTGACCATTAAAAGGCGCTGGTCTGATTTAATGAAAGAACCTCGGTCTCAAGACAGAAAAGCCAGGACATAAAGGTGTGTTTGTAGTCTCTGGGCAAAGAGTATGGGATTCTGTGCTTCTCTCAGGTCTACTGGTATGGAATTCAAGAGGCGGGGGGCAGTACTTGAAAAGGCCCTGTCACCATTACTATTCAGGTGATAGCATCACATAATTACACTTGCCATTGAATTTAGGGCGTTTTTGAAACGGAGGCTTAGGCTCAGGCTCAGGCTCCAGCTCTGACCTCCATATGCTGAAAATATAGGTTGTGGTTTTTCATTGAAGCTGAAGCTCTGTTTTCCTTTTCATAGTAGATAATCTACTTCAGAACCGCAGCCAAAAGCCTCTATTTTGATTGCCGTTGTTTTCGAATGGATTCAAGAAATGGAGCCGGAGCCTGAAACGGAGCCTGAGACTCCGTTTCGAAAACGCCCATAGTGTCTAAACTTTACAACTGCTTACCTGTCACAAACCAGATGTTCACCATATGATCCAGTGAGGCAGCAATGACTCTACCATTAGCATTATAGCACAGGTTAGATAGGGGTAGACCATGACGTTTAGGATTGATGTATGAACCATAGTCATCATTATCACTAAATGTACAGGATTGTTGAAGGAGTGGTTGAGTACGAGATAGTGAACTCCATAATCTGACTACACCATCCTGACCACTGGGGGAAGAAATGAAATCAATCAATCATTATTAGTACGTTTGATGTGTCTTTTCCATGTTTGAATCAATTATTAAATAAATTATTTAGCACAGGCCATGTATTAAAGGTTGTATCATACTTTGGTAAGAGACCAAAACAGAAATGTTCACAGATTTACGTATAACTTACAGGGTACGGTGGTGGTGGAAACATACTGTTAAAATGTTTCCGCCTGAAATGGTGTATTTATCCAGATCTTTTAAAAGATCAAAAGTAAAAGAGAAAACACTTAAGAAATACTGTGGCCGTTTTTCGCTGTTTTCTCAAAAAGTGGGCAACGTATGGGACTGAAATTTTCACAGATTACTTTTACTGTATTGCCCTTGATATTTTTGCCCACTAATCTGTATTTCTTTGACAAAAACCAAAGTATGATAATACCTTTAAAGACATTTACAATGTACATCTTCCATTTCTCCTATGTTTGTTTGTCAAGCCCACAGTTCATGAATGACTGATTATATTGGCTATTGATCAAGATATTCACTAGAACAATTATTTTGCCGCCCAATTCCAGGTATGGTATGAAAAAAATGTACCCCAATGCCTACATAGGCGATATGAAAATTGTCATACTTTGGCCTCTGTAATATTTATAAGTTGTATTACACTGAACACATCACTCGTGGCAGGTGCTGACATATTATGAAAATATCAACTCAGGAACCCAAGACTACAGGTGTACAACACACCATAAAAACACTTGATTGCAACTAACCTTGTCGCAAGTAAGCCTTTAGCAGGATTCCATACACATCCAGTCATGATATCCTGATGAGCATCAATACGAGATACTGGACAAGCATACAAATCACCATGAATATCAGCTGCTACAATGTCTGGAGAGGTACTCCCTGGTCTTGCTTGACCAGACAGGGTCTTGACCAGTTGTTGTGCTGCCCACTCTCTATGTTGACTGGCCAGACGGCTGGACAAGCAACAAGCTGCTAAGGCATTAGCTAGTTGAAGAGGTGCAGACCGTGTGACTAGAGGTGCGGTAGATGAGGCTGTATCACTTGCTGTTTCTTCCTTCCTTTGACTGGAATCTGCAAGAGAAGGAATTAAACATTTCCTGAATTCCTTCCAATATTATATCATCAAATCAAGGGAAATTGACTGGGTTAATTCAAATGCATTGAAAAGTGAACAAAGAAAATTTTATTGGAGCAGGATTCGAACCAGTGACTTCCGGAATCCTGCTCCAGTCAGTTTTTCTTTGTTCACTTTTCAATGAATGTTTACATCATTTCGTTAAATCAGAGATCAGGGGACTCTACCACAAAACTAAAATGCTTTGATTTAACACCTACATCAATTATATGCCAATCACTCAGTCCTACCTGAAGGTTCTTCAAACTGCTTGATCTGGCCGATATGAGCCTTACTACTAGCAAGCAATGAGACTAAAGCTTGAGTAACAGCAAAGCTAGGAGAGGATAAAGCTCGTTGATCTGAGGACACCTGCTCATCTCTGTTGGGATTCCCTCTACGAGTATCAATAGCAGCGACATTCAGACCACAAGCAGCTGATAGAAGATCCTGAGACAAAAAGACATCATCATAGAATCAAAAACAAAGTGCTAATTTTAAAGACTTTTGGGTTATAAGTAAACAGAATCATATAATCTGAAATAAAAGTACTTTTCAATGATCGTTTTTATCTTTAAGTTCCTAATGTTCAATTACATTCGCAGAATGAAGTCGTTCAAAATTTTGAAATTTCTCACCTTCACACTTGCAATCCTAAAAAATCCTCTTGAGTGTATTTCCTATGAAATCCTTCAGATGCTTCATTTGCTCACCTTTGTACATAATTGTACCAGCATCTTAGCAGCTCCTGGGTTACATGCTGCTAATGAGCCAATAGCTGAGCTAAGATAAGACAGACTAGAAGACGTAGCCACGGGACAAGTTGATGCTGATTCCATCAAGGTCTGACTGCCATAGTTTGCAGAGGAAGAGGCGATAGAAGACGTTGCAAAGTCTGTCCGACCTGCTGCTGCTAGACACATAAGACGTACCACTAGCCTGATGTCAGATAGACCTAGCTGATCAAGGCCTTCAGATAGATTACAGGCAGATCCACTAGATGGGGTAGAAAGACAAAACACAATTTGAAATCATCAGGAGAATAACAAAGGATAATGCAGAACCATCCAGCTATCAACAACACATGAGCAACAGTAATATCAATGTCTTCAGACGGCCTGCTCCATAAACCTTCCTCTTTAACAACCAAGACCTAATCAGTCAACGACATCTTCTTACCTGACAGACAATAATGACAAAGCTCTCATGACCATAGATCTAGCTAGAAGTACATGAGCAGCTGCTGTAGTCTTCCTGAGTGCTACAGCTCTCTCATGAGCAGTACATAATAAAGCAACTTGTTCTCCTAGGCTCAAACGATTCATCAAGCAGGAGTCACGTTGGCTACCATCTGCAGCAAATATACAATCATTGAATATTAAATGAATCAAATTGGATTCGATTCACCCCGCTGACCCCAGCTGGCTCGGTGGCCTAGCGGTATGGCATCTGCACTAGTAAGCAGGAGGTCCTGGGTTCGAATCCCACCTAAGCCAGCACATGATTTTTTCAAGTGCACTCACAAGCACCGAGTATACAATGCTCATCCACGTCGGTGAAGGGCAAGCCTAATGTGCATATTAAGAATAGAATTGTTTGAGACTTGATGGTCCAAAGCTTTCTGAAATTTTTTCAAGACTCGGCGAGCTTCCTGGGGCCAACAATAGACAGAGAGGTATGTACTTTTATCATAATGGGTCAAACACATTGTATGAAGCAGTAACAGACCGACTCAGAAATTATGTCTCATAATAGAAACTGTTCCTACCAAGATTGAGTGAACTGCCAGGTCCCATACCAACTCCAACGGATGCACTCCTAGCTCCAAGAGGATCTGCTTCAGGAAATTGAACAGGCTCTGGGATTGAACGAGATTCTGTCAAGCCAAGACGTCCCATAATCTGATCAAAGGTCTCCTGTCCTGATATCAAATTACTCTCATCTTCAACGACGAGGTCATGCTCATCTAGAAAAGAAACAGGTGAATTTCAAATTTCATTTGAATCATTTTTACTTTATATCCTCTTTGAATAGCGCTCTGCACTAATGACGTCACAAAATCCCCAGATGTCAGACAAACATTGTCTCACACACTTAGTGTACATGGACGCGCACATCACATGCGCACACGTTTGCACGGTTGCAATGTTTGTCTGAGATCCGGTGCTATTTTTAGTGCAAGTGCAGAGTGCTATTACCGATAATTATCAGAAAGTTGGTATATAAGTGATTCAAAGCGACAGACTTACCATCAACCACACCTTCAGCTGTTGTATTGAAATCCGATGAGATATTCACATGACCTCTAGTCCCTGACTGGTACTTCTCTCTGCATTCACAGCACATAAGATAGTATGGGTTACCAGTTCCACAGGCTCCTCCAAACCAGCCACCAACATAGGCACCGTTACTACGGTAACCCATGTGACCACAGCTTTGTCGGCAACCAGGGTGTTGTAGACGCATGTGACGATTGAATTGAGTGGTTGTTACTCCACATAACTCACAGGTTACTTGACTCTCACTCTCCTCAAGTTCACGACTCAGCTGATAAAAAATATCAAATATTTCCAATAAGGAATGTGGACAAATGTACAATCATTAATCAATAACATGTACACATATGGAATTATAGAAAATAACAGACAATGATAAATAAATGTAACCGTACAAATAAGAATGTACCATTTTGTGAATTTACAAACTCAATTAATTCAGAGTAAAGGCAAAATATCATTGATCCACTACAATCCAATTAATCTAAATCAGATACATTAATTGTAAATCCTTGATGGATACATAACCATCTAGATTTATCTAGTATGATTTGCATGGGGATGTCATTAATACATGGAGCATAACATGATAATGGTTCATCAGTAATAACACACAACCTCACCTCAGGGTACCATAGCCCCAGTAATTCTCTATCTGTTGCATTCTCAGTAACTAGAGTATTTTCGTCTTCTTCATCTAGATCCATATCATCATCTTCAAAGACAATATCATCTTGAGGGACGTCTGATCTCGGTTCTTGTCGATATGAGTCACCAAATAAACCATCTGAATGGGCATCTAAGAGAAATAGGAGGACAAAAGACACATTGAGAATTCCTGCTTGATACATAAAAAAGGCAAACTATCTGTCCAGTCGGACAGTTCATCCACGTTGGTGAAGGGCAAGCCTAATTTGCATATTATCTGTCCAGTATCATAGGATGCAAAATCTTCTGCTATGAGGGAATGTCATACTCAGTAACATCAGACTAAATGTAACTTTCAGGTCATTCAAGTTGGACAACAGTTTCCTAATCCAACTTACAGGGTGTTCGATCCATGTTTCTTGCCATAGCATTAGCAAGAGATGATAAATCTGCAACAGCACGATAACGTTCTAAGCGGGACGGGGGTCGTTCCACAGCTGGTGTACGTCTTACATTCTCCACCGTCTCAGGATAGGAAGAACTATAGGTCCAAAGATTAAACAAACCACAAAGTAAAACCAAATCAGCAAATTTAATTACCTGCAATGTGGATATCAAACGATCAATTATAAAAACAGACCATGCAATGTTACACCACGTAAAATGCACACAATGAATAGTATCAAATGTACACATTCAAATACAAAAAGCATTAAACACAAGGGACGGTTCAGAATCAATACACAACCACGAACTCACTCTTCAAATTCTTCATATCTTCTGGCCGAGTTATCTGACTCTGCTTGTCTACTGACAGGAGTTACAAGAGCATGTCTGCTACTGGTTTGATCTGCAGTGCTTCCTTGCTGTTGCTGCTGCTGTTGCTGCTGCAAAGGTAATACCTCATCATCATCTTCTAGACAAGGATGTTCTATCATCCATGTTGCTAGGATAGTAATACGCTGTGCATCAAGATCACCACGTGTATCTGTACAATGCAGGGAATAATTGAGATTCAAACCAGATGTAAGTCAGCTATAGACCAATCTGACGGCACGATATACCATCCGCCATTACTGCGGTGTCCCTGTCCTTTTTTGTGGGGCAACAAAAGAATTTACGCTCCGCCACACTATATACTGCTGAATGTACGTCCCCTAAATCAGGGGACATACACCCTACAGTAAAGAATGCAGCGGCCGCTGAGCGTAAAAAGGACAGGGACACCGCAGAAATGGCAGATGATATATCGTGCCATCGGATCAGTTTATACTCAGTCTATTAATCATAAATGCTGGGAGACTATAAAGCTTTTATTGTTATCAAATTCAGAATCTTTCCAAAAATCATATCAGCGTACTACAACAATTGAACAAGAATTAAATGGATTGTAACATAAACTAATGTGCTCAAAGAATACGCTGCACACTAGTAAACGTGGTAAAAAACATGTTATAAACATACTTGTAGCTGCCATTGCCTTCAGTACATGATGCATACTGAATCCCATCTCAAGAAGTGGTGCTGCTATTGGTGGAGATGGTAATGGTGGGGAAGCTATGAACAAATGAATAACACAATAAAAGATATTATCAACACAATTATATAATCTCTTGAATTATGATAAATAGTGGAAGGTAGGTCATAAAAAAAAACGGTAAATAGATCCAAGTCTCATCTCAATCTATTGTATTCAAGTAGGGTTTGAAGTTTTGCATGGTGTCACCGCAAGTCTCACTCATTCTATTCTATTCAAGACAAAAATGTTCAGCCAGAGCTATTTATAGAGTGAATGCTAACTTCTGAACACTTTTTATTCACCGGTATACACAACCCTACCATACAATTCTAAGTCCAGCCAAAGTGTCAATACAAGCAGAGACAAGTTTAAAATATTCATAACCAAGATTCCAACTCTGACCTCTGACCCTTCTAAGCTTCCTACCTTCACAATGTATATCCTCTTCAGGTAGATGTGGTGGTGTACCAGGAGGTGAGATGGAAGTAGCTGTTGTCATTCTCTCACCTCTACGTGAAAATAACATCCTCATTCCAGCTCCACGGAGTCTAGTACGTGGTGGTATGGAGCATGAAGGTGTGGGTGGAGCTGATACAGTAGAAGTGGAGGAACTCTGGTGGTCTTGGTTATCAGCTTGGCTAGATGCTAAGGAAGAATCACGATCCAATCTACGAGCTTGACTGGCCAGCATTTCTGTTGAAGAATGAGTATTTCAATAAAATCAGTTTTATAAAAAGTTCATAAAATGCATCTGCTCATGAGATAAACTTACCAACAACAACAATGCATCTTTATCACTATGGCAATCAAATACTGGCAAATTTCAAAACTCACCTAGTTTAGAGGACGAGTCTTTGCCATCAGTATAAGGTGCCTGAGCAGTCAGTTTAATCAACATTGCATGTGCCCTCTCCAGTTCAGCCATGCATACAATACGTCGTATTGGTGATGGCATGACTGCACGTTTAACTAACTGCCTCATAATGGTGCGCATAGCAGTCCTTAAACTCTCCCTCTCTTCCTTATTTCTGGTAGCATCCGCTTGATCCTTGTCACTTCCAGAACTACCTTTACGCTGTTTCAAACATGTTGAATCCTTGTCCGTTTTTTCACTAGGTGTCTTAGGTACAAGAAGCATTTCAATATGCTTACTGCATCCCATGAGGACACTGAGAGCTTTCATAGCTCCAACTTGGAGATGCGCTAGCATGATGCTCCTCATCTCAGCATCGGTCTGTTTCACTGAGTCTTCCAGTTGTAACTGTGGCTTTGAGATGACATCTTGGTCTTCAGTGGCTGTAATGGGCTGTTGCTGTTCTACTTTTGGTGTTTCAGCCTGTATAGACAAGGTGCTTGTGTCTGACAAATTGGCATCTGTGGGACTAAGGACAGGCGAGTCCCTGCCGCTTGAGTCTGTTGACGCAGATTCCATATCCTCTCTAATTCTCAAGGATCCAGGATCTTCTAAACCCCGAGATACACTACTCAAGACCTCTTCAATTGTCTGTTCAGTGATTGATACAGGGACATCTTGCTCTTCTCTTGCAGTAGTAGTAGAACTGTCTTGTGTTAGATCATGTGATTCTAAGTGCAGTTGCAGTGTTGGTAACTTAGTAGCCACAAATGTTACTGGAGTAGTTACAAAATCAACATCAGTACCTTCCGTGTTGGGAGCTGCTGCTTGATCCTGGACAACTTCCTCATCTTCTTCTTTCATAGCCCTAGCAATGTCTTCATCTAATGACCTCTCAAAGGCATCGTTCTTAGCAACCTCTTTCTCAGTGTCAGTCAACTTGTTTGCATCTTTCTCACTCTGAACTTTTGATCCTTGTGTTTGTGATTGGTCTGCCCTGGATGCATCTCTCTGTGCATTTTCATCTGCTATTCCAGACAGTAAAGCCAGATCATTCAACATAGATGAACTGAAACATGAGAGGTAGGAAGGTTCAAATCCTACTGGCTCCATGGGTTCCAAGTTTGATATAGCACAGTCACTGTAAGCAAACAAAAAAGATAACAACAATGTATTACTCAAATGCTACATCAGCATAATAACAGACAGCAGGTTGTACAACACAATCTTTAAAGGTCCTTACAGAAAATGAAACAAATGAGAAAGGTAAAGAGTGTACATTGACGCATACCTAATGGTAGATTCAGCATCCTCCCATTGCACCTTGGCTGAGGTTCCGCCCTCTTTGAGCATGCCCAGTAGAGTGGCTTCTCTACACGTCTGCTTATGGATACATCGACCTCCTATTCTAAGGCCTCTATCAGCTCCACCAATGACAACCAAGACGGGGAGTATAGAGTTACATAGTTCCATCCAATCCATACACTCTGTATCTACAATCAAAAATATCAGTTCTCATTAGAAGTTTACGTCCATTTCTTGAAGACAGACAAAACATATTCTTGAGAAAAACTCACATTCAATTTCGTAAGACAAAAACAACTTTTGAAGGTTCTGCACTCAACTCCAATATACACAAAAGCAGCTTTTTAGACCAAATATTAAATCGGAGCAGCAATGTCAAGTTGGAATGCGTAAGTTATAACATTTCATGTGCATCTGCTGATTGAACTAGATTTCTATACAAGACCTTAAAATTACTAACCTTTTTCCAAACTCTCTGGAATCTCTTTCTTGTTCTTGTCTGTTTCATCTACTTCCTTTTCTTGACTGCTCTTCTCGGTCTTAGAGTTACTCTCAGTCTTTGTTGTTGCCTTGTCTTCTTTCTTCTCACTACTCTCTGTCAACTTCTTTTCTCCTTCAGTTGGCTCTGGTCTAAGATCATCCTTCTTACTATCTGCACTTTCTCCTTTTTCCTTTGTTCCATCTTCTGGTTTTCTTTCCTCAGCTTTCATTACTCTGTCATTTCCTGTTTTCTGCTGATCAGTGTCTGTGTCTCCTTTCTTGTCATCAGGCTTTGGTTTATCATTCTCCTTTGTAGAGGATGATTTCAATTCATCAGTCTCTGATTTCTTGCTCTCATCTGTCTTGCTGGTCTCTGTATCACTATCGTGTCGTACTGATGAGGCAGTGGATCCGTTAGTAGACCTGTGAAGCTTCTGTATGAGTCCTAACCTAGCATGGATACTGTGGTTGATACAGTCTCTCCATGCTAGCTCTTTATGGAGGGATCGTATGAGTGCAACGTGTGCCTCACTTAAGACTGATGAGGTTGGAGCACAGAGAGGTTCACCAGGCTGGAGGTCCCTCGGTGCACCTCGTACCTGCATCTCACCAATCTTGACCTGAGGTGACATTAAAAAGGAGAAATTTGTGGAACTTGAGAAATGCTTTGAGAATGCTGACAACTGGATACCTCAAGTTCAATCACTAGGTTTATATTTGTTATGGTTCCATCACTTATGGAGCAAATATCACATACAATGGCTTCTTGCAATTTAACTAAGATAGCTGCCTAAAAGCATTTGTGATAAGACGTACCTTTTCACCTGGGTTACTGCTATAGAACATGACAACTGGATAGAGTTCAGTGCCTTCTACATCATCAAATGCTAACCTTGGCTCCTAAATACACAATCAACAGATACAAATATGAAGCATCAGTCGTATCATTCAACAACTTAACAGACTAAGCATACACAATAATCATGTTTAGATACAAATGTTTTTGTATCTTGAGATTGTTCAGATATTTCTTTAAAATTTCCTCACCTCTCCATTTTTGCCAAATGATAAAGTCCTGGCTTCCATATCTAATACACAGGTAATACAATCTCCTTGAGTGAATCCAGGTAGTGTTAGTGTCTGTTCTCCATTATGGTAGACATTCCCGCTATATGCTCGATATAACCACATATCAGAGGTCGTACGATGACTGAAGTCACGCACTGGGTATTTTGATACACCAACACATGTGCCTTCATTTCCTTTGTTTTCCTTGACGATGTAAAACTACAAAAGCAAAAAGTTAAAGTCACATATCATAGCACAATGCACATATACAACAACGGTTTTAATGACGTCTACTTTCTAAGTATTGTAGTCCCAGACAGTCCTTCCAATTTTCACACTATTTTATCATCTGATTTGTAATGACTGCCCCAAAAAGTGAAACCTATTTCAAAATTCCAGTTTTGCTTGGAGTTAGGAGGGCCTGACATTTCGTTCCAGGCAGAATCTTTATTGAAGGCTAAATGTTAGCCTTCAATAAAGATCCTGATTGGATCGAAATGTCAGGCCCTCCTAATTATAACTCCAAGCATTTTATAAATTTCAGGTCATTATTTTGGCTGATGAGCAGTTTGCAGCAGTTTTTTTTACTAGTATTCAGGTATTGATTGAAATTCCCTTTATAATCATCAAATAACCACAAGGGAAACTGACTGAATTTAAAGTAATTGAAAAGTGAACAAAGAAAAATTTCCTAGAGCGGGATTTGAACCGTCGCGGTATGGTATTCAGGAGGTTGTTGGTTCAAATCCCGCTCCAGTCAATTTGAAATTCCCTTTAGCTAGAGCAGTCATAGAAATCAAGTTTAACATTATGACCTACCTTCCACTGGTAGCATCCTGCAGTGATCCCTGTAGCTCCTAAACCATAGCCTCTACCTCCTGATCCATGAACTAATGTATGTCCGCTCTCAACACTACAACAAACGGCCTTCTCTGCATCAAACACTGAATCCTGAACAGCGATATCATCATCATCATCATCATCACCATCAACACTCTCAGAGACAGATGGAGTTGGTTTCTTAGCATCAGGATTAGGAGGTAATGTACAGGTTGTACTGTTTGGATCTATTGGTAATTGGTGTGATTGATGTCTAGCAAGAGCCTGAGGAGCACGCCACATACATTCAGACAGGTTGTTTAAGAGCTGCTGAACAACCTGCAAGTGAACATGAGTCAAATACATATATCTTAATATTTCAACACAACCCATGATGTATTCTACAAATCAATTAAATAACATGAGCTACATCATTACACTCATTGCAGTCAATGGTTCTTCTAAGGACACCTGGTTAAACCCATACTCTTGCAACAAGTGTCCTAGCTTGTCACTTTCTCAATACCTATACCTGAGATTGAGATGATATGAGACCACATTACCTTGTACTGATGTCCATACTGAGAATCCACTGGACACGCTGGTAGCACAGCCTCCAATAGGTGTAATGACAACAACCTAGTACGAATATTCTCAATCCTGGCTAACCCTTCATGGACAAAACAGAAATAATTTCTTTTATTATCATCTGAGATAAATTTAAACAAATATAGGTTATGTATGGAATCATTGTCAAAACACTTATTTTTTTAGAAATTGTTGGTACCTGTGTTTGGGTGGTGCCCAGCAATAGCAAGCAGCAGTGATGTCCAATCAGCAGAGACCATTTTCATTCGGACTGGTCGACTTAGAGCAACACGGCGAAGGAAGACTAAGAAGTCACCGAGAGCCGTCTGTACCAGATGACGAGAATGCCGCCCTTTACGTTGCTTGCCTGGAGAGAGACAACGCAGATTTATGTCAAAGAAAAAAAACATAACAAGCTGCAGCTACATAAGTGTTGGTGGTGATTTCATTGGAAATACCAGTTAATACTACAATACCTGTTTGAGATCCAGTAGTCTTCTTGTCTTTACCATCTATGCCTTTACACTCAGTCTGATTCGTGGTAGTTACATCAGATAATAATTTCCAATCTGTCTCTCCTGATGCCATAGAGAACAAACCACAAAGCTGCCCATGTAGAAGATAAACTAGAGCTTGAATGACACTATCACTTAGCTCATCGGCATGAGTGCTACACGTACAAGGGAGAAAAAGAGTAGGATGTAAAAACTCTGGGAGACTAACATTCTAAGGTACATCTAGATGTCGTTTTACACCGTTCCTGCCAATAATTGAACTATGAACTAGCATTTTTCAAGACCAAATAACATCAGTCCTATACTTTATCAGATTCATCCATTTGTTACTTATGATGTTATATTGTATGAATGAACTAGATCTATGATATGTACCTTGTAGTTATTGCTAGAATCTGTAGTAATCTCATACTAGCAACCTGTAGTACACAATGCATAGACGGTATGGTTCCAGTCAATAGTGGTTGGATGGGTCGAGCCAATACAGCCTGGCTACCTTCACCACATAACCTGGCTAGTAGTGGAAGAATGCCACTAGATACAGCTAGTAAGACATCAGGTGGCTGGTACTTCACACTCAGAGCAAAGATGGTAACCAGAAGCAATCTATGCCACGCCCCTATGTATTATGCAGAGGAATAAAACAAAAAGAAAGAAATATTCATCAAGAAAAAGGAACATGACTTGATGAGTCACCAATGAATGGCTGAAGAATGCTGACAAGCTGGAGAGAGAGCTATGCAAGAATATTACACAGTTAATTAGCATTGCATTTTATGCTTGTACTGGATACTTATTCACATGAATGGGGTAAGGCCTAACAGGTTGATAAGGGATGGGTATAATAAGGAGAGTGGATACAAACCTTTACTGGATTTAGGTTCCTCAACCTTGTCAGCAAGTGTAGTAACAAGATGATCATAGATTTCATGAGCCACCGCCTGGATCTCAAGCTGAGTGCTTTTATTGGATGCTCGGATACCATCCTACAGACAAAGAACAGCATCAAAAATTGTCACTTTTTTCAAATTACTGTCAAATATCCATACTCTTCAGTAAAAGCTGAATTATCAGAAAGAAACACACAAAGAATGAAATGACAACGAAAGATGAGCTTTAATGAGGGAAACGTTTACCCTATAATGGTGCAGCTGGGTCGGTAAGCTTCCCTCTCCACTCATACTTGGGTCTAGGCAACTCAGTCCAAATGTCCCCATCAAAAACTGCAGATGGACGGATGCTAGTAGTGACATGGAGCTAAACGGCGCCACCACATGGCCAAATATATCCAGTGTTGTTAGTTTCTTGGTCTCGTCACCCTCATGACCAGTCAGGAGAGATAAGATTTGACTGAGTGCATCAAGTCTTGTCTGTTCAAATGAAAATATAAAAACATGGTGCTATGGTCACCGATATTTTTCGACCTTAACAGTAGTCTTTATGACCTACTATCTAAGAGACTGGAAATATTTAGGTTTAAGTTGATAAAAGACTAAATTCTTATGTTTCTTGGCTAGAATGATAGTAGCTGGTTTAGACTCTACAATCAGGCACACTGTGTTGGATTATTTCGTATAATGACTTGACATAAGACTAACCTCTGCTCTACATTGTTGATGTTCCATGGCAAGAATGATGGTAGCTGGTTCAGTACAGTACATATACTGTTCATCATCTGATGAGGGATGTGCAGATGCCAATGTATCACCACATACAAACCTTATGATATCATTGCTGATGTGCTTCACAGAACCTTCATAAACAACATATCATGGCAATGATAAATCAGTATAACAGAACACTGCCAAGTTTGAAGACTACAATGATACCAGTAATATCTATCACACATGTAACTCATAATATCATATCACATAGATCTCTGGCACATGATGCTGTATTTTAATTTAATAAGGATAACACAAGAAAGACTTGAGGCTTTGCATGGTGACAATTGGTATGTGGATCTGTCTGCAGAAACACCATATAAGAATTGTTACTTTCGCAAGTGCAAAAGTACGAGCGATTCTTACATGGTGCTTCCACAAACCGATGCGAAAGTATGAACGATTCTTACATGGTGTTTCCGCAAACCGATCCACATAAGGAATACACACTTTGTACTTTCATTTATAATTCGTACAAATTTTGCACAAACTGCTAAAACAGACGGTAACAATGTTTAAGACTAACCCAGATATCCATGTTGCTGCTGGTCATCGGCCTGAATCGATATAACTGACCCCTCATGATCCTGTCTCCAATGAAGACGTCTCCATGTTGCCCGGACAACCTCAAGAGAATCAAGATTGAGATCAACTTGAAGATCAGGTAGAGGCTCACTACGGGAGGATTTTAGACTCCGTACGGATTCCTGTATCAGAAAATGTAATATCATTGGTCGTTATAAACTAATAGAAACTGATATTATATCATAAATCAGAAGAAATAACAGTAATACCAAAATGACTCTTGTTTAAACAATTTGATGGTTGCCATGAGATACACCTTTATAGCATTTTAAAGAAAAAACAAGCTTTTATTTAATGATGAAACAGAGTAATGAACATATGTTGTGAAAAATTCAAACAAGACCTCAGTAGTCAAAAAATAAAAAGTGTTCTTACTCTGTTAAGAGAGGGCGGTGTTTGGACTTCATCAATCTGGCCCAGATCAGGTTCACTATGAGAATGACTCAGAGGTAATCCTAACAAACAGATAAAGAATCAAGTGAATTCAGATCAAGAGACAGAAATAACAGACATAAAATGCTCTCATTTTACCATAGAATAAATGTCTATCATCATGTCTCACTATTTTACTGCTTTCAATCTTTCAATAAACAAAGTCATTTAAGCAACAGCAATAAGCAGGGCTGTGATTGCACTTGAGTAAAAAAACCTGAAAACATAGCCCAAAAAAAATGAAAATCATGCATTTCCTATACTTTTGTACAAGCAAAGTGAGGCCAAAAACCCTGAAATCAGGATTTTTTCTGAAAAATCACATCCCTGAATAAGACATAAATGTACTGCATTTCATCATCAGGTTTACCTGTAGGTATGTCTGCATTGCTGTCTCCTTGCTCTTGACCACTTGGTGAAGTCTGACTAATCGTTTGACACGGTGGAATAGCTGAGCTGACTCCAAGTAGTAAGAACATACAGCGTTCAATCATGGACTTACAAGTCTCTGAGAAGCTGTATTGTTCATGGATTTTAGTCTTCTTCTCAGGTGGAGGTGGTGGTTCACTCTCTCCGTCACCATCACTCTCTGATTGCTCAATATCTGATGGTTCTAACAAATATTCAAATAAAAACACACACATTGAAAAGTCAATCAAACAAGTTTTTATCTCAATGATGTGATCTTCAGTTTGCATAGAGTTACACAGAATATGAAAGAAAGTGTTTGTAAAAACATTCACTTCAAACCACAGATTTTATGCTCTTGTCTTGACATGTACAGATGTTTACAGCTCATAAATGATCCGTGCACCGATGCAATGAAATATAAATACAAGAATAATACAAGAATAAATACAGAATCACACAAAGTTTTCTAGAATAAATCAAGTAAAATGAGATAATGATACTAGCAATAGGTTAATTTTCAATTTGTGCTTACCTTCAATGGCCAATCGTGGGAATACTTTCTTTGTCCTTGATCCCCTCCGTTCCGACCCTTTATCATGACCTCTGACCTTGGTATGATCCCTGACCTCTGATGTGGACGAACTAATGGTAGCACTGGCTCCTACAGCTGGTTTTGAACTTTGACCTTGCATGATGCGTGCAGCCACCAGTTTGTGACGTGCTTTATATACACTGTGGTAGACTTCTACAAGAGCTCGCCAGTGCTCTGATCCAGACCTAAACAAGTTGATGTAAAAAGGAGCAAATTAACGGGAATAAGAATTCACGATCTAATTAAAGAGTCTTCAGTAAGCTTATATTAATAAAGTTTCTCTTACCGTTGATCATGTGAAGAAACAGGTAGTAAATTACAGTGCTTCAACAGACAAGCTAACAAACATCTGGAGACACGGTCCAATAATTCTTCTTGAACTTCTTCACTTGTATCCCAGTCTGCAAAGAGAAGAGTCATTTTCATTTAACACAATTCTCATCCAAATTTCAGTCTTAAAGCTCAGCCTTTATGATTTGAATCTTTGTATCCCTTTAAATGGTAACTAACACCTTTACCTTTATTCCGTGCATAGTCTTGCATGCTGTTCCAAATGGACAGTGCAGGTTCCGTCCCTTTTCCAGTGGCAAGATCAAGGAAAGTTGCAAGGTCAGGGGTTAAGTTGAATTCTGAGAGATCGTAGTCATCATCCCCAGAGATGGCAGCTTCGGAGACTTTACTGACAAGTTTCACTGCAAAAGAAAATATTACAGTGTTCATTCAAGCGTATCATGGACGTTGATCCCAAGCATAAACAACTCTGCAGTTAACAAGCCTACCTAGATGTTTGACGTTGGTTTCTAAGCCGTTACTAAGAAGTCTGGACACCATCCAGCCACTGGTCTCTCTCTCCTCTTTAGACACTGGAACCCAAGCCAGCATACCAGCTAAACATCGACCAATGACAAGTGAGCAACATCTCTCTAGATCAACAAGCCACACCCATCCTTTAGCTGGTTGGGGGAGGGGCAATGCTGCTGCATCCACTGTATGTGGGGCTCCTAAATATGAATGAAACATAATAACATCATTATAATGGTTTCCATTTGTATAATTCCTGTCACAAACATTGTACAATGTATATATTATGCATATTCTATACTAACATGACAAATATTCTGTCTTTTAAGAACATAAATAGTGCAGAGCGCAACCAATGTTCTCCCCACACAAAGATGAAACAACATTGGAATGCAAGACAGAAGCAAGTGGGGTGAACTTGGACTATGGCAAGCCTGCTGATCACCAGACACTGACATACCATGTAATGGCCATTCCATTTCATGTTCATCAAGCAATGATGCAGCTGGAAGTAATCTATTAAGTTGATCTAGCTCTGGTAGTAGAGCTAGTAGACATAGCATGAGTGGACGAGAGACACTGACAGGTAGCAGCAGCAAGGAATGTAGAAGCTGAGACAGCATTGCACCTGCCGCTGATGTGTATAAGACATCTATTAGAAGAGAAGGAAATAAAGCAAATCAATCAGGGTTGCCATTATCTATTAGGTACATTACATGTATAAGGTGGCTAGAAAAGCAGTACAGATTAAATGTGGAAAAGCAATAATCTGCAGATGATACCAAACAAGGCTCCTATAGGATTTAAACCAGGTCACACCGGGACTGAAGGTAGGGCTTAAACTATAACATTCTGTAAGAACCTTCAAAAATTAATTGTGCAGTTGGTGAAATCACAAGGTGTGAAGTTACATCCATGAAATGCCCTTACTTGCACTGGGCATGAAAGACTATCCCAAATCTGGATCAATCTGAATCAATACCCACACTAGATCCTAGTTTCTGATTAAATCAGATTATTAGTTCCAGTTGCAGCTGAAGGCTTCATAGTTACTGCCATGACTAACTTCCTAGCAATACACTCAAAGATCTCACCTCTTAGTTTATTACGCACAGCCTGTGCTGCAATACCAACACTCTGCTGAAGTAGTTTGACTGATCTTTGTAAGACTTCTACAGCGTGAGGTAGAAGCAGGTTGAGATGCTTGTGAAGAAGACCAACACTTCCTGCAATCTAGACGTCCACAAAAATACCAATCAGAAATGGATAAAGGAAACAGATTAACACCACTTCATATTACAAATCACCAACTCCAAGCGTGAGGGACATAAATGATTGAATTTGAACTAACCTCATCCTTAGCATTGACATGACAGTAAGCTACGAGATGTTTCTGTAATGATGATAATAACTCTCTCAGGTGAGCTGGTGGTGCTCCATCATCACATGCCACAGACTTCTGAGTCTTATCGCTATTCTTCTCCAGTTCACCAAAGGCTTGCTCCTGAAACATTCAAGTACATAATAGAAAGATAATTTAGAGTAAAGCCTGTGTAAATAGGTCAAATCATAACTGACAAATATTAAGTTATTTTAGACCAAGTATACAAGAATCTGGAAGTACAGTGACATTGTCTTCACTTTTGAAAAAGACTGAATGAATGTGTAACTCACAGTATGGTAACCAAGATTACGCAAGAGTGTTTTCATTAAGACTTCAGCAAGATGCATGTCTTGACCCGGTGTTAAGGTCAAAGTTGAAGGGTCAGATGATTCTGGTTCTGGTTCCCAATCTAAGGGTGATGTAAAGCCAAGGAGTGATGCAACATGAAGATTCTCCTGTAGACTGGTCAGGATGATACCTAGCTGCATTCTCTGATGACAGACAAAAGATAACAATTCAACAATGAATAGATAACATCTTGATTTACAACTACAATCCTATATCCGCCTAAATCCATGTCTATACAAGTAATAAACTGTTGCAAACTGTTCATCAGGCAAAATAATGACCTGAAATTTATAAAAATGCTTAGAGTTAGGAGGGCCAGGGGCCGATTTCACTAACGCTTTGCGATATCGTTAAAGCCCAAATCCATCGCTAAACGGGAAATTGCTAAGCAAAGTAGCAATCGATTTCCCGTTTAGCGATGGATTTGGTCTTTAGCGATGATCGCAAAGCGTTATAAAAAATCGGGCCCTGATGCATTTCGATCCTAGCAGGATCTTTATCAAAGGCTCTTAGCCTTCTATTAATCCATGTCTAATCATCAAATAACCACAAGGGAAACTGACTGAAAGCCATGCCTGTAACATTACGGAATACAAGATGAACAGTCTGAGCTTATAAAGCGATCTGATGGCACAACATGGTCCAAGACCAAAGAATACTGTAACGATATAATTATCACGATACATATAGTTATGATATTCACCTGTCCTTTGGAGAGACTATCCCATCGATCAGGTCCTTGAGGCAGCAGTGATTGTAACAGTTCCATTCTTTCTCTCAATGGTGGAAGAAGTAATGGAGCTCCAACTGATAATGTCTCACTTACAGCCTAGATGCAGAAAAACAAAAATGTGCATTCAAATGACATTGCCAATATCAAGACCAATAGCATGGCTGACCTCTGTCACAATTCTTCAACCACCACACATGCAAATGTATCACAAACCTGATGGTATTCAAACACATTTTAAAAGAATCTAAGAAACTTAGAGCAAAACTGTTGGATTTATTATTTCACACTAATTTAAAAGAATCTTCTTCATTAGAGTTACCTTCTGCACAGATGCAGGAGTCTTAGAATCCATGAGACGAAACAACAGGTGCCTGAGGGGCCTTGCTTGACTCCCTAAGATACTGCTTGTTAATCCACCAGCTAGAGCCAACTGTAGATGGGTGCAGAGAAGTTTCAGACACAGCAAAACAAAATGCTGATGCTCTCTGTAACAAGGCAAATATCAGAGAGGTGATAAAAGAATGTGGTTTTTATGAGTGAATGACTTAAAGGTTTACTGTAATCAAAACACACATGAAGTTAAATACATCTGTATTGTTATAAAACTCAACCTGTCTGTCATTGTTTGTGCTAAAAAATATTTGATATAGAAAACGGAGGTATTTTAGGCCCATAATTTAGCACCCCACTTTTTGCGTCGAAAAACCTTGCTTACGTCACATGCAGAACGCCACGCAGTATACTGTGTGGCAAGCCTATACTATTTCTGTATGTGACGTCACTTTCTTTTGTTGCGTGGATCAGTTCCAAGGGGGACTTTTTTGGGGGGCGGGGCATACATGTACTGATTTTGTAACGTTTTGGTCAAAAGTAAGCACTTACATAAACATATAAATATAATAGTAATTAATTATGTATTAAGCAATAATTTTAAAGCCCTTTCCCAATTTTGATTACAGTAAACCTTTAAATACCCCAATTAGGGTTATATCTACATAGTTTGGAAATAAACAAGGAACTAGAAAAGTCTACATCATTCAATACAGCAATCATAACCAAGAATCAATCTTTGCATTGGAGGGTGTATACTGACATTTAGGTAGTTGGGTCATGAAATTCAATTTCTTCACCAGGTGTGCCAACAATATGTACAAGGCTTATTAAACTTACCGTGCAGTTGGGAATGGAGGTGGTGGGCTAGGATGATCAAACCCATCACAATAATGCTCCAAGAATGATCTCAAATAGCCAAAGGTACCCTCCTGAAGATCCACACAGAATGGACGATGCCAAGCTACAACTTGCCTGGAAAGGAAACGTCAACAAATGAAATCAAATTCACATATCTGAAACTGAGAAAATACACACCTAGATATGAAACATTCCAGTTGGCAGTTAAATGATCATAACACAAAGAGGTAAAACCGTTTGTTACATCCCAGATAAATCAACCGAATTACCAAGGGGTGATCATTAATGATTCTGAAACTGAAAGAGAGATGACATAAAACAACTAGTGAGTGTGGGGATCAAGCTAATGTACATAATTAAATGTAATGTTGACTCACAGTCATCCAGTGTAAGAATGGCTGTGAGTGACCACACTGACAAACTCACCAGGGCTCTGTGTCTGAAGTCAAGGCTGTTCCTGAATCAGCTGTTGAATTTTTAGGAGGGGGGAAGAATTTCCTGAGGGGGAATTGTAGCCTAGCTGCTACACGTTCATTACACTGTTTGTTGATAGGAACACAGCTTACCTATCTGTTGGCAATGCAGTCCATGCAACACTATGAGAAGTACCAGCTGATATTTGATGAACTGTCATTCCTTCCAGACCAAGAACCTTCTTAGGTCGTAGTACAGGACTAGTTGTATGACCCTGTCCACATTGACCCATAGCATTGTTACCCCAGGCATACACTTCATTGTCTGTGGGTTCAAAAATAGCACCTTAAAATTTTTACCTCTGAATTTACTTGACCAATCCAGTATTAAAAGTCTCAAAAAACAAAACAAAAGACGAAAAACACAAATACAAAGACAAAGACACAAGATACACAATTCTTCTAACAGAATTTCTCCCTGGAAATGAAAGTCAAATTTGAAGTAATGACAAATACTGACAACAATTCTTCATCATTCTTTTCTTACCATGACTGAGCACCATACAATGACTGTCACCACATGCAATGTCAACAATCCGGGTAGACTGAAGATCATCAATTAGCTTGGGACGGAGAGCTGTAGTTTCTGCCGATCCACAGCCAAGACAAGCACCATGACCCCAGGCAAAGACCTGCAATGACATCATATGATAAAATAAGATCATTCAAACAGTAATCATTATCCACATCATGTAAATACATGGCAAGATGAAAATGCATGTAATATTGAGGACCGCACAGATTAACTAATGACAGTTTGACGTCTCCAAGGTTACCTGCCATTATTTCTTATGATACATAGTATATATACAGCTACATGTAGTAACAGCTACATGTACGTGTATTTATCAGAAGTTGACAAAACTTGAAAGATTCAAATTGATGGACAAATTCACATGCAATTACCAAGTGTTTTGATCATGGTAAATTCCAAATTCTCAAAAGAATACTGTTCATAACATGAGGCAAGATGTACTCACCTGACCAGTTGAAGTAAGGGCTAATGATGACTGGCTCCCACATGCTATCTTGCGTATTACTAGTCCAATCAAAGCTTCAATCATCTTAGGTTTATAGACTCTATTGGTATCACCGTGGCCAAGTTTACCATTATCTCCTCCACCAAATGACCAGACTGTTCTACCATCCTGTGAGATAGCTATGCTATGAGAGCTACCACATACTACTTGACCAACATTACTGATGTCTTTTACTAAGGTAGGTATATTACGGCTGTTACTATCTCCATGCCCTGCAGACAAATCAATGGGAAAATCATTATCTTATTTTCATAGGAAAACAAAATTGTAACAACAAACCTAGATGCATAAACAGTGACATAGTGACATAATGCACTGACAGAGTGCACATGGGACTGTCTGTTATTTATGCATGTATATGTGCTCTTATTATTCAACTTGACTTCTCTCCAGTACTGTGCTCAACTGAAAAAGAACAATGAGCAGTTGGAAAGAAATGCTTTTGTGACACTAACACGAAAGGTACATGCACCTTTGGTATTTCACATGTTGGATGTGACCACTGCCATGACTGCATAGCAACAGAAACAGACTTACCTAATCTCCCATAATCCCCTTCTCCCCAAGTATATAACTGTCCATCTTCTGTGACGCAAGCACTATGTCGGTACCCTGCAGACACACACACTACCACCTTGCTGGATAGGATGCCGGGTACCAGTTTGGGATATTTCTGTGTGGATGTATTACCATGACCCAGTTTACCATAGTCTCCATCACCCCAGCTGAAGATTTGACCTTCAGAGGTCAAGGCAAGTGTGTGACCATCTGACCCCTGTAGAATACAATTATAATAATGATTAGCAATAAAAATCACACAAAAATAATATCTCTTTGATGAACAAAAACTAACCAGACCAGTTAAGCACAAAATGCTTACTTTGTAGAAAATGCACGTTCAATTATGGATTATAATAGTTTTTTCTGCCTGTAGGAGTTTCTATAAGCCTGCTGTTATATTACAGTATCAGCCCTAAATAGCAACTTCTATCAAGAATGTAAGTACATGTACATATGTACATAGGTTGCTGCTTTCCTTTTGTTTTTGACGATTTGTGATACTAGCTAGTGTGAGGCATTTTTTACTGGGATTTACACTTCAAACTTAAAACTATCTTGCCTTGTCTTCAATAAAGGCACATATTGCAGTAAGTAGTATACATTTCCTAAGTACACATTTACCTTAGATGAGGATATCTTGGAGATGACATGACTGTCAAAATTCAGTTTCTTCAGTTGTGTTTGGTTGTTAGAATCTCCAAGTCCCAATCGGCCATAGCTTCCCTTGCCACATGCTCTAACAGTACCATCAGCTGATATGACAAATGTGCAGTATTGACCAGCTTCAACCTGTAATAAAAACCAATCAATAGATCAAAGACAACATAAGAAATCATGACATTATCCTATCTGCAATCAATCAAGGAGAATGGACTAAGTTCATCTGGGAATGTATAGAATAGGTGGTTTTGGTTAACCTCAGATGTCTTCAAACTGATATTTCCACTGCAATACTATGTGGGTCATTGGCTTTATGCAAACACAGAATCATAATGTAAAACTAAGCTGTCAAATCTTCTCGACTGCATGGTGTCCCTCCTGTGATCTGGTACCAAATTACAGTTTTATTAAACAAGACTTGAAGCTATGCATGGTAAAAGTACTAAAAGAATGTGTAGGTTTGAGGTGACACCATGTAACCTCTTCTGTGAGAGTGTGTGGTTCTGAGAACAACCGTTGGTATTATTTGGACTTTCCAAACAGTGTGCTCTGTTTATCCTCAGGAGAGTGACAGTGTTATTATGATCTCATTGACTATGAATATTTACCTGTTGGCTCTGTGCAAACAATCCAGCTAGTTTAGGTTGTAGAATCTTTTCTTGGCTACCTTCAGCTAGCTGATGACTACTATTGCTGCCCCATACATACACTTCACTATTCTCAGATACGCTCAAACTATTGTGCTTCCTCTCACTAGGACAGACACAAGTACGAGCGTATTCCATGGCAAGACGAGACACCTGTTGTGAAAAACCAATCATGACACAGTATGAGCTGGTAAAACATTCCAACTACACACATGCATGTTGAAAATAATAATGTGAACAGGAATCCAGGTTTCAATTTCATAACAGTGTTAGCTAAGAGTTTCTATTATTACACACATGTACCCTGTAAGATACAAAGTCCTGCTGTTATGAGAATATACTGATTCTTCAAAACTACACTCAATTACATTGGCTACATTATTATTGCAAGAAGTCCTCATAAAAGCCTTCACACCATGTCTATGGCAGATAAATGATGTGCAGAGCTCTGCATGTATGCAAAATTTCACTAAATGAATCATAAAAATTCTGCAAAGTGCACATCCAAGGGTGGGGCAAATCTGCAATTCCACTGCCGGACATAGTCAAACTTAGTCAAACTAAGACATTTAGGGGAAATACCCACAGACATAAATAACCCATAGACCGACAGCGCCCTATTCAAATGCATGGCGGGGTACCGTAATCGTGACGGCACCCGACTATTGCCAAACTATGGGCAAAAAAAGGTACTTTAACGCACGATTGAATAGGAAGGATTTATTCAAAAGGGAAATTCTAGATGAAAACGAATTGGTATCCACTTTAAACCCATTGGAGCATTCAGTATACCTCATGTACCATTACACAGTAATATAACTTTCTCAAATAATCAAACGATTTAATTAAAACTTTTGTGTTTAAAATTTCAACTTGATTTTATGAGAGGGAACTAGCGCGAGATTACGTGCGCAACTGGCCTCTTTTAGAATCTTTGCGAGATTTTAAAATAAAATCAATTGTTTACGTGCGGCGCCACGCCTCGCGCACTGTGTGACGCGCACTTTGCCCATAGTTTTTTGAGATGGCGTCCGTTTCCAAAATTACGTGCTGACGCCCTCTGCTGTCGGTCTATAGGTTATTCATGTCTATGGAAATACCTCTTCAATGAGACACAATGCAACTTGATATAAAGCACACTGGCCATCATCTTGCTTCAGTTCTGATAAGATTGATCCTCTCTCTGCTGACGATCCCTGTAATCACATATAACACAATCCATCATCAGCACTTTGTACTGTAGTTATCAATAATCATGGTTATTACCTTTCATTAGTGAGACAGAATACTGCAACCAACTTTTACATAAAACATGTACACGTACATGTACATCATTTTTTGTCTTTTTGTATGTTTGTTCTGTCAGATTATTTGCTTGCCTTAGCTCGATAAGGAATTCATTTGAATCTTTGATACCAAACTCAAGCTTACCATGAATGAGTGGCTTCTGTCATGTCTGTAGACCTGTTAGGAGAGCCCCAAAACAAAAGTGCCCTAAAGGTCTTGACATAGGTTTGCATGATGGCGAAAAATAGTGCAATTTTTCTACAAAACATTCCAAACCTCAGCAGGCTAAGAAGCATATATACACCAAAAGTAGCTCAGTGTTCAAGCACATACATGTATAGAACTCACTCACTCAGTCATAATTGCTAGATGCATTAAGTGTCTGTCAGTCTACAATGTATACTCAGATACATGGTTGCTGAACATGTTAGTAAATTGAGTATCATTTATGTTTGACTTACTGTTGCTCTGCGCATCTGACCAAGCACATTGGAGAAGAAATCAAATGAGATCATGCCATATTTGGACAGGCTATTCCCTTGTGATGAGCTGCCATGATGAGAGACCCCACAACTAGCCGCTGCTGAAGAACCAAGTGCCATCTCAATCCAGTCTAAGAGATGTTGTAATGAACCTCGCTGAGCGGCTAGACCTAAGACAAGTTGGCAAGCAAGCTGCTTACCACAAGTGTCTGCCCCAGAGTTTGGTACTGTTGCTGACTTGAGGAACATAGTGACTTGTTTGAGACACTCGGTACCTAAGGATGGAATCTTGCTTTCATTGGCTAGTGATAATGGAGGCAATGAGTTCAAGACATCCATTGCTGTCTGAAGGACATCATTGCAAATGTTTGGATTCCCTGTGCTCATGGCTTGCGACCAATTCTGTCTGAGAAGAGCAAAGAGGAGACTGAGTCCTGTTCGGACACCCATCTCAACCAGCGCGTCTGTACCAAAGGTGACCTGTTTCATGGTTGCTTTCTCATCCACTGTGTTGCCATGAGCTTGTTGCAAACGGAGCTGTTGTTTCACTTTCTCCTTGTCATGAAACTTGTTGGAGATGGCATGAAAGATGCGACGGAGAACAGCCAGTCTTTTCTGCAGAGCAGAAGCAAATGGGGATTCCGAACAAACAGTACGTGCTAAACTAAGCTGGTTGGATAAGAGTGCTTCAAGAAAGTGCTCTTGTTCTTCTGGGGACGGATGTTCTCGCTCATAATCAGGCAGCTGAGGACCTTGGAGGTGGAGCGTCTGACGTGGAGTACTTACAACCTCTTTGTTTGTGACAAGACGGTCGTATAACTCCAAGACACCTTCTCTGTTTGCCACCTGTCCCCAATCTTCGTTCACCCATGTAGCATTTAGATGCTCCATCCATTTCAACTTTAGGGCCATACTTGATGTCATTCTGCTCATGTGATCATACCTACAGCTGTGGATACATGAAAGAACAAAATATGAGCCAAAAATGAAAAACTCAAACAAATTTTTAATTACTTTATGTATGTGTATGCACATGCGCACATCAAACTTACCAACTGCACAGTATGTATTCACCCTATACGTGTACATGTATGTATCTTGCATGTATGTCCAGACTACAAACTCTTCATCAATTGTGAATTCACAGTAAAAGCCAACACAAACCCAGCACCCATTTATGATCTTATGAAGGTGTACCTCTACGTGCCCACAGTCACTGACTGTATACCTGTATGTCTATATTTGCAGATATCACTAAGTCAACATTGCAGCTATAGATCATGCATCTAACACTGATATTGTCATCTTTAAAGCTTTTTGTGTTTATAATCCTTGGTTTAGAGTAGATAATCTGATTGTCATTATCTATGTAGTACATGTAGCAGGTGGCCTCTTCACCAATGCCATGGCTGTCCTTGACTTTTTAAAAGTAAACATAAACAGTCCAAGTTTCAGATGTCAGATACAGATTTAAAGGCCTTTACCTCAGGTACGTGTGGGTTGTTGGCCTACAGGTCATGCAGGTTTACAAGTTACATTATTAACCTAATTTTGTATTAAATTGAATCTTCAGTGATTTGATAGCTTTGTTAAAAAATACCGTATAAGCATACATGTACATACATGTACATGTAGTTGTATACATGAATACACAGAAAACTGAAAATGAAGGTTTTTGATTAAGAGAAATGAGAGGTTCATGTACACGTACAGTGCAATAACATGATTTGTGAGACAGAGACAATAAATTATGAAACTTAATATGAAATTAATTGTTTGTTTGTTTGCTTGAGTTCTTATTTTTGTTGTTCACAATTTTGAACAAAATGAATAAATGTTCTAGTGTAAGAAGACTCGGAAGAGATTAGCTTTTAATAGTCAACATGGAAATGGGATAGCCATGAAAAAGGTCACTGGGGTTATCTCTTAAAACGTGATGCCCTTACAAAGGGACCTTGATGTAATACAAATACACTACAGATAAATGTACACGATGCATTCGTGACATAAATCATAAATCAAACATTCCTTTAATAACACTGAATAAGGTTGACTGTCCTATACAGATGTATGACTTGGTCATTGGTGTATTGCACACTGTCAGTATGTATCTCATCAAGAAGGCTTGCTAAATTGTAGAAATAAATTTTTGAAATGGTAAAAAAAAATATGGTACATTTTTTATTTTTTACTGAAGGTATTGTCAACATAAAGGGTGCTAGTATCATAAACCATTACCGTTTGTCCTGATACCCATTATGATGTTTATGGAGAGTTGGCAAAGTTTTGGGTTTTTAGGGAAATTACGAAGGGAGTCAGCGACACTCAACAGAAAGTGGTAAAAAATGGTGTACAGTGGAGTTGCAGACTTTTTTTTATCGTGCCAAGATCAAAAATTTGTTTGGTGTTTGGTTTTACTCTTTCTGTAGACATGGCAGACCCATTAATTTAACCCTAACCCACCTCAATCCTCCAAAATCCTTCTGGTAGTTTTGGAGGATTTCGGAGGATTCAGGATATAATGTCATTTTCAAGTGAGGACCACTTGAGGAGTGGCAAGGATTCAGGATAAACGCATTTTTTGAGGTAGGGCCAGTGAAGGATTCTGAAGGATTCAGGATTCAGGTACCTCTTATTTTGAGTATTTGTGAGATCACTGGAGGACTGTGGAGGATTCAAGATGAACGCAGTTTTTAAAGTGTGACCATTGGAGGATTGTAGAGGATTCAGGATGGTACATAGTAAAATGCCCCCAGGGGGTTAGTGTTTTAACTGTGGCGCTGAACTAGTAATTTTGAGGGTCAACAGTCGATCTAGTGTCCTAGAGAATTCCATAGAGTTTGACATTTTGAACACAGAAAAAATTGTACTTCATGATACTTGCAAGCGCCAAAAAATGTCCCCAAATGACAACAAAGACATTATCACAAATTGGCTTAAAAAAATTGCTCCATCTTTTCTCTGAATGTAAGGGATGAAATGCAGCTTATTTATTTGTGCTCACGATCATTCCATGTGATGAAAATCGATGTTTTCCGATGAAAAACCAGACGATCATTTAGAGTCATTTCGGATCGTCCGCCATTTTGTGTGGTTCTCCGCCCCACACACGTGACTACATGCTTGTTTCTAATTGGCGGAGATCCACACTAAGATGGCAGATGCTCCGAAATGACTCTGAATGATTTTTGTCGGAAAAAACATTGATTTTCATGAATATGCTGCATTTAATGCTGTATAAATGCTGTATTTGCTACTCTTTCTGGCAAAATAAGTTCGGGACCCCTCGGGCTCTGACTCTTGTGTTTTTATCACTTGCTGGAATGACAATGAATACATTCCGTTGGTGCGCATGCTGTGCATGTGATAAAAACATGGGGGGGGGGGGGGGTCCTGAACCTTTCTATCACCCTCTTTCTGAATAAATACAGCATTTCAGGCGGAAATATCTTAACGACATGTTTCTACCAGCACCATCTGCATACCCTGTGAAAGTTATATGTAAATCAGTGAAAATTTCCATTTTCGTTAGGCCACTCCCAGAACGGAAAGAATTCAACTGACGGCCATGACGGAAACGGGGTTAGGCCTATTTGGAAAGAATTCCATTGATGACCATTATTTGTGCACAACTCTATGGAACCAACAGAGGGCGTTTTGAGCAAAATGGCACCGCTGTATTGGAAGTGTACAATTTGTAGGTAAAAAAACCCTGCAAAACTCACTTTTCAGATATGCTACCCAAGTTTTCCACACCTGAGATTGAAGTTCATCATAATTTGTATCCAATAAGTTAACTCTTGGAGGATATAATCCTTTTTCCGTAATGGTCATCAGTGGAATTCTTTCCGTAGCTTTATCTAAAAAGTGAGATTTTTCAGGTTTTTTTTTACCTAGAATTATACACTTCGAATGCAGCGGTAGCCATTTTTCTCAAAACGCCCTCTGCCGGTCCCATAAGTTTGTGCACAAGCATGACAAGTAATGGCCGTCAGTGGAATTCTTTCCCCAGTTTTACTTTAATTAAAGGCCTAGGTATTTCCACCATGCATCTAATTCAATTGACATTTTCTCGAAAAGAACTAGTTTACTATTCAGAATGAGCTATTCTGGCAAATATTTCACTTACCAATGAGGTGAATATGAATAATTACCGCCGATCCACAGCGTTGTTCGCGTTGCCTATCTTTCCATTCTGTCAATTACATTGATTAATTTCAGGGTGGTATGGTATCCAATGTACCACATGTCATAACAAACGTTCATTTATTATACGTAGACAAGGGACCAGGCTAAAGTCCATGTAGGGAATTAATTCAGACAGTGGAGGGCGCTATACAAAAACAACAAACCGGCACAAACTTGCAACTAAACGTGGACTAAAAAAGGGTGAAAAATTACCTGTTTATGCAGATTATATTTATCCAGTTTTAATTCAGAATCTTGCAGGTGAGCTATAGTTATATTATCACCCGTTTGTGGAAACTTTACCCTTGTTATGTCTTTCACAGGCAGGTCTGAGGTATCTGTAAAATTGTATTACAATGCATGCTGCATCATTCATGCACATGTGTGCATTTACCATGTAGGCCTAATGTTCAATAATATTGTACTTTGTAGTATTTGTACAGACCATGCAGACTAGTACAGTATGTCATGATGATGATGTTGTCTGAGTGATCATGGCTTCTTACCCACTTTGATCTATTAATATTAACATTAATATTGACATTAATTATTAACATTAATAATCCCCCCATTATCTCAAACTTTTTATTTTCTGTTCTAGCCTCTAGGAAAACATAATGGCTTTGTGTCAGCGTTTCCAGTCGTTAGGGATTACCCTTATGCAGTCGGCCAAACCACTTTACAGATCTGTGCATTCATCTTGTGTACGGTCTTCTAGCCATAAAACACTGCCAACTCTTACTCTGTTTACAAAGGTAGGTTTCCACTTTTCACCATGGCCACTGGCTATGTATGTGTATTAATTAACCTGTTAACTGCATCCAGGTATCGTAGAATTTCATTAGGGGCGCTTTATACTCTTTTTTTAAATTTTGGACTCGACAGTCGTACTTAGTCAAGTCCCAAAATTAAAAGGAGTATAGTGCCCCAGTTATCAGGTCTGGCATGTCTGGTATTTCAGCAAGAGTTATGATTTGGAATCCCTTTTTTTCCTTTCGTTTTTATTTCTATTTTTGACTAATATTGTTTTTATTGCATCTACTAGGATAACTGCTCACTCTGTGATGATGCTAAAGAGATACTTCAGAAATATTCACACAGGGTAAGTTTGTTTGTCTGGTCTGGTCATCTTTTTGTTTGTCTGTGTTGGCTATTGCAGATATGTGTCAGGTCAGGCAATGTCTTTACTATTCAACCACAAATCGAACTTCCCACTTATTGCATGATGATGAAGGAAAATATTTCATGGTTTTAACATAAAAGTATTAAATTTACCCAATGATGAATAAAATAAGTAATACTGTTGGAGTATAAATCGTCTATCTGTAGCTCATATGACAAGACAATTGTATAAATTAGTATTCCTATTCAGAACAGTGCTGATCCTCTGTTTGTACTGTGTATGCTTCTCACTGATTATGAAGTTAATCAACTTATTTTACAGTAATAATATAAATGAACATACAATACATGTGGAAAAATGCTGATGTAATGTTACAGTAATGATGCAGCCAACACACATTGTTTTGTTTCATCTCTAAGGCAACATTTATTGCGGTTCCACTTCATTTCCCCTTGTTTCCAACACACCCACCCACACACACCTATACAAAGACATTCATGTTGCAACTTGAATGATAAAAACAGGAAGTAGGCTATCACCTGTACAATAGGCCTATCCAAGATGGATTAAAGATGCAATCTTATTCCCCAGAGTGACAAATTAACCTTAATCAATCAAAGTCTTGCTTAAAATACATGGAATATTGCTGTTTAATCAGGAAAAGATCCATTGAGTCACCTGTTTCATGTAGAAAATAATGAGTTTACAGTATGACTTCTTTTGAATGGGGATTCCCCTTCTGTGCAATACACTAGTTCATGTGCAATGCCATTTCCCATGACTCATTCACCAAGAACATATATAATGTACATATGCATGATACAACATAGTTCGTCCATACTTGTGCAGACTAAACTTCATGTCTGAAAGTCCTTTATCAATTGACATCAACAGTTCAGGCTTAGCAGTTCTCAACTAAATAAAAGTCTCTCTTTGTGTCAGCAAGTTGGTAAGTTAGTTTATTAATCTTATTGAGTTAGGTTCTGTATCCTTATATTATTGCTATTTTGGAATGACTGAGTTTTCCTCCAATGCCTGTTTTTTTTCTCAACACGCAGTTTGTCTTAGAAGAGGTGTACATCACCAAAGCAGAGAATAAGGAGTATTTCTCAAAATATCGCTATGATATTCCAGTCTTCCATTTCAACGGGCAGTTCCTAATGAAACATCGTGTCAATGAAGAATTGTTTACAAAGACTCTTACTGAATATGAGAAGGGTTCCAAGGACTGACCAGCTGCAGTTCCTAGTCTTTCAACTCTGCCATCATTACCTCCTTGGATTTAAGAAACTGTCAAACTACTCCAAACCAGTGCATTGAATTGTCATGTGGTGTCAGAATACCAGAAGGGCAGGAAATATCCTGTCTTCATTGAGAAGATTGCAATACAGTGTGTCTATTCTGGGTCAGCATGATGAACAGAAACACTTTACACTGCAATATTACAAGTCACAGACAAAGTATAACCATTATCAATGTGTTATTGGAAACTATAATCAAAAGCTGTGTGTGAATGGCCAGTCATGCGTTGATTTGCTACAAAGAAATCATGTATTAAATCAATCTAATTGTATGTATACTACCACTAGCAAGGTCCCTATCTGTGTGTATACTGATGCTTCTGGTAAGCATGGGTTTGGTTGTGTATGGGGTAAGGAATGGGTGGCAGGTTACTGGAATGATAAATGCCTACCAAAGTATGAAACCAATACCGTATATCTTGAAGCATATTCCATATTAATAGCATTGAGAGTATGGTGTCATTCATGGGCTAATTGTACAGTGTCAGTTTACTGTGATCAAACATCAGTGGTTGATGGATTCAATACCAAGTGTAAGATTAAAAATCCAGAAACTGTGAAACTGTTTGAGACTATATCAGATTTGACACGTAAACACAACATTCAATTGAATGTGATTGGTTTGACACAGGAGGGTAAGAAGAGTAATTTCCACAAGGCAGCTGATGCATTATCTAAAGGAAAGATGGATAGAATGAGAGAAATTCTCCCCGATGCAAATACCATGGCAACTGACGTGCCATTGGGTCTTGATATGGTTCAGTATGATCCCTCTTAAAGCTACAAGCATACTCCACGTACTCCCAGTTTTTATACAATGTGCTTCCAACTAAAATCCAACAATATCCATGTAAGTTTTAAATAACATCGTATCAATGTATCAGCTCACTGAAATACACATTTAAATCATCATTTTTGAAGCAGTAATGTTCATATAGTCCAATTGTGTTTTCTAAATTTGTAAGAATGCCTTATCATCTATAGATTAAAAATGTTCAGAATATCGAAAAACACTCAATATTGACATTGATGAAAACCTAACTTGATTTGTTGATTTGCATTCTCTATATGTTTATATTGTATTCTAAAAGAAATGTGTAATTATTTTGAACAAACATAATTTCATATACTGATGAATGAGCAAGTTGATTTTGCAAACTTTTAGCAGATGTCTTATTTGTTTAATAAGGCGATAAGAAACTACAAGTATATGACATTAAGTAGTTCATTAATTGTCATTTTTTACAGTCATTTTTACAAGTGTTCATGGTTAACATTGAGTTACATAAATTTATTTTACAATAATATATGGATTGTAACTTTGTAATGGATTATTATATTGAGACAATCCAAGTGTTATAGTAGGGAATATGTACATGTGGCAAAAAATTTACACATCAGATGACCTTCCTTGGGATGGATTCTTGTTTAATTCCTGGTGAGGATGTTGCACTGCGGGGCTGGGGATGAGTCCTGGGTTGGGGCATGTTTTTGCGAGATCGGCTGCTAGTATCATTACACTGCAATTCACTGTATTTGTACCTGTATTTATTATTTATTTATTTACTTGCTAATTGTTTTGTTCTTTGTGAAGCGCTGTGATACAATGTACTTTGTGAGAGCGCTATATAAATGCCTGTTATTATTATTATTATTATTATGACAAAATTGTAAACTTCACAGGGGATGTTGTCATTTTCATTTCTCAAATAATTTGAAGCTGACAATTTGTCTAAATATTGAATAATATCAATGATATCACTAATATTACAAATGTGCAATTGATATAATAGGCAACATTAATGTCACATCTATAATTATGTTAATTTAATACAAATTTAGTTTGAATCAATGCATATGCAAGAGATATTACATAATTAATGTTCTGCATATTGTTCATACATACCAATAAGTAACATGATGGCCCAGCCCAATAAAAGTCCAATATTATGTCTTAAGAACACCATCCATTGGCTGCCTTCAGCCTCCTCAGCCTGTTGGTTCATTTCAGGCACCTGAAGAAGAAAACATTCAGAAAGGGAAATTTGGGACCTGGAGCCGATTTCATGAAGCAGCTATGAGTGTGAATTCATCTTGATTGCTGAGCAACATGTGATGTCACAATACAAATCTCTATGGTGATACTGAACGACTTATCCTAAGATTAATCTTAGTGCTTTGTGAAATCCAGCCCTGGAAAGCCAGGAAAATTATATCAACTGTCCAGTAATAAAGTGAACTGATGACCTTTATTAGTACCTTATGTTGAATGATATTAACTGTAGCATGGTGCTTGATGGTAAAAATGGTTATAATTATATATAACTTATTAAAAACAAAATCATAGAAGGCATGCTAATGTTCATAATGCAAGGACCTGTCTGACTGTTTTTGTATAATGTGTTTTTTATTATGCATGCTTAAGAATTAAATGGGTCAATATTATTTTGTTTGATTGCATCAGTTAAAGGGATTGCATACGTTTGGTAATTTGAGCCTACTGTTTGTTTCAAACCAATATAATTGTATATATATATACCATACAACTAACCTGTGAAAGTTTCAATTCAAAAGGTGGTAGCATTTTTGAGATTTTGGCGACAAACTAGAGCGGTTATTTCACGCCAGAGAACAGTAAGTCAATAGCTGAGAAGCGTTACGGCCATAACGCTTCTCAGATTCATATTTTTTGGAGGTAAAAAGTGACATATTTTTCCATAACCGCGGTACTTCGAATTGAACGTTTCTCAATATGCATTATACTATCCAAAGCAGCTGTACTTCTCACCAAGTAAGTTTTTATTGCCATAAATTTTCAGAGTCATTACCAAACGTATGCAATGCCTTTAAAGATGTTTGGTCAGTATTTAAGTTTTTGTAGAAAACATTCCAGTGAGCACGAATTCGTAGAAATTAATGAATGATTATATGTAGAAATAAATCATTGAAATGCCAGGAAGAGTTGATGTGAAAATGAAGATTGATGGAGAGTTAATTGGCTACATTCAGATATTGAGGGCCACATACGTGGAAAGATGCTATAATATAAGTAGTATCACACAATCAGCAATGAAATATGAACTTACCAAACTAACTAATGCAATGTACAGAAACATTCCAGCAGTAGCTGCAAATATCCATCTTTGTACAGTATTATCACTGCCTAGTAAGACACCAGCATATAACCCAGCAAAACCAGTCAAGTTACTCAATAAACTGTACAGCATCGCTCTCTTGAAAGAAATACCACTCCTTAACATGACAGCAAAATCACCTGTTGGAAAGGAATAGAAGATTGTGTTAAAAGGGAATTCTTCATTTTGTAATTACTATGTATTGGGCCTACTAGTATCCCATTAAATTTAATATTTTATGTAAAATTGATATCGATTTTATCTTTTTAATTTTTTCTTCTTCAGTTTTCTAAGACTACCTTATCCTATCACAGAAATGTAAGTCATTTGAGTAGAATGACTAATGAAATAATTGAGACCTTTGATTCCCTGATGCCATAGCTCAGTGCCATTTTAGACAGATAATGCATGTATACAAAAATTGAATGGAAACGTACCTATCTCATGAGGAATTTCATGGAATAGCACAGCGATGGTAGTGGAGATTCCGATGAACGGATCTTTAGCAAAAGACACGCCAATAGTTATACCATCAGTGATATTATGAACAGCATCACCCAGCATAACCATGACGGATAGCATGTTGAGACCTACAAAAAAAAGAAAAGGGGGATGCATAATTATGACAAAATTTCCTTCAGACGTTTTATAGTATAATTATTCAAATAAACAGTCAAATTAGTAAATTGAATGTATTTGGAAATACGCACAAGACAGTAAGCCCGTACTCACCGCATATTGTGTCCTGTGAGTGCTGTGTATTATCTTGCAAACCTGCTTCTTGCTCAACTACCAGTTTAGCTGTAGAGGACTTTTTCTCCAACTTAAAAGAAGCAAATTATTTGCAAACATTAGCGAGTCGTTTTTTGCATGTAAGATCAATTTATAAACACCTGTCGGCCTTTCATTTTACTAGCTTTTTTTATTCTATTATATTACTTATTATGATTTTATGAATTGAACCTGCCTGATGATGGTGTGATGGTTGATCTGTATCCACCTGAGTCCTGTCTTGAGTTACATCAGACTGCTTGTCATCTTCATCCTTTATTACAACCTTAATTTCTTCCTTTTGGACGGGCGTATTCTCTTCCGGAAAAGTCTAAGATAGACGAGAACATCGTAGAGTGATTACGGTGAATAGTTCTGCAGAGTGCTTTCATTATTCTATTACTTGAAGCAACCATATTGGAATCAATTTAGATTGTTGCTAACAAAAAGTTAATCGGGATGCTTACGCTTGACGCATTGGTTTATAGCGATTAGCGAAGTTAAGTCATTATGTATAATATTGTCGATTAGACTAATTACCTCTCGTCTTGGTCGTGAGTGGACATGACCGTGACCGTAAGATTTCCCCTTGAGACAAAGCGACAATACACGTTCGAAGATGAAGAAGAAATAGACTGCTAAGATGACTGTAAGTGTGATGAGGATATGATTGGGTTGGCCCACCTCCACGTGCATATCGTGAATACCAACAGCCTGCATGGAAATAAATCATTCTTACAGTTAGTTTTGTGCTATAGGCCTAGGACGCACCGCTATTTTCATTTGCATCAAAGTCTGGGGAATTGTCACAAATAGTTGCGTGCTAAGTATGGTAACGTATTATTTATAATAATTATATTTCGGCAAGATTTCGGGGATTTATTAGAGGGTACTGAGACTAGAGCGTGGACACGCCCTCCATGCAAGTAAGAATGTTCTTACCTCTGGTAAGAGATGCAGTAAAGCATCTCCTGACAAGGAGCTCACGGCTAGACCTATAAACAGCTGCATAACTGATGCATAGAATCTGGAGCCATGTGTAGGTACAGCTGTCATAGCTAACATGGATAGCAGGGTGATGGTAGTCACGGCCAATGTTGCCCAACCAAATGCTGTGGAAATTGACAAAGCAAGCCCATGTGCATGACTTACAGCTCCATAAATAACTCTGCCAATCAGATGAGGTTTTGATTTGAAACTTTTTCCCCAGGATATAGGCTCAAAGTACAAACTTGTCTCACCTGATTGCGCTCTGACAATAAGTTTTAAACTAAAAAAAAAAAGCACTGATGACGTGGTTTTAAATGCTCATCTTAACTTTCAAATATTTCTTGTGGAAAATGGTTCATAAATTAAAAGACCTACTTTTTGGATCCAACGGCAATGTATGTGGAGCTTCTGGTAAACATCCTTCTGTGATCTGTTGAATGAGAGACGGACAGATCTCTGCAAACATAGCCTCGGGGATACCATCGCTTGCATTGAATATTGCAGCAAGATCACTTGCTAGGAAACACTGTCAAAATAAAGAGGAAATTAGTGATTATTTTGTTGTCTCCTAAACGGATATTCGTGGAACATCAAGGGTGGAACAAGTGCTTGATTGGGGAGATAATTAACTATTGTTCTCCAGCTAAAGTGGGTATAGGTCGAGAACCACCTGTAACTGGGATGGTTTTTTGCCCAAGTTCGCTTACTTGTTGAATATCACTGTGGTTAGAGCCTGTGGTTGAAGGATGTAATCCTGCTTTCTTTGCAGATAGTGGTTCTCCGATACCCAGATCTTTTAGAAGAGTGTCAAATTCTGTTGTAAAAATTCAATGATGAAAACGGGTATATTACATTATTTCTATGCGTAAAATTACCACTGACGTATGGGAAAGACAAAACACATTACTCTACCGTAGCAATGTAGAAACGAAATTTAAATTGATGAAAATCAGTTGAACCCACCAGAATTATTCATGATCCCAGATGAGCCGTACTTCTTATAGATCGATTGGATAAACTCCATGCCATCCACGTCCCATACAGTCTCAACTCTACGCCTTCGTCGCGCTGATCGCGGTATCTCACAGTTTCCCTCCAAAAGCCTCGTCATAACCACTGAAGTGATATAAGCAAACTCAGGAAGAGGAGTTGCCATGGTGATATCGTTGCTTGTTCTGGTGACGTCAAGTGTGGAATGATCTGTCGAAGCTCTGGTACGGTTAGTGTGTTCTGGGAAACACTGTAAAGTAAACAGTTCTGATAATGCGGCGTTTCGCCCATGCAGGGAATTGATGAATGTGCATCAATCTGTTCATCAAGAAAAACACTTTTAATTTACCATTTTTGGTAATTTTATCGCATTACCTCATAAATATATTTGCTAAATTAATATTTCCGAATATTACAGAAGTGAGAATTAAGGTGTAAGTACCTTGTTACATAATTCTGTCTTCAGAAACGTCCGACACAAGATGTAGTCCGTCGTTTGCGATTCATTCGTTTCCATCCGCAGTTGCGGCCGATCGTGTCTAGTGCTAGATCTACCTCTTATATTCAGTTTATCTTCGAGCATTTTGCCAAAAGTTGCCGATGTTTTAGCTAACAATAAAGACTGGTCTTTATCTGGCACCAGAGTGCACTGAGACGTGCCAACGACCGCTATAACTAGAAATACCACGACGTATCGGGTGAAGTTTCCCATGATTGATGCTGACTTATAACTCGCAGCCAGTCTGAAGTAATAACAACCAGCAGACAAGCCTTGATCATAACCATTAATCTTACCCTTGTATTCAGAATTATTGCGATGTGTGTAACCATTCCGACCGAAGTTCAGTGCAGCCTAATATGTCATATTGAACTAATAATTGCAACAGACTTTATACCCGTTATTGTCAATACTTGAACTCAAATTTATCAAACTGCAGTCAATTATCTTTATCTTTATCAAAGCATTTTTGTTTATTTCGACCTCAGTTATTACGGCATCTAGGCTATTATATAACTGGCTCCCACATTCATGGTGTATATAATACAGAAAAAATGGACACGTGTGCATATTTTGACAATTGCACAGCGAAATTAAAGAAATTGCATCACTGAGAACAGAAAATAGATTATCTTGACGGCCATCTTGAGGCCTGGTTCATGATTTTATCATGCACCTCGTTCAATGCCCATAGCACTTTTTCATTATCTCAATACAAATATTAAGTACACATTATATTTAGGGAGACTTTCTCATTGGGTCGTGCACAAACGTTACTATACCTATTTCTAAACATCCTCCAAAACCAATGAACATGAAATTGACATATAAATGTTCATATTGAGCGCATTCTCTGTCTTCTATTTAAATATGGACAGTAAAAAAATAAGTCTTTTAAAGGTAGCTGGTATAATAGGGAGACACCGAAAAGTCTCCCTATTTGGGGATGTCTCCCAAAATGTTCATTTTAGTCGCTAGTGTCTCCCTATTTAATACGCAATAACGAATTACACATAATAATTATATTATAATATGATGTAATGCGGAGGAAATATATTAAGAAAGTCCATATCATCTGATCTGGGTAAAATCCCTTTACCGTAGACTGTCAAAATTAGAGTCAATTATTTCATCAATTAATTCATTATCAGGAAAATCCATGGCAATTATGCCATACATCGTCTTTGCTTCAATGAAACCTCTGAGAGGTTTATTAAGTCGACGAGCCACTGCGTATGGCCAAGCAAGGGGTCCAGTACCACTACTATACGTGAGGTACATTGTACCACTCGTCCCATTCTCAGCTTTTCCAAGATGTCCTTTTACTCTCAGCCACTTCCTTGCTATATCCTTGGCAGTAAGACTACCAACATCCCACATATCTTCAATATCAAGATCATCGTATGGCAAACCAAACGAGGCTGGGCCAGAATAATTGCGAAGAATCAACAGTTTTCCTCGAGCTTCCTCCACGGTCGGGTACGACTTCCCTCTCCAGAATTTGTCGAACGGATAACGGTTGACGTAGTCTTGAACCGTTTCAGCAAAGGTCTTCGTGTTATACTCAGGCAAATATTCTTCCCTGACACGCATGACGATGAACTCTCTTGGATGGTCGTCCAAGAATGTTACAGTGTCTTTCAAGACATCATCGAATGTAGCGTGTTGGTAAACAGCAACATGGTGAATCGGTAACTCATCGTTGAAATGTCGACAGCGAATGTCGACAAATCTGATGCCAGCAGTATATTGCTGTGTGAGCGTGTGAGTTTGGCACTGTATCCAGCATCCTCCATACAAACACATAGTCTCGTGCGTTCCAGGTATAGATATACGAGTTATGAATCTTTGATCATCTAGTCTGGACATCCAGTCAGATGAGGCCGTACACGTATTGCCATTGCAGTCATCACAGAAAGGACGAGATATACACATACACAGGCCCATTATGATGACAAATATGAAGATCAACCTGATCAGTTTTAATGGGATGAATCTCTTTCCTTTTATCTCTATACGATGGAAAATCAATTGCTTTGGCTGGAGCTTCTGAAATTGTTCTTGCTTCTAGAGACGAGTGCAATGGCTTCCGTTGCCAGAACCCTGCAACTATGAAGGATGCAATGCAATTTTCCTTGTCGTTGCGTTTCGAACCGTTCCATGAGGTATTTTCACGTCAAAGCCTCACAACAACTGATGACCCGGGTCATTTCCGCTCAGGTGATGATGCTGCATTATTTCATCATCATAGTCTACTGCACATCGGTCATGCAGCAAGTCTCCTTTGTCCAGATAATTCTCACCGAACAGTGAACGCATCAACACATTTCGAATGCCTAAATAATGATGAGAATTCATGAATTACGTACGGTGGATGCAGTGATGAGATTACACTTTGAGCTTTCCTCACATCACGTCTACTGACTCGATGGCCTAGCAATACATCCTATACTAGCTTGTCATCCCATGCGCCATGCGACAACTGTCCACCATTCTGACCTGATGAAGCATAAATTATGGACCGTGCTAAATAATATTATGAGACCTTCGAGCAAAAGCGCGTGCGCAATATATTACTATTATTGTTATGCATGAATAACGCGGTAGGCAAACCCGATATTCCATGTACACTGACCTTCACTTGTGTGCACTGGCAGGTTCAAGCTGATTTATGAAGAATTGGGACGAATTTTAATATGCAAATTAGGCTTGCCCTTCACCGCTGGCTCAGGTGGGATTCGAACCCACGACCTCCTGCTTACATTATTGTAAAGAACACCAACCCGCATCATTATCGCCACACCCAAATCGCATCACAAGCACACAGTGTGCGGCATACAATTATTAATACATGTACATGTCGGTGAAACGAAAAGTCATCTGAGTACGGCTATAAATTATGGCCAAAATGAACTGTCAATCGTAACTGAAAGAAGAAAACCCAAAACACGTCAAAATAAGATTCATAGTGATTACTGAGTCCACTAATGAAGACCGGATCTCACCATTTATTTCATTCTATCCAATAAAAGTCGGTCTCATCGTTGTCCTTGGTAAAAGGTTGCTTTTGTTTGCTTAATTTTGCTATAATTATACAAACTTTTCATTTTTATAAATTCATAGCAATCGGGATGAATTGGGGGGGGGGGGGGGATTTGCTACTAAAGGACAACATTTCCCAATTTGTATAAACACACTTTTTTCATTCAGATCAAACGAATAATATTTGCTTGGAGTTGGCTAGGGCCTGACGCGATTCGATCCAAGCAAGATCTTTATCGAAGGTAGGATTGAAACGACCAGGCCCTCCTAACTCCAAGCATGGTATAAATTTCAGGTCATTATTTTGGCTGATAAGCAATGAACAGTTGTTTATTACTTCATTTAATTGTATCAAACGAATATTATTTTCTTAAAATAAATTGGTATCAATGTGTCCTTTAATTTAAATATAGGAATTTGTCCTTTAATTTAATCATATCGTTCACTGAAATAATTCACACATAACAAAATAAATACTTTACTCCGTAACGTGTTGGTGATTCATTTTCGTGATGCAAATAATACAAAATATTCACGAGACAAAACAAAATGTTTACAAACATTTTAAAATAACCAAACGAACAGTATACAATAACAAAGAGTGTGGTGCCATACATACATAATAAAAGTTGTTTTTACTGATGTGATGTTAGAAACGATGTCTGAAACTTGAAATGCACAATGTAATTGTTATATATACAGAAGTGATGGTGATTTCCAATGATGGTGTGATGACGATGGTGGTGAGATAATAATGGTGTAAGTGGTGAAAATAGTGGTGAATGAAATAGTGATGATGAAGATGGCACTAGGGTGGTGAAATAAATGCAATGAGAATAGTAACAAATCCTCTTAAGTGTTTTACATGTTACAACGAAATCAAAAATTCGATTTTTAAATACTAATTCTTCGAGTAGGTCGGATTGAAACTTAAATTCAACAATCAACTATGTTTGAAATAAATACCTTTTTTCCTCACACTATGAAAACATGATTAAACTAGAAGGTAATAACAATTTCTACGCATAAATATACAGATATCAATTTCTTTGCAAATATACATGATAAATCATTCATTGTAAAACGGTAATGAATATTAATTTCAATTTGTGCTAAGAATATTATTTACATCAGGATATTCTATATCTTGAGTGTACTGTTTGGACATATTAATGTAAAATTAACAATAAAGCTTTTTAAATATTTGGCCAGAAATTACACAAAATGGTATTTTAGTCGGGAGACGTTAGCTCAAGTAAATTTCCTTGTACAATCGAAATAATAATGAAATATTGTCTGGATATAGGATATAACTTGATAACTTTAACACGAGTTTTGTGTGAAACTATAGTATTGCTATATTTCTTGCTATTTAATTACAGCAAGAAACTGTATAGCTGTAATTCTCTGCAGTCGTTTGTACTCGTCCTCCCTGAATATCAAGTAGCACCATGTCTTCAGTTTGGAGTGTAGGAACTGAATAATATACCATAATACATTATCAATAAATCGGCGCATTTAGATCTTGATACATTCAAATGTTGTTGTTTAATTTCTACTGTTTGATATTTCCCTGTTTTTCCAAAGCACAAAAACCAATATTTCTTAATGGAAGGGACTCTGGCTGAAGCTATAAAGTAAATCTCAATAAATCCCTGAACATAAGAAGAAAAGTTAACATGAAAAACTCAAAGACATAAATGGTCTTTCTATATATATATATATAATTCTTTCTGTTTAATTTTAAATAATATATATAAGATTCGATCTTTTCAAGTATCTGAGTGATCAGGTTATCAAATCAATTGAATCAAAAGTTGATAGTCTGGACTTCAACCCGTGTCCTCCATTGTATTAATGCACATTTCCACCTGTCACACGCTCGTCATTAGTTTCTAACTAAACAATTCACTAAATAATCTTTAGAAAATATACATTTACTGTTGCAAAAATAGACACATAGATGAAATAATTATGCACATAAACACATTATAATACACATGTAGGTCTACATGACAATGAACAATTTAAATAAAGTGTGCTTAACTTCGTAAAAGAGACTTCTAAGTCTCTTAAGTATTCTGAATATAATTGGTAAAGGACATATATTCTTTGCTTGCTTCAAGAATCTAAAATAAAACTCACTGAGTTGAATCCATTGGTCAAATCATAATCTTACTTCAAATTTGTGCCAAATAAATAATAAAATATCATAAATCATTATCAAAGCCTTGTTATTTCGGCCGCAAAGAAAACTTTCACATCTGGCAAACAGATAATATAAATAAATAATATTTAATTGAAATATTGACACGCCTCAAATACAATAACAGAAACAACTGTTTTGAAATCTATTTTCTTTCGTTTGATTTAAATAACGATAATTTGTAGAGCATTTTCACTGAGTTTCTTAAAGAAACATGATTTTGTCATAGAGAAATTCATATTTATATCATATTCATTTTTTGGTAACATTTCTAGCTGTCCATAATTTGTGGTTGAATGATCATTGTATAATGATTTTTCTCTTTATAAATATTACTGTTTTATAAATGACTGAAATTACTGTTCACTGTAGAATTCCTAGGTCTAAATCTGGACAATTTCAAGCAGTAGTTGCTTATTTTTCATGATATCCTTCATTCATCTACTTATTTTATTTCACCGGGATGATGGAGGGTTATAGGTAAGCAATGAATGAGTTCACTGTGGAGTCATCATGTAAGTTCCATTCATAATGTACAAGATTACATAATTCAACATGATATCATAAATAGATTGGACGGTGTAATAAGCTGATTTGGAATCTTGACATATTGCCCAGATTTGGGCTGGATTTGACATTCGAGGGGCCTTTACGAAATGAGGCTTGAGGCTAGGCTTGAGATTTATTTTGCTACAACCATTTTGTGTCCTAAATGAAATGAAGGGCTTGAGATACATGGCGAAGCTGGAGCCTTTCTTCTGCTTCATCACGTGGCCTAATCCATTCATTTCGTTTTGTGGGACTCAAATGGTGGAAACAAAATAAGTACCAAGCCTAGCCTCAAGCCAGGTTTCGTAAAGGCCCTATGACTGTATCTGGACTCCATGGTCTATTCTTTGAATATGTATAATTCTGTTTAGGGCTTTCATTTTTCCTACTAAGTATTCATTTTAGTGTCACTAGGATATGTGGCTGCAATTCCTATCCAGTATTTAGTTTATTTGACTGATTATTGAACTTCTGGGCTGGGAATCAATGGGAGATATAAAACGTGTAATTCTGAGCCTGTTCTCAATTGTCACTATAACAAGAATGGGATTGTTTTATTTTCTCAAACTTTATACGCAGTCAAATGTCTTAAGTCCATGGAGTCGGTATTACGATTGATCCTTTTCATCTGTCCTTCTTAACGTTACAGTATCTTGACTTAATGCAGGTTGCATCAAGCCTTGTAGTACTTGTAGAGATTGATGTACCTAAGTGGAAAACATAAGACTGCATGTTTATGTAGCAAGGGGCCTTTTCCAAACCTCGGCTCCGGCTCCGGCTTCAGCTCCATTTCGTGACTCCATTTTTGAATAACAGGTATCAAAATAGAGACTTTTGGCTGTGGTTCGGAAGTAGATTCTCTGGTTTGAAAGGGAAAACAGAGCTTCAGCTTCAATGAAAACCCACAACCTCTCTTTTCAGCATATGGATGACGGAGACGGAGCCGGAGCTGGAGCCGGAGCCGAGAATTGGAAAAGGGCCATGGTAGAGAGTCATTAATGATGACAAACTATTCATATTTGGCCTCAAGGTGGCAGCAATTAACCAGGTCCATTACCTTTATCTTCCTTTATTATTAATTTCTAAATTCTCTTATCTTGCTTAGATTTTTTAGAACAATGGAAAACGAATAACAAGTTGTCCATCAATTTTGTACATACTATAAGTTGCTTCAAATAATGTTTCAAATAATAAGGCCAATGCATATTATTTTGGAATGATATTGGGGGATATTTGGGGTTTAAGTAATATAATCATCAAATAACCACAAGGGAAACTGATTGAATTTTAAGTCATTGAAAAATGAACAAAGAAAAAAACTGACAACAATTTGACAAACATCTGACTTTGTTACTTACCTTTGATAGTGTCTTCATATTATCCCCAATAGTTTCCCACATCTTTGAGATAAGTTGACTTTGAGCTGCTTGCTGCGACCACCACAGTGTACTCCACCTTAACAGTACAAAAAGCAACAACGGTTACATACAATAAATTGCTCTTAATAAATAGAACCATGGTCACTACATGCAATGACCAGGCCACAATCAATGACCCTCCAACAGAACGCAATCCTGACTTAACCAATGGGAGACTTTTGAGATGTTGGCAGCAGCACACTGAAGTCTCTTTTTGCTTGCTCTGAGCATCATGTGTGCGAAATTGTGAGCATGCACGCGTTGTTGTGTGCGTGCGTGCGTGCATGTGTGCTATCAAGTTGAAGACCCAGCTCCAAAGTCTCCCATTGGAGCAAATTTTTCAATCATTTGAAAATGACTTTTACAAGACATCCAATGTGGTTCAGAATTCCTACATGTGTATACTCACTCGCTGATTGTCTGTGTGTACAGCAATGATTGAGGTGTATTTTCAAGCTGAGGCTGAAGTCTTGCAATGCGATACGTCAGAATAACGGCAGAAACAGTCAAACAAATAATTCTGCAAAGTAAATTCAGATTGAATGGAGAAAATATGAGCTCTTGTACCATTTGGCAGAGTGTGTTGAATCATGGAGCTAGGAAGAAGAGACCTAATTCCTAGCTCCAGGAATCGAACTCATCTAGGGTATCATGAGTTATCATCATAATGTCAAAAGTACTTTGTGCTGGGAGAGCAGAGTGTATTTATACAGTGCTTAATTTGTATACAGCACTATGGTACCCAATACTGAACACTCTACATGTACATGCATTGTCATATATATCATAATATTTCATAGAACCTCGGATATAGCCCTCCTCCACCTTCAAGGAAATGTCACAAAATTAAACAGAATCAAAAAAATGAAATTGTACACCTTTTACAGTTACCCCAGTCACAGGTACACCTGTCACAGGTACACCTGTCACACATACACCTGTCACAGGTACACCTGTCACAAGTACACATGTTACAGGCACACCTGTCACAGGTACACCTGTCACACATACACCTGTCACAAGTACACCTGTCACAGGCACACCTGTCACAAGTACACCTGTTGCAGGCACACCTGTCACAGGTACACCTGTTACAGGTACATGGTGTACACATGTACACCTAATTGTCTTATCATTGAATATGATACTAACAAGCAAGCAGTTAGAAGCAGAAAGATCTGAGCAGGTGACATGGCTTTCAGTACTTTGATCAACCTCTCCAAGGACTTGAACACACTTATTGCAAACATCACTGAAACAAGAAAAAAACACAAATCAAAAGTTAAGAAATAAACATCAGTGACCAAAATGATAACCGGAAATATATCAACTACTCAGCATTAGGAGGGCCTGATGTTTAATCCTAGCAGGATCTGCTTAAGCCTTTGAGACAGATCAAAACTTATGACCCTCATGACACTGACATTTTACAAAATGCAATCATTTCAAAGAGGAAACACTGAATTGTTTGGTACTTGTTACATTGTATCTTTTGCACCTTTGAAATGACACCACGATCGGAATTTTGTGACATCATTTATGCTTGTGATGATAATTTGTGTGGAAATAAAAATGTAAAAAATGAGAAATCACTCAAATACACAAAACAAAATTGTCAGATAAACTCTTTTTCAAGGCTTATTTTAACAGGTCCAGTCATCATAAAAAAAAGTCCCTGCAACAAAAAGAAATAAATAAAATCTTTTTGGTTTCAAACAAATAATTTTCCTTTCATGTCTCTGGTAAATGTGACACATTTCAAGCATACTCATTCTGGGAACTAACCATGTAATAAAAATAAAACCAATGAAATCAAAATCCAAACTGAAAGACAAAACTTGACTCAACTGTACTAGATGTCTGAAAGTAATATATTCAGTGTATAAAACCAGTCAGGGGAAGGCCAGTGTCATTCAGAAAACCCATCAAATTACAACTTTTTGGCAAATTCTACTCGGTCACCACAATTTTTTTACCTTGATGACATCAGAGGTTTGCATATGAATATGGAAATTCTAATTTGCATACAAACACCAAACTTGTAAATACATAAATATTATTTTGCATGAATTCGGGAGATAATACCCAAGGACACTTTGGTCATGATTTCCCAACTCACTAAAATCGACAAATTACTTACATTTACTCAGGTACTGACAACTTTCTGGAGCTAATGCTGGACTACTGCTCGCTGAGGATGAGGTCTGACTGTGGCTGGATTGAAGACTAGTCAAAATGTCATTTTCAGGTTCTATCATCAAAAAGAAGAAACTTTTCAATGCAGCTGAATATCTTAGCAAATTTTGTGATTTCTGTATCTAGCACTGGACATTTATTGTTCTTCTTAAATATTCTGACAATTTTCAAGTGCGCTATAAAATGTGGAGAATGGTGGAAATAATCTGGTGTGTTTGTTTTCACCAAGAGTCAGTTCTCCAGTTATGATAACTTTGCAAAACTACAAGCACTGAGTATGCAGTGCTCATCTATGTCAGTGAAGGGCAAGCCTAATCTGCATACAATGAATTCTACTCACCATAAATATCTGTTGTGTCATCTTCAAAGCAGTCATCTTCATGAAGTAGTGTCTGCTCCAGCCTTCTTGAACTCTCTCCCTGTCAAAATTTAATATACAGATATTAGCAGTAGTACAATAGTGGCTGGAATAGAGACTACGCATCAATTACTATTTGATCTGTCATTTGGATGTTTGGGCCCTTTTCCAAACCTCGGCTCCGGCTCCAGCTCCATTTCTTGAGTCAATTTTAAAATAACGGGTATCAAAATAGAGACTTTTGGCTGCGGTTCGGAAGTAGATTCTCTGGTTTGAAAGGGAAAACGGAGCTTCAGCTTCAATGGAAACCCACAACCTCTATTTTCAGCATATGGACGCCGGAGCCGGAGCCGGAGCCGGAGCCGGAGCCGGAGCCGGAGCCGGAGCCGGAGCCGGAGCCGGAGCCGGAGCCGGAGCCGGAGCCGGAGTCGGAGCCAGAGTCGGAGTCGGAGTCGGAGTCGGAGTCGGAGTCGGAGTCGGAGTCAGAGCCGGAGCCGAGGTTTGGAAAAGGGCCTTGGTTACTTTGAAGTATCTGTCTTTCATCTTGTCTGTTTCTTTTGAGCCACAGAAACTTGAAAGTAACCAAGGCCCTTTTCCAAACCTCGGCTCCGGCTCCGACTCAATGGCTGGATATAATAATGTACATGTACTGTGATGCATCAGTCACTCTAAATATCCATACAAAGATTATAGCACCTGACCACAATACCAAATAGCTGAACTGACATTATAAGTTAATTAATTGATTACACCTGTTGTATTATCATGGCTTGGCTGGCATCGATGATGTCTCATTCACTCCCCATATAAATACACTGACAATCTAACAATGAGGGTAGGCAGTTCAAGTCATTGCTCTACGATTAAACTGAATGAAATGTTATTGATGTTATCACTGCAGTTGTCATAACTCACATCCAAGCTTTCTACTAATTCTGAAACACTGTGTAGCATCTCATTACAATCAGGACTAGTACAGGACGACACATCTTCCTGTAGTAAAAACAAAAGAAATAAAGATAACAAACTCAGGAATGTTCAAAACTTAAATGGTGTAACGATTTTATAATAGAAATCTGTCCTTGAGATATTTTTTATCTGAAATGATTTTTATCCTCTTCACTTTTTTCTATTGTTAACAGTATAAATAATCCAAAGACAAGGTCTACTTGGTGAGAAATGACAAATTCCCCCTGAAATTACTCACAATTCACCCATGAAACTATTCCAATTAATTTCCAATTGCAAATTTCTTCTTTTGACCCTATTTACTGTTCCACTGGCATACTGTACCTCATTCCCAAACTCTAATATCCAACAAACCATTACATAATCAGCACATATATTACACAAATGTAATAAATGTTTGCTAGCAACCAGGCATGCATGGATCGTGTCTAGCACGAATCCGTGCAATTTACACAGAGTAGCCATAAATTAATTTAACTCCTCAGTAATTACATCATCTCCCACATTCTGTTGGCCCATCCGTTAGAATCAAATCATATATACATACAGGAAATGAGAATTAAACTTGCAGATGTAGTTATTTGTTGTCTAGCCAAACCAAACCTATTTTTCATTCAGCAAATTGAAAGAGAGAGAGAATGATTGGAGAATGACGTCAAGAGAGAAGCAGCAGTTTGTCCTATCATCAGTCAGTTAGCCCCAGGAGATACTTAGGTATTATATATTTCATCGTCTCCTGATGAGGACTAGAGCAGGCTAGTTGAAACATTGAGACCATACAAGACGTGCAAAAGTACGAACGAATATAACATGGTGGTTCCGCAAAACCAATCCACATAGTATTATGTCGTTAGAAATAGAAATATGGGGGTAAAATACTTGTTATAACAAAAGCATCATTCATGCCGCTAAAATGAACAACATTTGGCAGAATCAGGAAAGTTGCCGTGTATAAAAATGCCCAAAGAGCAAAGATTATTGAGAGCAGATAAGACCATACCTCTTCTATTTCAGTGGAGGTTACAGCATTCTTCCAGGCTCGAAGAAGCTGGATGTACGTAGATTGTCTTGATAATAATGAACCAAATACATACTGAAATAAAAACACAATTACGGCAAATTATTATTACTAACTGGTAAAATCTAATTGGATTGTTTAAAATTCAGACTTTTCCAATGTGTAGAATGTGACGCAGGCTACCATATATAACAGTGGTAAGACTCAATAGATAAACTGAAAATTGCTTAATACAATGATAACATTCTGCTTTTCATATTTCTCACTTGTCTTGATGTACTGACGTAGCAATTCATCAAAATGAAGCAATTGTATCCATGAAAATAAATGAATGCCTTATTGGGCAGAAGTAAATATCACTTTTTCTGTATACCTCGTTATTTATGTTTGACGTAGCATGTACACTCATATCCCCAACGCGATCTGTCAATTTATATTATCTATAAGTAATAACCTGCTGCAAACTGCTCATCAGCCTTCGATAAAGATCCTGAGTGCTAGGATCGAATCAGGCCCTCCTAACTCCAAGCATTTTATATTCTCTTTAATAATCTTTGATATATTTAATTCAATTCAAGTCTACTGAGACTCACTGATCAACCCAGCCTGGTTGTTCCGGCACTGAATTATCTGAATTCTCTAAGGAAGTCAATAAGCAAATCTTTTAGGGAAAATATATTTCAATTAGTACAAGTGCATTTAACTTTAATGAATGGTACTGCCTTAGTTTAATTTGTACAGACATCCAATCAATGAGTCCAGCACCAGACATATAATTATATATATGTGTAGAGACTCTAGACTGTATCAGCCAGACTGTCTGGTTTCATTTCCCGGCACACAGAATTCAAACTGCAAAACATATTCCACTTTCATATAACCAGTATGCATTTCAATATGAGCTTCCAATATGACAAAGGACTGTAAAGGACATTACAGACTCAATTATTTATGTAAAATGCATGTGCATCCATCCCACTCATAAAAATTTAACAATTGGTTCCATGCCTTTTCATCAATCAGCATAATTCCCAGACAAATAACTGACTTAAATGACATGTTCAGTGAAGTATTCCATGCAATTACTTGTATGGGAGAAAGGGGATCATTTATTCATTGGCAGACGGTTAGTACGTGTACAGGTCCACCATTCTTGCCCGAGTATTATCAGTAGATGTCTTCCTATCGTACAGCCAAAAGAACATGCAAGTAAATCTGATTTTGGAATTTCCATACAGTGAAAATAAAACACTTCAGACACTTGGAGTCAGAAGTCTGCATTTACGCCAAAGGGTTGAATGATAATACATGTATGACATTATCGACGGTTTCTGCCTCCCATCTTACAGAAAAAATCATCCTTTTCAAAGATTTCATTGTTGACTAATTAAGTTACCTTTTCATTATCGGTGCATATCCTGATTGCATTAGGAATCACAAAGGCAGTCCGAGCTTTGCTGATACGCGTGATGGAACTTATTTTGATGGTCACCTGAAACAGCCACACAATAAAAAAAAGAAGAAATTCTAAAGAAAGAATTCTCTTGAGAAATGAAAGCTTTTAAGGAAAATCACCCATCATGAAATGTCTGGATAGACATTTTGACAAGAAATTAATTGAAGGGAAGATGTACCGTATGTATATATATTCACACACATATATGTACACTGCCTTATCAGTTTCTATTAAATTATGTAAATCACCATCAAACTGAATTAATTATCATGTTTGAACAATAAAATACACTCAGAGTTTTCCCCCGTCATATGCGGCAATAATTACCCAGCAATTGTTAAAGGTCATGATCCATGTGGGGCCTTTATGGTGTGATGGGCTTTTTGTGACATTGATGGCAATTAAAACAACAGAAATAAAAATTTTCATGTTTACTGAAAGGGAGTGAATTTGCTTTGGGAAGCAGCATTATTACGATGACTACTCGCTACACTGAATGCCATATTAATAAATCATATGTTATATTCACAGGATTTATTTCTGATCTTAAGAAGATAAGATAAGTACCAATGAGATGAATAATATTAACATACAATCTACTACATGTAGTGTATCACATCAAGCTCAAGTCAACATCCTCGGGAGTTGAATAGATGACAAACCTAATGCAATAAATCAGTGAGTATCGAGTACTGATGTAGTTAATCATTAACAAGTGTTGACCATTTATTACCTGAGTCTCATATGTGAAGATATGTGAATGGAAACAGATCCAATTCTGAGAGACAAACATCCTTCCACATAGCATTATCTCCTTAATCAAGGCACATGAATAGGCTGTAAGACAGGTGAATTCAAGAAAACAAAAGAATTAATGAGGCTGTAAGACAGGTGAATTCAAAAGAACAAAAGAATTAATGAGGCTGTAAGACAGGTGAATTCAAAAGAACAAAAGAATTAATGAGGCTGTAAGACAGGTGAATTAAAAAAAAAAAAAAAATTAATGAGGCTGTAAGACAGGTGAATTCAAAAGAACAAAACAATTAATGAGGCTGTAAGACAGGTGAATTAAAAAGAACAAAACAATTAATGTCATTTTACAAGAAAGCAAGCTTGTCCTTCCTCAACACCCTAAACTTGGCCAGCAAACTAAGACCTCAACAACCTTGGGAGACAGCAAGTTCTCATGCCAACTTGAACCAGTGCCCTTGTTCATGGCTCTACTTAACATAAACAGGAGATCCAAACTTCCATACTGAAAAATTTCTGCATGAGATGTCTGGTCTTATGTGACAAGAGCAAACATTCATTTTTTTGTAAACAAGGAATTCCTGGCTTTCAGTTAGAGAATAAATTATAAGTATTGGCTACCACTGTAAGGAAAGATGTGATCATAAGTGCAGAACTGCCCATTCCCAGCAGAGCCTAACCATCCACATTGCTAAACATTTATGCATTTCAAATTCAATTTATATATTTTAACGGCCAGCTAGCAATCCGTTCAAGCAATAAATATAAAGCACCACATCGCCACGTAGCCAGCCTGATTAACCAGCCAGTGACATGTTTTACCAGATAATTGGACCCTTTTTCCACAAAGGCCACACTTCACACCTTTCCCCCACATCTTTTATACATGAAGGAAAAACATAAGGTGTGGTGATATCTTTGGCCGCAAGCTACATGTGCATGAGGAACACATACATGTTAGTGTGTAAATGACTGTAATCATCCATGAATGCTAATCAGCAATATGACTCAATACAAAGATGACCCACCCCACTATATCAAAGACTGAACAAATAATGCTCATACCCTTAAGAAATAAGTGACAGATTGAAACTGTTTATCGTCTGAAGATCCTTTGAATCAAAGTCAATAAACATGTCTTTATTAAATATTAAAAAGCGCTCCAATGAATGGTGAAATATTTAATCTGTTCCGCTACTCTTATGATTTTTCTTTTACTCACTAAGTGACAAGACAGACACATGTGGAGGATATTGCTGGGAATATTTTTCTGCTAACACCAATTCATTGAAGAGAGGCTTTTGCCTATAAACTGAATGAATGCCATATTTAATACACGTGGAGCTACAAGTAATTGCTGTAGCAGCTAGTTCTCAATATGACCTATATGAGAAGCATCTTATACCACTGGGAATCTTCCTCATCCTCTATATCCTCGATCTCATTAAGGCTTGTAGCATCAAGGGACTCAGAATATCAGAAATCTCCTTCTTAGCTTTCTATTGATAAGAGAATAAGCTGTTGTAACTCAGCCATTTCCAATCCTACTGAAACACAAATGCCTTTGGGTGACCGTGTATTGCTAATGAACTTACAGGCTACTACATTCTACACCATGAAATATGGATGGCCCCTCTCTATAGTTTTATGCCTTCGGTGAAAACCAAGAATTTGCATTTTCAAGAACTAGTGTATCATCATTATGTGCATACATGATAGCGCTACGAGGCAAAGGTTTCTCGCGGAGGCTAGAGGCAAATGTACCTCGATGTGAAAGACGTTTACTAAATCATGTTTTAGGGAGCGGGAAGGGGTCTCATAGGAGGGATTTAAAGGTAATATCATACTTTGGTTTTTATCAAAGAAATACAGATTCATGGGCGAAAGTATCAAGACGGATACAGTAACAGTCATCTGTGAAAATTTCAGTCCCATACGTTGCCCACTTTTTGAGAAAACAGTGAAAAACAGCCACAGTATTTCTTAAGTCTTTTCTCTTTTATTTTTGATCTTTTAAAAGATCAAAAAGATTTTCGGTCGTTGTTTTACAAATTTTTGGATAAATACACCATTTCAGGCGGAAAAATTTTAATGGTAGGTTTCTACTAGCATCATCTTCATACCCTGAAAGTTATACGTTAATCTGTGAACATTTCTGTTTTGGTCTCTTACCAAAGTATGATACAACCTTTGAGGGGAGGTTTTGTACATTTCATTTAAATTCATACAGTATCTCTTTTCTCTTAAAAATCAAACCTGCCACAAAGATTAAGTATATCCCAGTCCTATAAGACATACAATGTACATCATGTACAAGTACCACTGTAATATGCATGATTTATCATTTACTGCTTCCATTACTGTGTCTAGTAGATGAGTGTCTGCACTCAGCTAAAACATCATCAAATTGACACTGAATAGCTTTCCCTGATGACTTGTTACCATGGGAACCACAGACTATGTATTAAAATCTATCTCATTCTCATTTTCCACCATCAGTCAATGTCCATACATAGGGCCTGTTTGTTTCGGACGAATCCGGATCGCATTTTAGCGTACCCTGCATAGGAGAAGGATCTCAAAAAATCGGATCCTTTGCGTGAAACAAACAGGCCCCTAATCTGCAGTTGAATTTGAATAGAATCGGCACAATTACTGACCAAAGTTTAAATGCTTCTTGCCATATGTTTTGGGATTTTTGTTCAACTGAACAATGAAATATTGAGCCACAAATTAACAAATTGAGCTTTTGAGTCACATTTTGTCTATTTAAAAAAAGGAGATAATTGAAATAAAAGAAATCATTGAATAGGCCTACATGTATGCTTCTTACCATGATGTAAGGAAATAGAGGATGGCAGATTAAGTTTAAAGTAAAAAAAAAAAAAATCACATTTAAGAACTGAAAAAGAACTACATGTAACACAATCACACAATTTCCAAATAACTCAATCTAATATATATCTACTGATAGTTTGAAACTTAGTAGATATATTAAAATATTTAGCATTAAAATGGGCTGTAATTGGGTAATTTTAAGAATAGATATCAAATCTTAATAAACAGCATACTGGTTAAGCACCTAGTTTCTGAACACCAAATGATGATGCGCTTTTGTCAAAGTCAATGAAAACTGTCAGTTCAATAAAAAAAATCCTTTCTTTTTCTAGATTACAACTTTCATACTTACACACAATGACAGTTTCTTGTGAAGGAATAAACCTGAATAACTTATGGAACTGTCTGTTACGGCTTTCATTGCTCATTTCCTGGAGAAAAGGATGAAAAGGAAAGAGAAGAGAAAAGACACATTACACGGAAGTGCAGAATTATATTCTTACCAACACTTCAAGTTGCATCTGCATGAATTGTACTCCATTTCTTAATGGAAATCTACGAAGTGATGAAGATCTTATCAATATTTGACAAATTGCAATACTCATGAGAAGAGAACATTAAGAAGATGCATTATCGACAATAAAGTCAGCAGATTGACCCTTCGCTCTATATTAGTGACAGAGTAAACTGGAAATATATGTACAAAGAGGTACATATCAAAAACCAACAATCAGCTGTAAGTGACTTTCACTTCCTGCCATCACACCATGCCACTAATTTCATCTCTCTTATACAAAATGAAAAAAATCAAAGTACCTCATCAAACATATAGAAGAAAGTACACAGAAATGAAAAGAAATTTTACAAAGAAAAAATTACAAAGCAATCATACTGACATGTTATTTCCAATCTTGCAAAATATATTATGCAGACTTTTAAAGATACATGTGTGAGTTGAAGAATGATTAAAACTATATTATCCATGATGATAATCATTATTTGCCTTTGTTTTTTTTTTCACTTGCTTGTTTATTTTGAGTATTTGGTTATTAAAGTTTTTTACGTATATTGTCCTGGTTTATAGGGGCCTATGTCTTCTGAGCATCTTAATTCTATAATTCAAGTGACCACTGACTGACAATACTGACATGACATCAAATAAAGCAGCACCTTATATGGGTTGATGTGAGCCAGTGAATACCATGGAAACTAAAGCAACTAGATCTATCCGTAGTAAAATCCAATCAACTCATATAAGATGTAGATTCTAGAAAGAAACCTATTCATGTCAGCCATGCATGCTTCATTGCTTCAACCTGAACAAAGCCATAAATATGAAGATGGAGACTATAATCCTTAGTCACGATCCTTACTGAAGGTTGTAATAACAGTGAATTCATCTTCTTTCAGATATTCAGAATCTTCTGACATGTCCATGTATTTTTCCACGTTACATGTAGATGTACAGTACATATAATGCAGCAATTATAAAAAATATAACACACTGTAATTTGTGCATTATAAAACAGACTTGAAAATGCATTAAATTATGTAGAATTATGATGAGTACTGCATTGTTTCCAAATATCACACAACAAAACACTCAACTGTTATTAATTGTGAATTTGATACAGGTGGCTAATTGATTGGTCTTGCACTTGCATAATTCAAAATATCACCTAGGAAAAAGTGTGCTTCAACTAATCAATACGTGCATGCCACAGTACATAGACATGTGTATCATAAACGAATGGACACCACAAAGTATGACACAGAAAACAAAAAGATACTCCTTGACCATTGCTACCCAATGATCATAAGGCCTAAAAAAAAAAAAATTGTGTTGCCCTCAAGTGGAAAAATTTAAATTTTGGGTCGGTCGGTCGATTTATTTATTTATTTATTTATTTTGTTTTTGGCAGACTTTCAAACATTTAAGAATAAATACAGGATGTATGGTCACCAGGGCTTATAAATCAACGGTCTTGGGTCGTTTTGAGGAGACACACTTTTTTACTGCTAAATCTTACCTTTTCTGTCAAAAATGGTGAGTTTTTATACTTAAGGACTCAGAGAAAAAAAAAAAAAAAAAAAAAAATCCCGACCCAAAGTTTTAGCATTTTACGGTCGGTCGCTGAGGGCAACACAACCATTTTTTTTTAGGCCTAATGAAAATCAAGTGTATGTACATGTACATGTGTACAAACAGAATATGGCTTATTAAGGAATCAAATTTCAACACTAACAGTCAAAAGATTATGTCCTCTGGCTACATATATCCTGATTAATCACTAGCTATAACCATCTGACATAGACACGATCTGTCTCAGGAAATGTATATGCAAACTGATCGACTCTCTTCAACAATGCAACAATTTTTTCTGTGAAACTACTATTAATGGTCTTGGCTAAAAAAAGGTGTAGGTACATAGCAAATCTAATGTCATATGATACGTGATGGCAAATGACAATTATACACTTTCATATACAGTGAAAGAGAGCTTGCAATAGGGCTCCGCGCTCGTGACGTCACATTAAGAAGTTTGGACAAACAAGTCGCACGTTGCCCCATTATCTTACACGTAAATGTTGCGATATTTGTCCGAACATCCGGGTAACTATAGCTGTCGATAACAAAGGGCGTATTCTATAAATAGCTTCGAGCCTGAAGCCCCATTCTGCCTCCAACGTTCATGCAAACACACAAAATGGATAGCAGATTGAACTACTGCAGTGAACAATAATTTGAAAAACTCATGAACCTTGAAATCTCCATTCATCGTCCACTACACAAAGCATACTGAAGCTGTCATAAATCTTATCTAACCAAAAGGCTCACGGAGAATATAAATATAGGCTGACATCTATAAAACCCTTGCGAATGCCAATGGGGTAGAATTTCCTTGATTTGGTGATCTGGTCAAAAGGTCCACTGCTGGCAGCCATATTGAGAATGCCGCAACCTGCTCCGTATTTCTTCACTAACCTGGGTTGTTATCCTATACCAACGTATATATTCTGATTTCCCACGAGTGAAGTGTTTTGATATTGTGATGGGGCTGTTTTGATTCTGTACATACCATAACTCTTAGTTTATTACATACAGTAGTATGGAAATGACATTATGCTTGTTTGTGCATGAACCAGTTCATGTAATTCAAAACACTTGAGGTGTTTTACTTACAGTCCAAGTACAGATACACATACACATATTTACCAGTGAGTAAAAATATGAATCCAATATCTGCGGCTTAATGTCATGTTAAACATGACTACACGACTATGGTCATAAAGCTGACAGCTTCTGGGAATTAAAGCCACGTCTTGTCAACAACTATTCATCATAGAATCCTCAAGGCAAAACCTAGGGAGATGAATCATGTGATGAATCATGTGACATATCATGTGACATATCATTAACAATGATCACATGATCATCATCAAACCGCATTAATTACTGAAAGTATTAATTCAAAAACATACTATGATTTTAGATTGACAGTATAACCATCAAACTTCATGGTATAAGTGACCACTGAGGACCATGTATTACACATTCAAACAAGTATTGACAATAAAATGAATAAATTTCTTTATGAAATGTAAATGAAATGGTACGCGTGTTTTTACAGATTTTTCCATCAGCAATCAATCATCACTGACCTATTTTGTTCACTAATTATAAAAAAACCCTCTTTTTATCTGAAAGGCTTGTGAACGTCATACGTGTACATGTAATTGCAATCACGCTTTGAAGGTTTAATTGTATTAAATTGTGAGACCGTAAGTCCAACCTACGCGTTGTCCTGTTGTCATATGCATTAAGGTGTATGTACATATACGGTACATGCATTATCACTCAAAAGAATACAAAGTCAATGCCATATTTACAGTATGAGGAAAATCCATTAAAATTGTTCTGCGTGTGTGAGGATTTGTACATTACAGTCTTAAATGAAAATGACAATTGATTCATTGAGTCAATTAAGTACATGTACAGTACTAGTACACTGTCATGCACTACAATTTGCTTAGCACTAAACAGGTTTGATTGGCCAGTAAAGGAATTATCAGTCAAACTATCATGTTAAGAATACTGTTTGTCCCTGGTGCCCAGCTAACAGCTGCTTAGTTTGATAAGTGTGCTAAGCACCATCTCTCCTACAAACAACATACTGTACCTGTACATGTACCTGTACATGTATTAAGATTGGATTCCTGGACAATTTGGACATACAATATGCTTGCAGGAGGGCCAATCAAAGCTATTAATCTCACCCAGACTGGATTATATTACAATCATGCATACACTACGCCCACGTACCATGGATTCTACCAACCAGCTAGTGTTTCATTCTCTGGTCGCTGCCATGGTAACACAAACCAACAAACAAGCTCAGAGAGAGGCTCAGCTGGATTCATTCCTGCTGAATTCTAGCTATCTGCATGGCATTGCCTTAATCACAAAAGCAACCATGTGCATCATATGCGGGTCACAAAGTGCTCATCACGCACATGGTGAATTACAAAAACAGGTGTTAAGTATTAGCACCATATGTAAACTAGTTTGATTTTACAAATAATATTGGATATGCCCTGTATATTAAAAAGTACATGTATTTATGCATTTATCTCACTTGACAATGACGGAAGTAGGTCTACAACATACAACGGTATAAGTAGACTGTGCACATTCTGCACAAGTGTAGTTCTCCATGTAAAAATTCAGAATGATTCCACCTGTGCTCATTGAGCAGGGTGCCACGCCCTCTTTTATAATTGATTGAAATGCCACAATTACATCCCAATCCAACCCCTACAAGATTCACAAGTAAACATTTATGATGGAAGATATGTACCTCAAGCTTTGCTACAGCATTAGTGAAAGCCTTTGAAACGGATGTGCCTAAAGTCTTGGGCCTGTGTAAAGACAAGGAAGAAAACAAGAAAAAGAACAAAGAGATATGAACATGAAGTCAAATCATTCTGAAGGAATATGCAAATGTAATCACAATCCATGAAAAAGAAGTCTGTAACTTATTTTTTATTATATATTGCTGGAATACAGAATCAAAGATCTCAAAGAAATAAATAAACTTCTGCAAACTGCTCATCAGCTAAAACAATGACCTGATTCGATCAGGCTGAAATAATATAAAATGCTTGGAGTTTATAGGAGGGCCTGACGTTTCAATCTTAGCAGGATCTTTCTCAAAGGCAGTGATTATTCACTTTAGCCTTAAATAAAGATCCTGTTAGGATCGAAACGTCAGGGCCTCCTTACTCCAATCAGTCTACATGTGTATGCACTGTACACGTACTAGACCAAAGCTACTGTTTCTATGCCCTGTGAATATTCAATTACTCCCTGACTAGTGACCGATAACTTACTAATTTGCATGTGCGTGTATGCTAATGATATAACACGACTGAGTGCAAATCAATGCCAACGTAATTAGGATTTAATTAACAGCAATCCTGTGTTCATTTCAGCTCTCTTAGTGACAGGTCTCACCATCAGTCTCCAAATGAGACAAACGTTTCCTGGAAGGTATTAATTAAATGTCAAGACAGGATCGTTCAGGGTGATGATGATTTATGAAGATAATGTGTTCAGGTGTGCATGAAATAAGTGATTATTGAGAATGTAGGGGGACTCTGAGGGGAAGCCTTGGATTAACTGTTTAAGAGGACGGACTTGGTCAGAGCTATCAGCACAGTTGTACCTGTCTAAAAGCAAGAATGTTGCTAAGTCATGCATACATGTATATGTGGCTGCTCTCAACTTAGATCTATGGCAAATGAATGATCCCACATTTATCCAGAGTAGTTCGTATTCCCATGATCCACATTGACTACAAAAACCAAGGCTGTGCATAATCATCATTTGATGCATGTATACTGAATCCTATCAACCATTATGTCTTGGGGGAAAAATGCCCTGTACTGTTTTACATACAAATGAAAATGTCTGACGGCCACAAATACTAATGGAAGACAATGTACTGCACATTGTCAGACTGTAATGCTGGTGACTTTAATATCCATTACATGCACCAGGTATTGTACATGTACCTTCTTATTTACAGGGAAATAGACGCATAATGTAAACATTAATACAGTGGCTAGTCATCAAATGGCCAAATATGTCTTAAGGATATTTAGTTCATGCAATGCAAAGTACAATAGATTATATGAACACAAGGAATAAGCAGGGATGTGAGAGATTTCAGATTCCTGTGTTAAGATTTTAACTCAGAATTTCAGCCTTTTTGTACACCTTTTCTGTATAAAAAAAAAAGAAAAGGAACTTTTAAATTTCAGCTTTTGGTTGGTGTCTTCAGATTTGTGTGTGTGTGGCCACTCACATCCCTGGAAATAGGTTCATAAACTATCTTCCGAGTCGTTCAGTTCCAGTAAAACCACAAACTAAGGTGTACAAATTACAAAGCGCTGAGCATATTTTTCTGTGACTGTTTCTCGCATATCAAGTCATTTAGACATTGAGATTATCAGGACAAGACTCTCCAATTCTACCTACCAGTTAAAAAACAAATTCACAGGAATTAATTCCTAAAACATGGAAATATAATGCAATTTTACATGTACCAGCACAAAATTGCACTTAATGCCACAGCATTACTTTCAAATGAAGATGAAAATGACCAAATACAAGAACAGTTATTATGTTGAACACACTTTAACAAGACAATTAAACTTGCCTTAGATCAACTTTAGCGCTATGAATTGTAATACAATATATACTGTTTGTGAAACCTAATACAGTACGTTTAGTTACAGATTCACTAAAGCACATTCAATTATGCTAAATATTCCTGCATATACAAGCAGGTTGTTGTAAATCCAATGAATTTTTCAAACATATGCGATAACGTTTGGCAGACGGCCTGAGCCTTCTGCTAGTATTCATGGAGCAAAGTCCACTTGTTCTGGTGTCTTGGCAAAATCAAGGAAGACGTTTCATCTTCGCTTCGAGTTAAATATTTGATGTGTGGGATTTGCTGAAAATTTGTATTAAAAAAGACACTTGAATTAACCATTCTTATTTGACTAATTTCCCTAAAATAATCAGTCATGACTGTCAGATGCAAGGGAAAAATTGAACTGTGAAAGATGGTCCACTTGTATTTTGTAAATGAAACAAATACTGATCTTATATTTCACGTTTTACACCAAAGAGACAATTTCTATTTATCATTTCTATTATCATTTGGGGGATTATTTTTGCCAGAGACTGAGAGGAATAAATTTGGAAATCACTGAACGGGAAATAGAAACAGCCTAATCAACAATGGACTTGTTAATTATGTTTCAACCACCAGTCAATCAATGACTGATGTGCACGATGTACATAATGCAAATTAGACAGATGGTCAATGATGGTCCCTACAAACATGGCCAACATAGAGCGCTTGTTAGTAAATAAAACAATCTGCCAAGCTAATACACAGAGCAGAAACAGTGTGTAATTATGAGAAGAGTTAGGAATACAGAGAAACAACATGTACTGTAGTGTACTGTACAATATTGCCATGATTGGAGTTTGTATGGTGCTGTATGAGTTAATGAAAACAATGCATTTTCATTAGCAATGCACTCTGCATTCACACTAACTTTTCATGCATATATACATGTACACTGTACATGTATATGCAGCAAGATGGAACTGTTCTCATTAGAAACCACCAATTATAGTGACATCCAACTCTCACAATTATGTGTTTCATCATAAAATTCATTGTGTTGTAGTTCTTTTCTACATGTGCATGTACATGATGCATCACTTTTGTTCATCTATTGTTCAAAATTGCATTGTATATGGCCATGGAGGTTCTTTCTTTCCTCCACGGTACATCACAATTATAATTTTAGCTCGTCTATCAGAGGACATGAATATTCAATCAATGTATGAGAAACATGCATTTCAATTAAATTATTGTTCAATGTACAGTGTATAATTCTAGTAACTATAAAAACCCACAAGATATAAAAAGATGCAATGTCAACTACTGTTCAATAGCGTTCCGCATTATGACGTCACACTGTGCCTGCACGCGCACACATACCCCTACTCACCACACGTTTGCATGGCCGGTTGCAATGTTTGTCTGAGGTTTGGTGCTATTTTTAGTGCAAGTGCGCAGCGCTATTACAGTTTGAATTCTGAAAAGAATGGAAAAAATAACTTTCTTTGAAATTATGAACTTTGGAAGTACTCATGATATTATGCTGATGTTGTACTATGCACTGTACTTGATTACTCATTTATACAAACTGACACTCATCCCAACTCCTGGACAATTCTCCTTGAGAGAGGTATGTGTGATTGACGAGATACACTGTATAGAATGGGATAATATTTTATTTAACATCATCTTCAAGTTATTGGGGTTTAATACTGATCCGTGCACTACACTGCTTTCTGTAGAGGCCATTTTAGTATAAATATTTTATTATTAAATCAATCATCAAATAACCACAAGGGAAACTGACTGAATTTATAGTCGTTGAAAAGTGAACAAAGAAAAATAAATTATCAAAACAATCAATCCTACAAATAAGCACTTTATGTATATATCAGTTCGTGAAAAATAAGATAAGACAGTACGTGACTGGGCCTACTATATGGCCATCTCCAATGCTAACTTGCAGACGACAAGCAGTGTATACATACACTACTTCAAAACATTGAGTTAAATAGGCCCTGAAACCAACAAAAGAGATATAAATACTATAAAAAAAGCTTCAAACGATTTACCTTTCATACAACGTACCACAATGCAAACCTTCAATTCTTATTAGACATGCTTAAGTTAGGAATATAGGCTGCTATGTAAAACTTGTATGAAATGATTGATTATGATTAGAACAAAGAGGGTAACCATGGATGGCTACTATCAACTAGGGGGAATAAGGACCCTCATTTTTAAATAATTGTAATACAGATGCATACGGTAAAATCTACAATTATAAATTGCATTCCACTGTTTACTCAGTAGGATGGATCATTGATTCTTTTCTGTTTGAATGAAAGAAGGGAAAAATGATAAACATGACAAAAGCCAGAAGTAATTGTCAGACGCCCGTGAACCTGACAGATGTTGATCTCCAAGGAAGATAATAAATTAGGACATTATCATAATTTATCAATATTCATGCAAATAAGTGTTGCCATGTAAATATCACATTCACCACAGTTTTTAAGTTGTCATGGAAATCAAACATGAATGGCTATAGATACATCTTCAAAAAGGTTTAGTATTGACTAATACAGAATTTGACCAAAAAACCCTCAAAATTAAAGAAATGTAGAATGAATTGATGAATTTAAAAACTGGATTTCCCTTCTTAAGTTGGTCACACGGTGACCATGAAGAAAAAAGACACAATGTTACCGGTAAATTGACTTGAACTCTCCTTGCCTGCATCTTGTGGGCAAAACCAAGATGAAACCATAACAATCCCAGATGTGTGTACATGTGTTCCAATTGACCTTTAGCCAAGGATGTCCCATGCAAATCATGCCATTATGCATAATTCATACGGCGTATACCAGTAATTTAGTTTATTTCACTGAGCAGAGTACCAGTAAGAAATGCATACTGTACATGTCCATCATGCTGACCAGTTAACATGGTCGGTCTACATACTGTATGTAAGCCCTACAAATTAAATTCACACATTTTCTCTACCTCAAATTTAAGCAATCACGGAAGGCATGCACCAACAGAAAAAGCCTTTTAGAATTGAAAAATGGTTGGAAGGAAAAATGACAAATTCTCTGCAAGCTGCTAAGAAGCATTGAAGCACTTCAGCATCTCGAGTGCCATTAAGCCTTGTTGGGTGAATTTCTGTAAAAATAGGTACTGCTTACACGCTTTTGTTCTCTCAAACAAGAAATGGCATGTATTCAATTGTATGGCATATGCATTGTGCATATCACTTCTTGAAGGAACTTCAGAGTGTGTGTAAATAATTATGCAAATCTACAACGTAATGTAGGCCTATAGCAAAAGTGAAATTAACATAATTTTACAATTTCACTTTCTAAACAGAGATGCAATTTCGTAATTTAACTATCTCATGGATAGAAAATGCAAAATATAATCCTTTTAAATAAGGAGCCTTTTAAATAGGAGCTAGTTGAAATAGGCCTAACAACTAGGCCTTATTATCGCCAAAAAAGAAAGCCCTGGTCCAAGTGCCATTTTTGGAATCATATTCATAGTGCATGAAGCTACATATCAAGTATAACACTCAGGGATGACATTGACCAATTATAAAAATGTCTGAAAACAGCTGATAGGGAGCATAAAAAGTCTGAAATCTAAAAAATCTCCTATACTTTTGTACACAGTCTGTGAGGAAAAAATCTTAAATCCAAAACAAAAAAAATCAGATTTTAATCTGAGAAATCTCATCCCTGGACTTTCAGCTGAACATTTTAATACTGCAGAGAAAATGTTGTCCTTTTATGTGCCCCAGAGACTGAAGCCTCTGTCGTGTCTAGATAATTCTTATCTTGAACCATCATAACCTTAGAATATCTGCACAGCAGCATGATAAATCAGGTCTGTCAGTTGATATGATCTCTACGTGCATGTATGTGTACATCTTAACTCAGGTCTGTCCATGTCAGACAAACTAGAAAAATGTCTGAATTTCATTATTATGATACTGACTTTCCTAAAATATTGTTGTTTGGAATTTGGAAAATAATGGCAGTTACATACCTCCGAAAAACTTTATTTTTGCTGATGACAGCTCTGAAAGATACAAAAAAGAAAGTTCAACATCCGTCAGCTTTTCTGTCTTGGAAAAGAATACATTTATAACTGCATACATTCATAGATTCAAAACAAGCTTCTCCAAGATAATATTTCAATTGCAAATTATAGAACATCAGACCATGAATTTATTAAAAGAAATGGTTCAAAGTGCACATTATCAGCTTATTTCCATCAGAAAGAAAGAGAACAAAAACTGGGACTGACTCACCCCGAGGGCCAGTGACTCCGTTTCTTTTGACTGTGAGGATGTGACATGTGTCTACGTCTTCTTATTCCCCTTTCTTGGTACAATGATGGTGGTGTTGATGGGTTGTCATGGACATAGTAACCTTGCCTAGGTTCAACATCCTCAACATCTGAAGATGACCTAGATGTTGAGTCAAGTAAAAGAGGAAAAAAACAGAAGAGAAGCTTTTTTTATTAGGAGGGTTATCAGGCGAGAAGATCCAACCATTGATAAGACAAATAGAGGAGAGGATATGATGGTTATGACAGAAAGAAAGCAGCACTTGGGAAAATGAAAGTAAACATCTTCCCAGTTTGGTTCTGTTTTGTTTTAAAATGTACTATTACCTGATTACAGCAAGCCTTTTCTTACATTAGGCCCTATTTATACTTCACAGGTGACAAAAAGTAATCAAATTTGTCTAATCTTTAAGAAATTAAATTTCTTCCAGCAAAGCCTGGGCAATTTGCCACAGAAAACCAACAAAATGATATATCAAAAGTCCTTCTAAAGCAGGAATTTTCTAAAGTCCTGTATTATCCATTCATACCGACACTGAAACCATTTAACTCTAATACCTGACTGCCTAAAAATGCATTTTGTGAGAACTATATGCATTACTGTATCAACATGATTATATGCCTTGGGGCTATTTTTCAATCCTACATGTACATGTACTAGTGATATTTGCATATATGCCACATGATCTTACATGTCTTAGTATTTAATTAGGCCCTATATTGAAGAGAGGAAGACTAGACAATGAAGGCAACAAATCAACATACATCTAGCATAATAGTACATACCAATCCTAGAGGAATGGGCCTAATTATGCAGTGTTCACTTTGATGCTCTGCCTCAGTGAGTAATCTAGACCACTTGCCTTAAAAACTCCCAATTGAACGGTTTCGTGGAACCACCCATATCTTTGCATGGGATTTCCAATCAGCTGAAGGTTACCGGTACATGTGTACCAGTAGCCAGCGGATCATAAAATATTCAGGGAAGGATTCGATATACCTTCATTTACATACTTGACCCAATTGCTATTGTTTAAAACTTGGTCATGCGTGATGAGTACATGGAATATTTATTCATAGTACACACACAAGAGAAGGTACAGTCAGTCACATGTTTTTGCGTAATGGGAAAGAATCGGAGTGTACAGTTTCCATGGAGATTACAGCAATATGATCAATTGTAAATTATTCTAGTTTTTCACTTAAATTGTTTTTATTATTGCTGTAATTATCTGGAGCACATTACATGTTCAGCCAATTTTTTCTTTAATTTTTTAACATGAATTAAACGAATATTTACACATGCACTGTAGATCGACCTCAGGTAACAGCTTTCTTACACTGTTACAGTTAGAATAGAAATGGGGATGATCAGATGATTAAAATTAAGAGCAAAAATGCTATGTACACACTATGCATGCATGCGTATATGTAACAAGAGTATACCTTCATAAATTAATGCATCGTGCAATTATATTGATCAAGGCCTTCCATCCATCATTTTAATTGCATAATGCCACAAGCTACATGTACAATACTATAGCACTGTATCATACCTTAATAATAAAAGCCTACATATAAACTGAGAAACAAATGGATTAACCTACTTGGTTACTATATATGTAGCTACTGTGACTAATGTACTGTCACTACTGTGCATGATAAGGTCATACACATGATACAACGCCTGCATGTTCCTATTCCTGTAGTTTGTGTCAACCTTGGCACATTGAGGTAAAGAAATGGCCAATATTGAAATGAACAAACACGTTCTACAGAACACGAGCCTTGGAAAACCAGCTGAATGGCTTTTATTTATTACACTAGAAGGGTTCAGACAATTTCAATAGAATTTCTGGATCCAAATTGAAGTGTCATAAATCGACAGTGACAGATTTTGGCTCTCTTTTCTGCCCCACTAATGCATCGTATATGTACAGTAAACTGATAACAATTTAAGACAAACAACTAAAAGAAGCTCCTTTGAGACAAGGTGAAGTCATTTTAGGTAAAAAAAATTTCAACTAGGTAATTCTACAAACGTGTTTGTATACATGTACATCATGAAAGAGTAGACCAATTTTGCACATGACACGCACAGGGATATTTGACAGGTCCAGTATTGCTCTGCAGTTCATTTTTAAATTCAGTGTCAACAAAATAAATTACGATCAGTCACCATGGTGACTAGATGAATATGATAATCAGACACCTGTCTATTGTATTCAACCATTCACTAATAACTAACCGTATAATTAATTTAATTGAAGGAGTAGAAATTACCATGTAGACACTGTATTCTAATCAGGTTTACCATGCACTGCAATGTGAACATCATGCATGGCACAATCCATCTCAGATCAAAATCATTTCTCCGTTATCACATTTGCACGGCACCTTAATTACATTTGATTCAATGACCTCATATTCTGTGCACAATACATGCAGATAAATGCATAATTACATCAAGCGACTTTAAGTCAATTTTCCATGGAGATTTACAAATAAAACATCAAAAATGCGCAGTATGATTCAGCAGCAATGTGCAGAACTTACTCTAGTAAGGAAGATGAGTCATTCACAGTTTGTATGCCTTCAGAACTCTGCCAATCTCTGCAAGGAATAAAAGCACAAATAAAACGTTCTTTCAATAAACAAATACGTTGAATATTTTTGTGTTGGCAAAACAACTTGCATTGTACGTTACGTATTAAATGAATACCGCACGATAGACTGACTTTCAAGCATTCTATATTTTGAAGTTTATCGAAAAGGAAGAATTTTTTTTACAAATTTATCAATTTTCTGATGCGCAAAGCATTGATCAGTTTTGCATACACGCTGTGCATAGACCAGTTGGTAAATGGTGTAAGTCCTGGTTATTAATTCACTGGCCTGCTATACACTAGTATGGTGTCACGGTTTCACCCAAAATACTACTGACAAACCGCACACACTGGAGACTGAGTCAACATGTACAGTATCACAAGCAATACTTCATAATCAACAATACAAATACTTTGTCGTTGTATCAACAAAACCCCACCCACAGATGCCCATCAATATCAAATTAATATCAAACATAAAGACAGATCACACAATTCTTTTTCTTTTTGTCAAATGTTACATTATATTCATTGCAAGTAAATCGTATATTTTGCTCTAACACTTATTTTAAAATTATTCCTTCATCATTATGAATCCGAAGAAATTACATCAAAAATGTACAATTTGATATTTTGTTTAGATTGACAATTAACTGGCATAATTACATTTAATTACACTGTCACCTAAAAAATGTACCACAATACACGGATACATATTATGCACATCCCCTACACCATTGTACACCTGTAAAATGTCCATTAGATACATACTTCACAAATTATTTTAGGCAAGGTTGCACCTCACTAAAAAGACGAAAAACTGTTCTACATGACGCGTGTAGGAAAGGGGCTTACAGAAGATAAAGATTCAGGGACGTAGGGCATAACAAATTTGAATTGACATGTATTCCTGTTTAAAAAAAATGCCTAGATTAGAAATTGAAGGGAACATGCACTTAGGTAAAGAGTTCCACAGAGAAACGAAACATTGAGGGAAAAGGCTGAATGAACATAGCTCACTGTTCTGTATCTGGGCAAAGCTAAATGCAGGATGTACGTGTACATGTAGGTGAATTGTGAGAACTTATAAAGGAAGGTTTGTAGTAACCGGACACCATGGAACTCTTTTCTAGGGTGGTTCTGAAAAGAACTGGTGAGAATCTCAAATCACGTGCTGAATGAGTGAATGTTCAATTTATTTATTTTTTAATCCTACACAGTTAGTAAGCCTATAATTTAAAAATGCAATCAAATGTAAATAGCCATTACGGAGCTAGCCAAGCAGGTCAAGATCCACAGGTGTACATTCTACTGTCATAGAAACAATACTGGCTACAATCAGCCTACATTAGTGTATAAATAATGTATAAGTGGGCCTACAAGATCCTTCTGGTGGATGAAAAAAAATTAATAAATTGCCACAATGGCAGAAGAATGCAAATAATTTCACATAGTGTTTTCAGAACAGGTGTACATGTACAGGTGATACATGTAGTGTGTAAACATGCACACGTGTATGGTGTACATTAATGAGTTGCTAAATTGTACCGTATTCGAATACGCTTCCAGGCTACTGTACATGTCTGCATATTGCTTGAAATTAAACATTGATCAATGACTTTGCAACTTTCAATTTTGTCACAGCTCTAGCTGGTCTGGACATTATGAAATTCACTAAAATGCAGGGAAAGAATTCCACTGACGGCCATGACGGAAACAGGGTTATTTCCTCCAAGAGTTAACTTATTTGATGCAAGTCATAATGAACTTCAATCTCAGGTGTGTAAACTGGTGTAGCTTATCTAAAAAGTGAGATTTTCAGAGTTTTTTTTACCTACAATTATACACTTCGAATGCAGCGGTAGCCATTTTTATCAAAACGGCCTCTGTTGGTCCCATACATGTAAGTGCAAAAGTGATGGCCGTCAGTGGAATTCTTTCCAAACGTAGCAATACCACTTTTACCAGCTGCTTTGGTGAATTTGGGCAGATTTGGAAAGTGTACAATTTAATAGATTTCAGAGCAAAACCAGAGTGTTACAGACTTTGCCTTTTAAAATGCCAAACTGCCAAACTGGATAAATGCAGTAAAATATGTATTTCAGTTGGTAAATATTTGTTCTTCTGAAAGTTAAGAGAGCAATTTCCAAAAAAGTAGCTTAATTGAGTATTGTGAACATGTGACAGGTTCAGTCATAAATGTTCACATTTTGAAGAATTTCTGCTATTTTTATTGGGTATGAATCCTCAGCAATCTGTTGTTGCAACTAAAAATCAGCTGAGAAAGTGATTTGTTTTCTAGGTTTTTAAATGCAGTACTCTGTGTGTACACTAAACTAAATACCAATGATACACTTACAGTATACTGATTAAAATTTACAATAATAATCAGCACTTGAAACGCTCTTTATAATTTTTAGTGTACGAAATCACCGCGCTTAATTATTATCCCCGGTCATTGGGCCCCATTATTTCCTGAAACAATCTCAACTACTGAGGAGTAACATACATGCAACATTATTGCAAGTCCAAATTTAGTTGCAATGATCGTAACCCTTGGTCCCTTGGGGACAGGACCTAAGGGTTGCGATCATTGGAACTAGTCTGAATGCTAAATACATGTTACTGTAAGTGTAACAATATTCTTTGATACTGTATATGGGCCTACTTGTTATGCAAAGCGTCCATTAAAAAAATTAATTGATATCCAACTATTTTGGTTTCCTTTTCTTTTCCATGACAATGTGGCTCGGGACTAGTTGCGATGATCGTAAGCCTAGGTGTGACATGGGGACTGGGACCAGACCTAGGGTTACCATCATCGCAACTATTGAACTAGCTCAGGCCTAGCTCACAATGACATAACACTACAGTGGGTCAACATTGTAAATTCAGGATCAAATCAACTCATTTTCTACTTTTCATACAATAACAAAATTCAAGATGTCCCAACACTGGCAGGTTTAAACATGTTGTTGCATGATTTCCAAATTTAAGTTTCGTGAATGACAAAGTGAAAATCACCAAAACTCGATCATTAAAACTGAACTTCATGGAAAGCTACCCCCAAGTCTTAGTCCTACTGGGTAACTGGCGTACTCACCGATCACGACTGCTTGAAGTTGAATGCGTTGACCGACTTTCACTTGGACCACTCTGCATGAGACCACCTTGCTGAGCTGGGAACCGAATGAATCGACACCCAACACTTTAGTAGACCGATGTATTCGTCTCTATACGATTTCCAGCTTCGGTGTCTTTACTACACATCAGAATTTTGAAGTAAAAGCTGAATAATATCGTGTTTTTTATCCAACAAACCCCTAATGGAGCAGATCCATCCCATCTCATTCGCTGGCCTTTTCAATTTCACTGTGTACATCGATATCGTGAATTAATTCCGCCGGGCTTTTAATATAGCGCCCTCGTTTGTTCATTTCTTTCTGGTAAAACAATTATTTTTAGTAGAGGGCGCAATTCCTTTAGATTTTCACTCAAAGAGAAAAACAAGTCACGGAATGGAATAATAATTTTTAGGAAAAAAATTGATTACAATTAGATAGAACTTGGGGAAGAGAGGGAGATGGAGAAGAGAGAAATAAAAATCACTGTAAATGAGTGATCACGGGGGGTGGGTGGATCGCAAAAGGTGACTTGCACTGTCCATAGAGCTAGCTCTATGCCATAGATCATAGAGCTAGCTCTATATGGACTGTATCAACTCCGACCTGTCCGATCCACAAGCATGGCATCAAGGGCTAATTCCCTTACTATCCGAAAACGGTTTGCGGATGCCGCTCACTGCAATTTGCCGCACGAGTGACCTGAGTCTCGACTCACTCATTCAAAGATTTTTTTTTTCAAATACAGTCTTCATTTAATAGGATGTCTTTCTTCAATTTTCCTATCCTGCTACCAATCAATGTGTTGATGAATTTCTACCTCCATGGTTGTCGAAGTTTAGTTATGAACGCCTCGGGCTCAGGAAAAGTTTAAAAATAACAATTGTTTTGTGTACGTCGGTCTGAGAACTTTTGTTTACAAAGTTCATATTTGTCCCGATTTTTCCTGGATCACACTCGAATCTGCTGTCAAGGATGCACCGTACCAACAGACCAAAAATAGATGCCCATCACCAACATAATTAATGAATTTGATTTGCATACCTTCATGGTTTTTTTTCTAATTATTTATATTTTTGGGTCAAGCAATTACTATAATTGTTTAATTATGAAAGTTTATCACAACCTGAGGGTTCTATGCTTCGATATTAAAAGGGACTCGATGTTTGCTCTCAAGTTGCCTTTAAAAATGTAAGTTGCCTTGAAATGCGGAGCCTAATTGCTCCTGAGGTTGAAAACATAAAAAATACAGTTTTTTTCTGGGGTAATTAAAATATTTGACATTGACATAAGGATAAGATCATAAGAGAAATTGAAATTGATTGTCGCAAAACCTGAAAGTCTTGACAGCGATTCTGGGTGGGGCAGTTTTACCGAAAAGTTCAATCCTGATCTATCCTGTGACAGCTATTCTGAAAGCCCGCCCTCTTCAGTGCAATTTTCGCCACGTCAAGAACTGCAGATTCCCTGACTTCTTTCGGCTTTATTGTACAATCATACTGGCAAGGCACCAGCATTTCTGCCAAGTTATCGAAATATTGCATGACCTTAATAACATTAAACGATCTGTTCTCGGTGTTGATCAATAATTCTTGAGGAAAAAATGGCATTTGGACTATATTCATTAATTGAAGCTGCTTTGCTCTGCATTAATGCAGTGGCTGTTCTAAATGAGGAGAGATTTCTGAGCAAAGGTTGGTGTTATTAGACAGAATTAAATGTGAAGTAACTAGCCCAAAAGGTCTTTTTTTAACAAGTTACATTAATTACACCCAGTACACGTACTCAAAATAGAGTTAGGGGCCTACATAGTACATGTACATCACTACATGTACAGTGTACTGTGACTGTGTCAGTTTTGTTATGTGTGTGCACTGTGCAGACTGTTGTGACCCTGTACTACTGTGTTCTTAACTGAACTTTTCTTCTTAATTAAGTTAGTGTAACTTGTATGTAAGACAGTAATTATTAAATTATGTCTAATTTATGGCTAATGCAGCTCAGCCTCGGCTTGAACATGTTTAAAGCAATAAAAAAAGGATGATGATCCCGATCCTGAAAAGTGACCTGTGTATCCTCAACAAACATGGTTCTATGGTCACTGTCCTACGTTCTGACCTAATGTACATGTACAGTTCAGGAACTGCCTAAAATAATGTCTTTATTTGCAGAATTAACCTGTAATGTTGAAAATGGTTTCTTACATGCTTATTCCCTACACTGTATCTCTTCTATCTCTTTATAGTTGGATGGGGCGGTGATCAGAGTGTTGGAGGATTTGGCGAGGAACCAGGAATGAAAGCTCAATTGATTAATCTAATCAGATCCATTAGGATTGTTATGAGAGGTAATTATTTGATTGACAAGTATATGCAGATGACTCATGACTAGACCTTCGTGACTAGACCTTCGTGACTCGACCTTCATGACTAGACCTTTGTGACTCGACCTCCATGACCTCCATGACTAGACCTTTGTGACTCGACCTCCATGACTAGACCTTTGTGACTCGACCTCCATGACCTCCATGACTAGACCTTTGTGACTCGACCTTCGTGACTCGACCTTCATGACTTGACCTTCATGACTCCACCTTTGTGACTTGACCAAAAACTTTTTTATGTGTTCTTGTGTGCTTCTTTTTTCCACAGTACCGCTGATATTCCTGAACACAAGTGTGATAGTACTCAAGCTAGTGTTTGGATAGTACCCTTTGAGTTGGAGGATTTGATGCAGCTCTTCAGAGTGAACGTGGTATTGAAGAAATATTCAAAGACTATCGGAGAGTGATCAGATTCATTTGATGGACTGGATTACTAAAAAAAAAAAACCCAGAGATGATAAGCCTAACATCACACTTCAAGATTAGGAACATTGATTGCCTAGGCAACGTGTTCTTTGTGTGAAAGAGTTGAGATGATACCATGAAAAGCTTGCAGTAATTGACTCATATGTAATATCTGCAAGGTTTCAACTTCGTTTGTGGTAAAATATTTATGGAAAAATCTTCAAGGCAGAAAAGCAATGACCAGGGACACCAGTTTAGTGATTTAAGGATCAATTTACCTTCATGAAGTTCAAACCTTAGGCACCAAGGCAGTGACAATGGACAACAAGGCAATGACCAGTGGGACCAAGACAATGACCAGGGACACCATAATTGCCTGTGTGAAGTTTAGTCCCTGGGCAGTGGGCACCCAAGCTATGACCTGGAACAACCAAGGCAATTGCCATGAAGTTCAAGCCTCAAGCATCTAGGCATTGATTGTTGATTTAATCGTGTACATTCATACACATGTATACATTTATGCATACTATATTATGTAATGTGCACCTGCACAGAGATGATGTGTTCTCATCATAATGTTGTCATACCCTTCCAATATGTAACATATACTGTACTTTTCCTCTCTACTCTCATTGGTGGAAGCATTTCAAGCAATTTGCTTGTTTCTTGTTTCTTGATTTTGCTAATATTTGTGTATTTTATACAATAAATAACAATGTATTCCTTCAAGGAGAATTCTTAGCATTATACCAAATGATATTGACCATAAAACCACAGGATGGTCGATCACACATATAGTATGACGACATGACTTGGAGCAAGTATGAAGAACTTGTGATGTCACAATACAACAACTCATCTTAAGGTAGACCCGAGTGTGAAATCTCACCCTTGGGACTCAACTCCAAAACCAGCTTTTTCTTTGTTTATGTATCAAAAACATTGCCTTCCCTGTTTACAATAAATACTCATATGGAAAATAGTTCTTGGTAAATTTGCCATTTATTTCGGTATTTAGCTTGAAAATTGTTTTATTTCATTACTGTTTTTGATGGATGAATATTGTGATAAGCAAAGAGAATGGGACCAATGGTTGGGTGAATGGTAACAAAAGGTGTTAAACGGGCAATTCGAAAAGAAACATGTCTGAAGAGTCTAATATGAGTGGAACAGAAAGTAGGAAGCAATTATATCCAGGCAAACAGTTAAGATTACAGGAATTTCTGAACTCAATTTCTACAATATTACGTGTTTGTCGTAAATAAACACTGTGGCTGGAGAGACTAACAAATGATGGAAACCAGGAAGAACATATCAGCAAGTCACAAGGAGGGGAGATAAAGTTACAGGAATTTTGCATCTTGATTTCTGAATAAACACAGATGGCAAAATGATGGCCTCTTTCCTACCGTGAGAGGGCGCGCTTTATTTACAGCTCTGCGGGAACAATACCTTGGAGTACCCGGAACTTTGCATTAACGGTGAGTGCATAAAATGCCTAAAATTACCAAAAACGGGAACCAGTGATTCGATTTATCTAAGCAAAACTTGCAATGAAAATTAATACACCGGAAAAGACATTCTTTTCATCCGAAATATCGTGGTGTGGTGGGTTATTTGTTTGCATTTGACAGTTACTTCGTCTTCAGTACAGCAACGTTATTTACCCGCCGCGCGCTATGGCATAGCGGCTGTCCTCACCATGTTAATAACATTACTCATTAGTTCAAAGTTCCTGGTTGACGCCCGTTGTAAATATCGATATCAAATTACAGATCAGCAGTTCCTGTTATGCAAAGATCTAACTACATACATGCGAACTGACATAGCTAGGGCATAACAAAGAGGCAAATTTTGCTACTTTAGTTTTAGTTTTACTAGGGTCTTGGCTAAATATTTTAATAAGACAAAATAATTTGCAACAGAGTGGATAATAAACGATGCACATGCACTAGGCCTAACTAAACTGCAGACTTTGCTACAAAAATGTATGAGAGTGTTACTAATTTCTTCAGTGAGAAAAGTTACCGTTTGCACTGGGCTGGGATGGGTCTTCCTCCATTGTTATCTGGTCTAGTATTATATAAATTAAAGGATAAACACTTTACTTTTACTTTTAATGCCAACAATAAAAGAATGCCAATATCATTTTGATCTAGGGCCTAGCCCTACAGTAGGTAGGCTGTTCAAAAATAACAACAAACCTGCAGCTGTCTGGGTTGTCACAACAGGAACCATAAAGGAAGACTCCATGCAGTAATACATGTTTAAATATGAATTGATCAATCACCAAATGCTTTTTGTGTCCCTTGAAATGTATCATTCATTCAATATAAATAATAAGGATGGGATGCGAATTCAGTGCTGAACAAACATGTACATAAACACCGGCCTCAAGCATTGAAACAAACACTTTGTGTAATGTGTTACCCACAGACAAGCCTCAAATTCCTTATGAGCTACTGTACTAAGAACTGTTTTCTGATAATTTATTCATTTATTTGCAGGTACTTTGCCAAGAGGTGGTCCCATTCACACACTGTAGTCTGTCTGAAGTAAATACCTACACGTACACTATACACTAAGGGAGCATTCTTGTTTTGTCTAGACGTAGCAGAACAATATGGCAGAGAAACGCAGCAAGTTTGCGGCTTTATGTCTTTTGGAGTTGACTGTATTGCTTCTGGAGTTCCAAGCAGCCTCTGCATTGACCGATCGATTACCTAGACATGCCCTCAAATGGTATGACCAGACAGTACAGTTTAAAGGTAAGATACCACAATTAAGAATTAACAATCTGAGTTGGGCTCAACACATTCCCTTTTAATGAGGGAGACAAATATTGATCTAAAACGGATTATCAAATGATAAAATATCCTCAGAATCATTATATATTTCACAAACATTTTACAACTGAATAATGAATGTCAATGAATTTCTTATTAAAGGGTAAGTGTAACGTTGGTAAAGGTGACAGAACAGCATTCACAGTCAGTATTTAGTGAAACCGATCGATGTAAACCGAACAGTAATGAATGACCACTAATGAATGTGGATTATTGTGTTTATAAATCATGATTTGATAAGTGCCTGAGCTTGTGATGAGCTCAGTCCTGGGATGTCAACATATGGTGATATTCTGTGTTTGATTGGTTCATTTCTGTACAGATTTGGCAGGAGCTCTAATGGATTCACCTTCAAAATCTGGGAACAACTACCGTGCTCTTATCTTTAATACTGATCTGTCTCAGCTTTATGTTGGTGGAAAGGAGAAATTAAACATAGTAGATCCAAGTGATATGAAAATTGTAAGTTCTGAATATTGTTGAAGAGCTGCAAAAGTGTTGATTGCTTTTGTCTTACAATTGAAACAATTTGTCGTTGCTTTTGTTCTTTGCTCGTCGTTGTTGTGAGAGTTTGGTGTGACAGAGTCATTTTGGTACGATACAAATGGAGGTAATGAATATTCATGTATTGTTAATTATTATTGTTCATTACAGACAAAGGAATTAGTCATAAAAGCTGATGAGGCTGCAGCAAGTATTTGCAAAGCGCGCAATTCAACTGCTCAAGATACGGTAAGAGTTGTCACCTTCATGATTGTCATCTTCTGAAAATGAAGTTTAGAAATCAAATTTATTTATTTTGTTTTAACTCCCAAGCAACATTGGTAATGCGTGGCCCCACATACCAGGTGAAATTAAGAAATGATGGATGTGATTGTTATGCTGTGATGAAGGCATTATACCTTTGACAATGAAAGATACATACATGTACAGTGTATATGATGTACTGTATTACTAGACATTTGTATGGCAAGGAAATTTTTCTTTACACCTAATTTGGTGAAATTGTTAACAAAGGCAGTATGGTTACTATAGTAACATTCAAACAAAACAGAAAGATAATACAAAAGGAAAGCAAAATTAGTGCTAAAATCTGATGAAAAAATGTCTTTAGAAGTGACCCTTGATGAAAGACTTTCAAAATATTCTCAGTTTTCTAAAAACAAAGCAAAACAAAAGTTCTAAGCCATCTGTGTGCGAGTGAAAGACATCATAACATTGTAACATACCATCTTGAAAGTTGGAAATCAGACTTGATTCAGTAAAAGAAACATATTGATTGTATTCATCATGATGAACTCATTGCTTCTAATTCATGAACTGTTCAGGATTTCAATTCATAATTCAGATACCCAAAAATTGTATTTTGTAAGATTAAAAATGTTTTTTTAATTTTATTTGCAGTGCTACAATTATGTACGTATCATTCAGCCGTTTGATGGAGATAATGTGTTTGCTTGTGGAACTAATGCAAAGCAGCCGAAGTGCTACTTTGTTAACAGCACCAGCTTGGTAAATAGAAGCTAAAGTTATTTCCAGCTTTATTGTGTACACATTCAGACTGAATTAGCATCCAACTGATGAGCAAATGTATGCTTTGTATAAATGCCTGAATTGTTTTATTGACAATGGAGATGAGAATAAATATCGGTGAAGTTTATTTTAAAATATTACACATACTTTGTAAGTCAACACACTCATATCGGCTAGAATGTTTTCATGATCAGTAAATCTTTCAGTTGGTGATTTATAAGAGATCAAATGAGGCATCAACTTATATCCCTTTAAAACCACAACAGTTGCCAACCTTAAAAGGTAAGTTGTTCTGTTTCATTTAGTTTTCTTTTGCTGCAAAAGCCCACTTGTACTTATCTTGGCAGTTAATGTAAGCATTGTCTATTTCCTTCACCAGGTTTATACTGAAGCACTCCCAGCATTCAGTGCTGATAACAATGTACCAGCTGAACCTGATCAGTCCACTTCATGGGTGTATTTACCTGCAGGTATAACAGTCTTCTCAAATATTGTTACATGTATAATCATCAACTAACCACAAAAGAAACCGACTGGAATAATTTTAAATCATTGAAAAATGAATAAAGAAAAACATTGACAGGTGAGCGGGATTCGACCAGTGACCTCTGGGATACAGTACCATTCCTCTTACCAACTGAGCTTATTGTGTTTTGTTTCTTTTCAGTTTCTAAACTCTTGAGGGCTGTTGGCACTGAAGCCTCTAAGACAGGTAGTAATTACAACATACACTTGAGCAATCTAAATGGCACTACTAATGACGGTAAAGATGTTGATGCAGATAATAACCAGGAATGGTTGAGTTGTAAGTTTCATATTGTTTGCAATGATGTTGTTTCTATTCTGTATACAAATCACATGTTTTGGGTATGTCTATCTTATTTATTGCTATTTTTTTATAATGCAAAGTACTGGGACTTGTACTTGAGGGTACAAAACAATTACGCATCGCCCACATTTACAAAATGCACACCGATCAGGATACATTTTGATTGATAATTACAAAATCTTTAAAATAATGGGGAAAAAAGGTTCCCACTGGAGTAGCTCTTTGTGACTTTTTTCCACAATTCTTCCAAGAATTTCAAAGTCAACTTGTGTGACTGTAAGTGGCAGATCAGTCTTAGACATCAGATTTTTTAGAAACACAAAAACCTGGGAGATCCTGGTTCAAATGATAAAAATTGAAATACTCTTTATACTTGGAATGGGGAGGAAAATTTGTCTCTTTGCACAAACAATTCTCCTGGAGAAAAAATAAAACTGAAATGAATAAAGGAATATGAAAAGAAGAAGTAATTGACAAGTAACACATACACACACTGTTCACCAACAAACTTGACTGAGAAATCAATGAAATCTTACTAACTCTGTACTTTGCACATTTTGATGAATGAAAAAAGAAAAGAAAATTTGTTTCATAACTATGACAATTTTTTTCTCTTCAGCTCCTGAATTTGTCGGGGATCCTTTTGAGTACAGAGGCCACATCTATGCCTTTTTCCGTGAGTTTGCTGTAGAACATATCAATGGAGGCAGAATCATATATTCCAGAGTTGGACGAGTTTGCGAGGTGACGGAGTTTGATATTTTTTGTCTGGATTTTATTTTATAAGCTTTTATTCACATGAAACTAAATTGATTTATTTGTATGATTTTTGATGTCGTTTCAATATTGTGCATCTGTTTTGTTTTTCGTTTGGCTAACTTATAGAATGACAATGGAGGAGATAGGTTCACTGACCTTCAACAAGAATTTACAACTTACCAGAAAGCCAGACTGGATTGTTCATTGAGAGAAAATGAGTTGGATTTCAATTATAACTACCTACGTGAGTCGACAAATCTCATACTAATTCACACAAACTATTTACCTGCCTAATACATGTAGATTTTATCCATCTATTTATAAGCCATTAAAACAAATACCTCGGTTGTTAAACAAACTCTGCTGTGAAACAATGCCCGAAAAAAATGCCATGAAAACAGAAAAGTTCTAAAACAATTGTTCTTTCTCAGAACCATTACCTGGGGCGACAAATCAAATTAAAAGATCCTTTTAAAGTAATTGAAAAGTGAACAAAGATTCTTTTGTTAACAGTCTGGAGCAAATTGTGTTTTCTGTGCTCATTAATTATGCGCTTGCTGCTGTTTTGAAAGTTGAGTTTTCTGTTTATTTGTTTACAGAGGATGTTTATCGTTCAAATCAGACTATTTTTGCAGTCTTCACGACTCATCAAAGGTTAGTGCAATTTAGTGTATTTACCTTCAAATTTACCTTCAATTAAAACCTATGCATTATGCAAGGCGGCAATAAAGTAAGTGACCTGGCATTGAAGTCCCTTTAAATGTTCCAGTAAATTTATCACAATTTCAGTGTCCCTTTTAAAGGGGAAAATTGTTTTGCCCCTCGAGGAAGAAATTATTCTCTGATAATATTTGTAGTGGATCAGTCTTAAATGCCGGTTAGGGGTCGGTTTCACGATTGATGTGATCAATCAGACAATCAATCCTAATTGCTAAGCAGTGTGATGTCACAATACAAATCACCATGGTGATACTGACAACTCATCTTTAAGCATTTGGTGAAATCCAGCACGTCTTTTTCACATTGTTCATTATCTGTGTCTATAGTGAAGAGATAAGACAGGTGCATCATAAACAATGATAAATCATATTATTCACCATGCACAGCTCTATATCCCACTAATGACAGTCTTTTTCATCCTGCAGAATAATGAATCCTATAATTGTGTGTGTTATTTTTCTTCTTTTTTGGGTAGAGTTGGGATGGTCAGTTCAGCCGTGTGTGCTTATAGTTTAGAGGAAATAGCCCAGCTGTTTAATCGTGGGCAGTTGAGTGGTCAAGCAGCAAATGGTGAGCTGTGGACTATACCTGCTACCAGACCGGTTGGTTTATTTCAAGTAAGTTGGATGGTCAGCAATCAGGTCAGCAATCATTAAACATGTATTGACACATTAACTTCCAGGGTTTGTCTCCCCTTTAAGTAAACATTCATTGTAATTGGTGTGACGCTGTACTTAATTAGGCATTACTCTTATTAATTGATATGAAATTTAAAGTCCTTCCTTAAATTAAGAAATTAATAAATTATACAATGTCTGTTTGGGATCATGAATCTACTGACATTACCACTGCAAGAAACCATGGTTTTTCTTTTCAATTTTTTTTTTTTAAAGTACTTACTACCTTCCCCCTTTCAAAATTTTATTCTAGATTTCTATGAAATGAAACTGTCCTTAACAATGAGAATGCAGTGTTAGGAAGAAGCTTCTTGTATTCAAGATTCTAAAGAAATTATGCCTTTGTGGTTTTTTGCTTTACAGTGTGATGCACTACCTGTTCCTTTTTCGCCTGCGTCTTACGACTTCATCCAGACATATCCACTGATGAATCTTGCTGTATCTAATAAGCTAAACTATTCTGACCAATCCACCAATGACTACCTAAGGGAATCGGATGCTCCTTTGTTCTTAATTGATGATGTACGTTTGACACAAATAGTTGTGGACCAAAATGTCAATGGTGTGGATGTGTATTTCCTTGGTACAGGTGAGTCTTTTTCAAGGTTATTGTCAAAGAAATGCCGATTCATGGACAGAAATATCAAGGAAGATACAATAACTGTCATCTGTGAAATTGTTAGTCCCGTACTGTGCCCACTTTTTGAGAAATAGTAAAAAAATCACCCATGACAGTAATTTTTAAATCTTGTCACCGTTATTTTTGATCTTTAAAAGATAAAAATCGTTTTTGGTAATTGGTTTTACTCTTTTCTGAATAAATACTGCATTTCAGGCAGAAACATTTTAAGGATATGTTTCTACCATCACCATCTTTATACCCTGTAAGTAAATCTGTGAAGAATTCTGTTTCGGTATGCTACCAAAGTATGATTGTACCTTTAATGGCTTCATTTTGGTGTACAATTTAGGACTCTTATTTTTTGGCAGTGAATCCATTGACAATCTGTGTTTCATATTTGTAGAGCATGGGACAATCATCAAGAGTTTCCTGAAGGAAGAAAATAAATCTAATGCCTATCTGATAGAAGAGATTGACTTGAATGACAATCAATTAGTGGTAAGTAATATGGTTGTGCGGTCATCCATGGAAACAAATCATTTAAAGAAACCCATATTAACTGCCATAAATAAGTGCATGTCTTTACAACAGAGGGGTTTCCCAGAGGTTGAGGGAAATTGTGCCCCTTATAATTAATGTGGTAAAATACAGGAGTAACAGGACCTTCATCATATAAAACTGTTCTAACACATCCAGGGATGTGAGACTTCAGATTTTAATCTGAATTCAAATTTGTTTTTCTCAGAAAATAACTACAAATTTCAGCTAGTCCATATGTATGTAATTCGAAATGATTATGAATAAATGCTCATCATCATTTAACACTAATATTGTCATTTTATTTGTGTACAGCCGCAAGCGCCAATCCTGACCATGTTAAAAGATGCTACTCACATATTCGTCAGTACAGATAATAATGTATACAAGGTTCCATTGCAGTCCAACTGTTCAGCCACTGTGAATAAATGTAAATGTTGCTGTGGGTTAGATCCTTACTGTACAATGGATACTAATGGAGTTTGTGTTCCATCAACTGGGTACCGGTAAGTTTATCATTATGTCAAAGGTTTAGCTTTTTCTGGCCTTAGTGATTGTTCACACACTCACACACTTTCATTGTTTGAAATTTGACTTATAGCGTCTGTGCTGCATGATCAAACTTCTTACAAATACTACATGTAAACTAACAGTGATTTAGTTCAAATTGTCTTTAATTTATACACTGAGTAATAAACTGTTGCAAACTGCTTATCGACCAAAATAATGATCTGAAAAAATGTTTGAAGTTAGGAGATCGAGCATGACGTTTTGATCCCTATACGTATACATATAGCAGAACCTTTCTCAAAGGCTATGGCTTGTTTGTTATTTAAAGGTAGTATCATACTTTGGTTTTTATCAAAGAAATACAGATTCATGGGCAAAAATACCAAGACAGATACAGTAAAAGTCATCTGTGAAAATTTCAGTCCCATAAGTTGCCCACTTTTTGAGAAAAAAGTGAAAAACAGCCATGGTATTTCTTAAGTCTTTTCTCTTTTAATTTTGATCTTTTAAAAGATCAAAAAGATTTTTGGTCGTTGTTTTACTAATTTCTGGATAAATACACAATTTTAGGCGGAACAATTTTAACAGTAGGTTTCTACTAGCATCATCTTCATACCCTGAAAGTTATACGTAACTTTGTGAACATTTCTGTTTTGGTCTCTTACCAAAGTATGATACTACCTTTAAGTAAACAGATAGGATGGCCGGATCTTTCAATACTTGCAGAATCTTCATTAAATGTGATTATTAGTGAAGAATATGGGATAGTGGTTAAATAAGTTATTAAGTAAGGATGATATAGAGGGCACAGTCACACATCACACACATGCAGCCATGAAAGTCGTGCATTAATGCGCGGTATTTTTGAACGCTAGAGGGCGCTTCGAATTACTTCCGGGGGTCATTTGACAATGCCTTGTTCTTGTGTACCGCTGTGTCAAAATATGTCGTAGTAAAAATATACACTTCTATCGTATCCCAAAAGACAAAATTGTCCGTAAATGACCTCTGCTCAATTGACAATTAACCGGACCGTACCCCCGGAAGTAAATAAAGTTGTACACCTAACAGCGCCCTCATGCGTTCAAAAATACCGCGCATTGAATCGTCCTTGCTTTCTTTGGATAAAAAGTCATTTGAGTGAATGTATACATGTCTTTTGACTTGCAGTGGGGCAGTAATGGAACCATGCAGCCTTCCTGAATGTAATTGTTCATCACCAGGTAAGTACATGTATCATGTTTTGTCATCACACCACCATCTTTCAGGCAAAATGATAATGAAATAGTGACAATGAAATCACAGCTATTTATGTGGTGCACACAGAATCATCAACATGAGCGACACATTGGTTTGACTTTTAGTAACTAATGGCATCCCACATGATCGAATGTCGTGTGCATATTGCGGTCTGTTAGTGGTTGTATGTTACAATGCTTACACTCTATAATTCAGGACAACCACACCGAAGCACACTTTCACTATATGTTTATGCAATATGTACCTGATAATCAAACTTGGCCCGGATAAACTTTAGCATGTTTAGGCCCAAATCTCCATAATTATCCATTGGATTGACTCTGTTTCTCTCTGATGAAATCTGTTTGTCCTAGTTTACGTTCCAGTGGTTGCGGGTCCTATTGCAGTTGTCAGACGTGCTCCATGCCGAAATACTACCAAGACACCACGTCTCGAAGATGTATGCGAGACCATCGTCCCAAAACATATATTCCCACAAGTCAACTTGAACTTTGCCGCTCATGCACCTGAGGGTTCCAACCTGAGATCAAGCATGGTCATGTGTGATTGTGGAGACACTGATCCAGTCACTAAAATCAGCCACAGCATCTGCAGTGGCAAGGAATTTGTCACTGTGAATGCAATCCTGAATGTTGCATCAGATTGCACCTGTAGGATGAATTTCACTTCAGATACTAATTCAACAGTACCACTGGTAACCAAGATAACAGCTGATAGATCAGACACAGTATCACGTAAGGAGCTGATGATTGGATAATATCAAATATAATATTTGTAACCTGGCAACACAAATGCTAAAGATTTTGAATATCAGACACCTTCATGTTACTGTTCATGAGATGATTCATGAAACACATGATTAGAACCTTTCAAAATATTCAAAGTACCTTTGTGTTGGTTTTAAATGTCGGCTGTATTCATAAATTAATATCATTCACCTATGATTACTACTTTTCAGATAACAGTTCATGATTACATAATAAAGCTTCACTCAGTGGTATTTGCAGGTGTACTGCTTTAATATACAGAACCTTGTATATCTCTCTGCAGAAAAGACCTGTATGACAGAGGCAGATGACTTTGATGTGAAAATTAAAGAATATAAGAGAAATCTAAAGACCTGGAAATATCAAAAGGTAGGTTGATCTCTTTCTGGAATCAGAAATTATCCTCTTACAATGAAATTGTCATGTATTTGAGTTTGATGCATAAAGGCATCTGTTGTTGTCCCGAACCCCCCCCCCCCTTACACACACGCACCCTATTATAGTGGGTACATATATACATGTATTGTGCAACCAAGTAGCACCTAGTGGTCCCGAGCTGAGAGCCGAACTCTTGCCGTAACCATGAGTCTCGCGAAAAAGTAAAGCAGTTTCACGAGAGTTGCGTGAAAGAAGAGACGATCACCGCAAGTCAAAAGACTTGGCTCCAAGTCTAAGTAGCACCTTGATAATGAGGACATTAGCAAATAGGTACATTCAGCATCATAAAAATGAGTGGATTAGTGAATTGAATGATGTACAGATCTGGTGACATAAACTTCTCGCGGTGGGATGACTGGGGGTGTTATCAACAGAAATAGAGTAATATATAATATGCATGAAGAGTTTAATGTTGTAATTCAATATGCAATTGTTTGGTTATTATTCTTAACAGATTGAAGAATCTTGTCCAACAGACACCAACTGCGCAGAAACATGCTCACAACCATGAGAATTGCTGTGAGGATCGTCATGTTCAGAGACGTTGAAGTATAAACTGGTGGACGAGTACGCAGTATTCAACCGCTTATTTTCAGCTGTATATTTGCTTATATGACAAATATCAGCATATTCTTATGCTTTATTTGGCTTGATTTTATGATTGCCTCTTTCAGGCAGGAAAATTTTCAAAGTTCTTTCATCACTTACAGTCAGAAACTGACAATAAACCATAGAGTTATATTAAAATTACTAGAGCGCTAGCTCTGCGTTCTCTGCATGGAGACGATTTGAAGCCGTTCTGGGCGCAGTCATTTTGAATTTGAGTGCATTTCTGTGGAACAAGAACACTTTGACCGGAATGCCATTCGAAGAGTGTACTCTATATGCAACGCGCAAGTATGCGCAAACGGTACCGGTAGCGCGTCTTGATGACGCTTGCAATCATTGCGTGACTGAAGTGCAGAGCGTGTGTTCAGGGTGATAAATGAAACCCGCATTTACCAAAGGTGCGTCGGATTTAGGGCATATTTGGCTTCAATAACGCACCTGTATAGAACACAACGCAGGTATGCAAATGAATGTACAAAAAACGTACAAAATTGTGGGCTTTCCATAGGTTTGTGCACAGACATGAATGCGCCCAGCAGGCATCAGTTTTTACACGGAGCTAGCGCTCTAGTAATTTTAATATAGCTCTATGCAATAAGCTCATCTCATTTCAGTCATAACATTTTTAACCAGTAATAGCGCTTAATTATGGGCTTCAGAGCAGTTTCAGCTTTAAAGGTAGTATCATGCTTTGGTTGCATACTAAAACAGAAATCTTCACAGATTTACCTATAACTTACAGGGTATAAAGATGGTGATGGTAGAAACATAGCGTTAAAATTATTCTGCCTGAAATGGTGTATTTATCCAGTAAAGAGTAAAACCAGTGACCACCATATGGGAGTGAAATTTTCACAGATGACTATTACTGTATCATCCTTGATATTTTTGTCCATGAATCTGTATTTCTTTGACAACAACCAAAGTATGATATTACCTTTAACATATCCATACATGTACTACATTCTACTATTATGCATGAGTGTTTTATTCAATCTGATATTTTGATTTTGGAAATTAAGTAATTTCTCAATGTAAAACTGCTCCTTGGGGCTAGTTAAAAAAACCACTGGTTGCCCGTTGAGCAGCTCATTTGGTTGAACAATCTTGTTCTTACTAATTACAAAGCCATTAAACATGTAATGTGCCAGTTCATTTACTGACCCATTGAATTCTTGTGTTCCATGGAGAGCAACGAGGCAAATCTATCTGACGGCACGACATACCATCCGCCATTACTGCAGTGTCCCCACCCGCCTTTTCTATGGGACAAAAGAATAATTTACGTGCCCTCTTCATACAATATACACTGCAGGGCAATTACATTAATCACACATCAGATTCGTGTATAAGATCTGGTTTCTCCACCTGTGCCGCTCTACAATAATCAAATGTACAAACTGAATTTTCATATGGCTCCATACCAATCATTGTGTGGAATGATTTTCCATGAAATATTTGTTCCAATTAGCAGCTGATGATGAGTCTTTGGATTACAACTCACTTATTGTGTTTTATTACCCTCCATGTTCATTCTAGTTGTTCATGCTTATTTAATTTTAAATTAATTACATTAATTTCAATGTATATATTTTTAATAATATTATTGAGCCATTAGTGCAATTAACGCACTTTAATATGTTATATGCATGCATACAAAAGATGTTTACTTTGTTTGTTTTAATTAATGATTATTCTGTGTTTTTTTAATTGATCTGTGATTAACATGTAATTCAGTTACTGTACGGTGAACATGTAAACAAAGAAATAATCGTATTGATTTAATTAATCCAGCTGAATCTTAGATTTTGTTTTACATAAATATTTTATGATATGGGAAAACACTGTTTATTATAACTATATAATAATGGCTATTTGTACCAGGCGCGGTTCTAGAGCCAAAATTTTTGGGGGGCTAGAAGACCCAATATTTGGGGTTCTTCTAACACTCGTTTCTGCTATGTCTTATTAGGGGTCGAAAAACATGCACATTATAGGCCACACAACGCGTTTTTTTATGTAATTGGCGCATAATAACTGAAAAAATCCAGTATTTTCAAGAATTATTTTTTTTTCACTTGCATTTTTTTGGGGGGGCTAGACACAATAGCCCCCCCGTAGAACCGCGCCTGATTTGTACACTTCAAGATTGAATGATTTTGGATTATAAACCATATATGGGCATGGCAGTATTATAATCAAGGTTATTATAATCTCATACTAACCGAGATAGATAAAGATTGGCTCAGCACATTATTCCATTCATGGTCAACTCTCCTGTCAAACTCGCTATAGTTAAAAGGATACTGCCAAGAAAACCAAAATATGTGCCTTCTATGTAGTTTCTAGTGAATGCATGTTCAAGATATGAAGCGCTCAGCTGATCTTAGAAAAGTGTGAAAGCCTTTTTTATTAATGTTTGAAGTGTCATGTCATATTTACACATATGTTTATGCGATGGCTTATAGAGAGCATGTATTACATGTATATGATTATTAGTATGACTTGTTGATGTATCTAATGCCATAATCCTGTAATTCAAGCACAGAGGAATGAAAACAGACCTCCATGATTCAAGTAATTTAATCCATCATTTTGACACTGTTCCATTCTGTGCACTTCACTAAAAACAGGGGGAAATGTTTAATAACTGTCAAAAAATAACATTTTCCATACATTGTACATACTGCTCTGGGCAAAATTCCAGGCCAAGCATTTAAAAAATGTAGGAAAAACTAAGAGAAACAAATACATGTACTGTCAAATCGGAAGTTTAATGCTCTTAGGCTTACATCTATATTCTTCAAGTGACAGAAATAGACTACAGAATGACAGCTCTTCAATATGACGCAGTGATTTTGTTCCTCTCTTGTTAATATTGCTGTTTTACTCCATACCAGTTGGTTGTTTGTTGTTGATAAATGCAGGATTGCAAATGTTTTTCACATATTTTTCATAATATGCACATAATTATATAATTATGCATGTGTTAAAAAAACAACAACAAAGATTTGATTAGCATGTTTGAATAATATCACATCAAAAAAGTGAAATACAAATGTGTATAAGCTCCCATTTTGTTGTCAGTTTTCTTTGAACGTCTTCAAGTAGTCACAGTTGGATTCCGAATAACGGATATACCTACCCACCTTAACTACAGTACCTTAAAATCTCTGTAGACTTATATGAACAAAACCATGTACATGTACATGATAAAACTAGGTTAAACCAGTCCACATCAACAGAAGCAAAGACATAATGGAGGCTTCCTCGTGTTGTAGAGCTTTGCTGGTCTTAGGCTTGCTGGTTTCTATGATAATCGTCATACTTGTGTTCCACATTGTGGAATGGCTGCATTCACACAGGATAATAAAGTCAAGTCCATTACATCACATGCTTTGTTATATCTGCCTGATCATCCTGTTCTGTACTCTTTGCATCTTCTTCTCTTCTCTTATCTTTCTCCAGCCAATATCTCAATCCTCCCGTAGCCTCTAGTAGTTTCTCTAACTTCATCTTCTTCAGATTCATCTCGTAATCCTTCTTAGCTCGAATCTGTTCCCTGACAGCCTCGATGTGTTCCTGGTGCCATGTCTCTAGTATCTCTAGGTAGTTTACTGAAGGGGAGTGGCTCTGCTGTAGCTTCTCAATTTGTGGGAGGACTTCTGAGGCAACAAGGCTTTCCAGAGTTTCATCTGACGTTCTGTTGTCTGCTCGTAATCTGGCCAAGGATTCCTGATGGTGAACATAAAATCAAGACATTTTGTTGTGAATTTGAATCGAATGAGTCAATTGGTCATGTATGAATAGGCTATGATACAGACAAGTTGAATGATGATATTTCATAAACCGATTAATGGTATAGGCAACACTCACTTGTAATGCGTCTTGATCAGACTGATTCACTTCTGTTTGTTGGTCCAATACAACTTGTATTCTGTCCATCTGCAAATGATATATAGCATACATGGGTCAATCATGGTTCACAAATTCTTCCTCATACTAAACAAATGTTATGACTGTGGAGATAGCAGTGTAAAGCTACATGTAACAAGTTTGTGTGAGTGTAGAGCTCGCAATGGACCCCATACAGGTATATATTAAGAGACAAGCTAGATACTATTTCCATTCAGGACACACACACACACACACTTTCCATTATTACTTGGTGGTCATTACCAGGGCAATTTGGTTTTTTGTAAGCATCCAAACTCCATGATACATTTGGTTTTTGCAAGCTATCACTGACTATCTCCTCCCCTCACTTTCCACAAATACCTGAAACATCCTGAGTTATTATATCTACTTACAGCTTCTTGAACCATCACTGCATTGGTATCTGCATTGTCCAGAGATTGTTCTATGAAACCGGCAGCTTGCTGTAATCTCCCAGCCATGATAAGACCAAGGATATGATAACTGCTGGAAAGGAGACTAATATGACCTCTCGTGGCATCAGCAAAGGTCAAACCAAGATCGTGGATCTCTTCCTACAACATAAAATATACACACACAAATCATTTGAGTGTATTATTTCTGCTTCAAATAATATTATTAACTTTGCCAACATTTCTGGCTCTTAACAAGATGTCAATCATATCACGTTCATCTCAAAGATTTGAGTGACAATTTACAAAAACATTATCTCCTAAGTGTACAGACTTCCAAAATATTACTGTTTCCTATTCCAGTGTGACTTTTCACCGACTGATCAAAGTTTAGCTCCCATATTACAGTTTTTAAATTAGAGCCAGGGTTCTAGCCACAGTTGGTGGCGCTGGGCGGGCCAGCCCGGCACTGTAAATTTGCGCCCGGAATGTAGGTCTGAAATACACTCTGCCGCCCAGCACAAATGTCCGCAGAGTGAATAAAAGTATTGCCAATATCGTGAATTTTGATCACATTCCTGAATAAAAGTTCAGTCTTTTCTGTTATACACCTGAAATTCATTGAATATCAGTCCTTAAAATATACCTTTATACCATTAAATGGCGCTGCCGTCGGAACGGGAAAAATGTTGGCCCTGGACCTTGATCATGTTGGGCTGCATTTTTCTCACCGCGGCTCAACTTCATTTCTAGAGCCCACCACTAAAATTGGTCTGGCTAGAACCCTGATTAGAGCAGCTGTACCAATTAAGAAGCAGAATTCAAACATATTATACATGTACAATAAGCGCTAGGAGCAAGAGAGTCATCATTATACACTCACCTCCACATACTGGCCTGACTTCAAATACTGATGACAAGCATACAACGATAAATGTTGTGATAATGGCTCCTCATTGGTCAATACCTCCAGTTTCATCATCTCCATAGCAACTGTAGCTGCTCCCTTAATATCTTCTTGTTGTATATAATCTTCAAGCAGAATGTTGAATGTGAAGTTATCCGGAAACACACCATAATTCGTCTGTCAAAATAACATGGGATTCCAATGATAAAAGCATCTGAACTGTACAAATTGGCATTAAAGTGCAATTTACAGGGATTATTATGCACATTGCATAAGTGAAGAAATATTGAACAGACTTTGGAAGTGAAGTTGACTTCAATCTATAAACCATATACATCAAGTCAAGATCCACTCATATTAACAGTATGGAGTCTTACCTTATCTTGGAGTACTTTCAATGCTGAATTCGTCCTGTCTAGATCTATGCAAGCTCGTAGGAAAGAGTGAATAGTAGATGCTCTAAGATGATACGCAACTGGTGAATGACGGTGACTGTAAATCAATAGAAAGAAGCAAGACTACTTTACGAAAGCACATCAAATGTGTGATTCTGTTTTAACATTATTCCATAAAAACAAAAAACAGTGCAGGGATGGGTAGGAGGGGTGGTCAATGCAATTTACCAGCACAGAAACTCACAGTCCACACAAGTAGATCATGTTCAATTCTGATGACTTCATCCAATAGGTCACTCACACATAATGTACAGATTAAACAATACATGAAATTCTCTCCATGCTTTATCTAACAGACTAACTTAAAACAAGCTGTGTGCTAGTGCTGAGTGAAACCAAATATACTTACCAATATAGATACTGCTCTGCAGACTCCAAATCTTGCTCGTCAGATATGTTATCTATGAACTGTAAACAAATTTTAGAAGTACAGTGTAGTTGTAAATTAAATTACAAAATAAAAAATATATCTTAATACAACCCAAAAATCCTAGGAAAGTTTCTGAAACAAAGTGATCAAAACATCTAGGTTAGTTCCTTTCCTTTATTTCCCTATCTTTTTTTATGAGACAGATTTGTGATAAAACCAGGAATGAATGCATTATATGCAGTAGAGTGTCACAATTCTGCATCATTCTGCCCTATAATGGGGCTTTCACAATAGAATCACAGGCCATCATTTTAATAAAAATGAGGAGAGTTGCAAATCACTCTCCTTAATTCAACGTAGAGAATTTAGGAGAGTGATTTGACCTTGCTAACAAAAATCAAGTTTGAGCTGCAAATTCAACTTCTTAAATGAACATAATGACCTACTCATACTAGTGAATAAAGAGAGCAATTTGCTAAATTGCTAAACCAATTTTCTGCACATGTCCGGTGTTGGGAAAAGAGAACATGCACAATTTTGCTTGTCCTGTTGAAAATGTTTGTGAAAAAATGTATGTGATGTTTTGAAAAGGGGCAGCTCTCCTTAAATTGTTAAGGAGCTCTTTTTTTCACTCTCCTTGGAAAACATTAAGGAGAGTGGAGGTGAGTGATCACTCTCACTCTCCTTAAAAATAAAGGCCTGGAATCAAATACATGTGGCTTACAATTCACAATGTAGGCCTACTTAACGGTCAAAATGTCATAACCATCAAATTACAAACACAAATACAAACACTCACCTTATGAAGATCCATAGAGGACACTGGTTTCTTCAAATCAAAGAAATCTGCATCCAGTTTGATTTTCAATTCATCTAAAAAGTATTTAATAAACATAAACAAGTATAGAAGTTAGAACATTTATATTTCAAAATATGTTACCATGATGAGTCATGTTCAATTGTAGGTGACAATTTTATACAAACACTGCTTTTAATAGCCAGTATCTAGACTTACCCATATTCACTGCTAAGATTCGTCGAGTTTTCCATGCACTTGTTCCTTTGTAAGCATCTGATAACAATGTCCTTCGTGCTAAATATGCAAATAATAATAGAAGAAAATGAATGGAAAAAAACCAGAAAAACAGCCATAAACATGGGCCGACATCAGTGCACTAAATTTGGGCAATGGAGTGTAACACTGTATTCATTGTAACTTAAAGCAAGGGCCAGGGGATTGTGGACGTCATTAGTCCTTTACAATTATTTTCAGTTAAGTTCATTATTTTTTCAGGTTTCTAAGTCTGCAAGGTAACGGTGTACAAGCAGGTCCGATACCTATAAAGGGAATAAAAACAACTTCATAGTTTCTACTGTTCCAAAATGATATTTTTTACTTTCAGCAAATGTTCCTGAGTCCTTAAAAAATCCCCAGATAGAAGAATTTTGTGCAACATTTCAGAGTAAAAATACAATGTTCTTACCTGTTTATTGCAAAAATTTCAAAACAGACAGACAAAACAGTTTTATTCCATGTATCGGACCTGCTTGTACACCATTACCGTTATACACGTACACTAGTACTCGGTAGCACAGTATTACTAAATCATGTAGTACTAGTACAGTACATGATGATGATGATGAGCATATCTGATGGGGGCGGGGGCAGGCACGGCACGTGTTTTCTTTCATTCTCAAGTTTCATCTCACTGACACTGTCCATGCTGCAGTGCTAACGTTAGTGCTACAGCTCAGAGCAAGGATTGCACACAAAATCACTTTGTTCATTCACACTCAACACTTTTTCTACTCCCATTTGTTCATATTTTTCAATTGTTATACAATCATCGATAAATAAAAGACCTACCTTGAAAGGAGGCCCGTTTAAGCCTCAATATTTGCCGTAACTGATCAAGAACACACGTTCGACTGTAAAGCGCCATGTTGGTCGTCTTGTAACAGCGCCCTCTATTGACGACGTCGGACACGAGTTTCCTTTTTCATCAATGACTTCAATATTTTATTGAGTACTTGGTGAAACCTAATCTGATTCGTAGATGGTAGTAAACGTATTGGTCAAATGCAACGAAAATTATCAGCTGCGCGATAATTCCATTCGTAGGAATTTTTTGGCTCGAATATGATGCACAATAAAATCACCGAGGAAATCTACATGTGACAATTGACTATCTGGCCTTGGCGGTTTGCTCATCTATGAGAAACATTCGACATCATGACAAAAACTGAACAAGTAATGATCGATCCGTGTTCATTTCATTAAAGTTGTTTACCGTTTTATTTAATAATACAAAAATCATTAATAAACACACAGCTCATTCAAGCCTCCAGCCACACTCTATACAGGCCAGGTAAAAATAAAAACAGGTTTAGCGTCCCCGCCCTTGTTCTTTTTGGATGCCGCCTGCCTGCTTTACCGGCCCCCAAAAGTGTTCATTTCATGATTTTGTACAGCTGTTTCGATATAGATATAAAAAGCCCAAAGGTACTTGCATTTAAGTAATTTCCTGGCCTGTGGGGCTCGCCGGTTGTTTTGGATAAATGGGTCGGTCGACCATTTTGGAAAAGGGGCCTCCTTGGGAATAAATCCCAAAACGGCAGGGGCCAATTTCATAAAACTGTTAAGCACAACAATTTGCTTAGCACAAAAATGTCTCGCCCAATAAAACAAACCACCATTGAAAATTCCATTTGATAATTATGGTCAGCGAACAACAGCCAAAGAACAATCACAAGTGATACACAACACATGGAAATTTGGTTGTTAACCCCGTTTTTATTAAGACAGAAATGTCATGCTTTATAGCAAATTTGTGTGCTTAACAGTTTTATGAAATTGGCCCCAGGACGCTAAGCATTTTTTGTGTTTTTACTTGGCCTTATCGTTTAGGCACAACAAGAGCAGACGTGTCTCATATCTCTCATGATTTCAAAATTCTATTCCATGCTAAATAAAATGCTCCCCATATACTGACTGCGAAGCCACATCTATGAAATGATACAAAGTGGCGATGTGCATCACCAGTCAGACTCAGCTATATACATGTAGTATAGACCCACTGAGTGACTGACTGACATTAATGGTTTTTCAATCATCAGTACTCAGACTGATGACCTTCATGATTTTGCAACATTTGCTACAATTCAAAGGTCTATTATATATTACAGACTGATTGATTTTAATACACTGTACCAGTAGCAGCAGGCTCCAAGGGACTTGAAATTGTAACGGTTTGGAAAGCCGAACCGATTGGCCCGTCAACGTTAATATTAATCATGAAAGCTCAAATAAGAAATAATTAAGTAAAACAAAAAACACCTGTGGTAGAGTGTTAACCGATATACAATGACTCGATTGCACCAACCCCAATCTTGTTCACCATAAGCATTCGATGCCCAATTACAATTAAATTCAAAAATAATGTGAGTTCTTGCAACGTATATACGCAGGTCTATTGTTTAATTCTGAGATTATTATAAGACTCAGATTATGAAAACACGATTCCGGAAAAAGTTCTACACAAAAAAACTAACAAATTTATCTTATTTGCCAATTACAGCATGTTCGGGCCATTTGAAAGTGTTCACATAATGTATAGGTCTATTTTTTTTAACCCCTGTAACCCATACAGGACGGTGTGGCTTTCCAAACTGTAACAGAATGCTTGATCATCGTGCCGCGAGCACGAACACAACGCCCCCACTCCAATATCGCATGCACCACGAGTCAGAATTGGAATAACGCCAAGAGAACTATAATCATTCCAGTTAAAATTTGATGTATTAGGCCTAATTACAAAATACATGTATTATTACTTGATACAATTATGCCAAAGAACAAAGCCACATTATTATAATCCACTTATGATGATAACCACGGTGATAATCCACATAAACGTTAAATAAGGAGAAGATAATAAGGCCTTGTTTCAGTGATATCGTTTAAAGACATTTCACTCCAACTGATAAATTAACTTGATTAATAAACTAAATGAAAGGTTGTTACTTGACACACTTGACTTATAAAGTCAAAACATATTCCCTCAGTGAAGTGTGAAATTCCTGTTTCTTTTTCTTTCAACTCAGGTACATAATTATTTTGTTCGCGCTCAAAAACACAATATCTCTAATTCTCTATTAACAGAACGTCTCAAAACTTGGAAACGCTCGAAAACACTTGAAAAACTGATTGTTCTCAACTGGAACAAGCATCACCAACAAAACAGAATGGCCAGTCGATTTATCGAGGAGTGTGTTCCTCCTCTTAGAATAATTCACGTCAATATTCAAATGTAGTTTGAAATCATAGTTTGAAATCGCTCCCAAAGGGAAAGTCTATTAATTTTTCTCTGGCACTGATGATGTGGACATTTCCCTTTAGCAACACTTCATTCTTTGTTCTATAAAGGCTACGAATTATTGGTCGTTTCACAGAAGACCTGTCGCCGTTCCGTGAGAGAACGTCTCTTGTATGTGTACGCGTTTCCTACGGGAGCGTTCCAAACGGTCTGGAAACGTTCCGGGAAGTTTCAAAACTCTGTCATGTTAAAGATAATTATTTTGCCGTTCTCGTGTATTCGTCCATCCTCCTATATCTTTGTCTGCCATAACTGCATGAAAGTAATCATTTAATTTGATACTTATCAAACGTATATTGTACTTTGTGTGGGTATAAGAATGGTTAAAAAGTTCAATTAGTTTTCCCTGATTTTTTTAACGCTTCAATTCAGGACCTAATTAGGACCAAACATTTTTCGAGTAATCATCGGGAGGAATGCGTGTGATTTGGGAAAGTGTTATAAACCATCGCATAGTCCTATACGAGATTACAATCATTATGTATACGTTATGATAATTATGTAATAAACTTATAAGTACAGTACTATGTTACTACAGTATTATGCGATACCGTATACATGAAAGGTTGCAGCAAGATTATTTTACATTATTTTTGGCAAGAGCACTTGCACCGATGACGTCATTGTAATACAGTGCATGACAAAATTAAGTATTGTATCCTTTCAATCATTATATGAATTCCAAGATTTCTGTGAAATGCGGCCTTTTGCAAATGTTGACTTGTTTACAGGGAAACATCAAACATTCCCGAATAAGAAGTCAACAAGTTTGATCTTAATTCTAATTCTGCGACTCCCTGACCAAGTTCAAAGGCATCAGACAACCATTGATATATAGATGACTTGCTCAGGGGAAAGAGAGATGCTTTCAAGTGGATTTTAAGAAATAGTTTCAGGTACCACAAATAGGGACATCCGTAATTCCTAAAACTGAACTCATTTCGAAAAATATGGAAAGGAACAAAAAGGCCACATAAAGTAAAACCAGGACAAATCCAAGTTTCTTGTTAAGCAGAAACCCACAGAGTCGGATCAGAAGCACCATAACAACCACGTTGCCAAGCAACAGTGCAGTGATGTAGATGATTCCTGTACTGTGGATTACTACGGGTCTTCCGGACATGACAGCAATGGAGCTTAAGAACCAGGGCAGGCCGAGACCCAGTAGGATATCAAAAATATTACTCCCGATCGAGTGTGAGATTGCCATGTCTCCGTAACCTAGACAACAACAAAAAGAAATTCATTTCAATAATTATACATAATAATTATACGTTGTGCAATCTTTGCAAAAGTGATGCATTTTCTGCGAGTGATATAAGACTGGTATCCTACCTTCTTTAGCTGCAATAAGACTTAGAATGAGGTCGGGTACACTGGAACCTGCTGCTAATAAAGTCATACCCATCACAGTGTCTGGTATTTGCAGTGTGAATCCTGAAATTGAAGAAATATAAAGTGACCATAATGCAGTCATACCACCGAACCTAGTCAGTTCATGCATGAGGCGGAACATCTCCCCTTACATCCGATGTTTAACGACTGTTTTGTGTTCCATGGTTTTTAAAGCGATGCATGGTTGGGTTTAATGGTGAGAATTACAAAATTTAATGCACAATGATAATTAATATGCGCCCACAAAGAAATCCACTATATTTTTTGGGTAAACGACGAAACATAAAATGTCTGCATTATTTTTATCACCAATAATTATCATAATGTGTCTGTCTACTCACCAACGACTGTTACCATCCAAACCAGGATATAAGTTAATCCACCAATCCAGATGAGAGCTATGAGGAATGTAACCGGGTACCATCGTGCCCAAGCTTTCTTACGACAGTCAGGAATTGTGACATAAAACAGCAGTAGGGTCGGTAGAGTCAGACACCAGCTGAATATGTGTAGACATCCTTTAGGAACACTAAATGGTGATTTGGGATCCTCCATCATCGGTAGCTCTGTCTCTCTCGTTTTTGGTCTGGATGTTTCGCTTTTATCTTTCAAGTGGGTAAAATAATATACTTAAATTATTATCGGGCAAAATGTTGTCAGTGGTGTGCATTGCAGACCACGTAAATATCCGTGTATAAACTGATATGAAAGAAGGTGTCGTGCACAGATGGGACAAGAGACAAATTATTGTTACCATGTACAGTATATAGAGTTTCAGATATCATGACTTATTATTTATCAATGCTTACTTGGTTGTCTGATATTTGTATTTCCATTAGCCATATGGACAACCTCCTCCTCCTCCTCATCTTCCTCTGACTCCTCCCCTTCTTCCATCAGATTGGCAAGTTCAGTGAAGTCACCACGCCCCTCCCCATTAGCTCGTCTGTCTCCGCCCATTACTAGCCTCTTACAAATACACGTGGCCATCTTTCTATTGACGAACCTCTCCGTGGGCGGATTGAAGTACATCAGAATAATATACAAGCAGTATAGACACAGTAAACTCGCAGACTCTACCCTATAAGAAAGTAATAGAGGTTATGGATTAATTATAATCATTTAAAAATCATTTGTTCCATGGCTTTTGCTTTATACTTCAACTGATACCGCGCACAGATCTGTACTTAGCATGATAACAGCATAAAGCGAAACGAGATGCCTGCCTTGCAAACAGAAGGTTACAGGTTCGATTCCAGCTCTATAGAGCCCTTTCAGATTCTGTCCACTAGTATCGACCGTTCATAGCGATCATTCTAATGAAACATCGGTGAAACGTTTATTATTGTATATTTTTACCGACCAAATCATGTAAAGAATTGCTTGGACTAATACGTAGAAATTAATCAGTTGTGACTGATAACAAGATAATAGCTAGATTCTATATTGTCATGTATAGTCACAAGAAAGTCCCAGGTTCGATTTGCAAATTCTACGGTCTCCAGATTGCCAATGAAAGTTGAATTGACAAAAAAATTGCATACGCTTTACTTTTAGCATTGCAGTTAAATTCTCTGCAATTACCAACAGGTACCGGTAAGATAATACGACGACTATACACCGTTAATTAATAATGGATAACAACAAGCCCAGATGTCAGCCACATGTTGCATTTAATATACACTAATTATATTTCATTACTCAAACACAGTGTAATAGCATCTGTTTGGGCAATAAAATATCATGGAATATAGCACCAGCATCAGTGAAGATATCTTCTTAGCCTAAAGGTCATAAGCAAAGTTCCATGATATGTAATAGATATATGAAATATAATTATTGAAAATGCCTCAATGATTTATGTGAAATGCATGCTGTCTGGTATTGTTTTACGTCGGTGATGGGTAATAAATAATTTGAATAAGGTGTTTTATTATCATCTTTTGAAATTAATTTTGACGGTAATCGTTGAAATCTATAGAAGTCACGGGGAAACATGCAGTGGTTATAATTATTTATGAAATAACTGTTTTATTGAATAATAAGAATTACCGAAATTATCTTGATATGTACTTGTGACTCATTGTATAAAATTTTTTACTTTGTTTATAAGATTACAGTGGTTTGATATTTTTTTATTTATTAATTTCACGTTTTGTATTTCATCTGCGACGTTATGATAATCAATAATATGGTGGATCTAAACAAGACGGTGTTGTTCTTTAATTACAGTTGTTGATTCTGCTGCTTCCTCTGTTATTTCTATTGTTTCGTTTGTCATTTTTAATATCACATGTTTTCAGCAACTACTGATAGCCCTGTGGTTTGCTTACTTGCTTGAATGTTTTGTTTGCATATAATATTTCTTCAACTGCCAAAAATATGTCATTTTTCTTCGCGTGTTTCTAATTCCGTGTCGTTTATCATACTTATACAACTTGTGACGCATTTCACTTCTCCGTTAAAATCTAAACTGGTTCCCACACATGTAATTCTCATTATGGCTATAGCATCTGACATGGGCATTAACATGGATGTATTCTTACCACGTAACACGGCCGTCCATAACCACCCATCCAAGAGCTATTATAGTCACGATGTAGCAGCAAGAGTCACGTGTCAATGGCCAACATGAAAGATAAATCGCCTGCAGTCAAGGATGAAAATCAAGTAAATAATTCAAGACATGTCTCTTGAGTTATATTATAGCACAGACGTTTTCTCTTGTTCAAGATTATGGTCCTAAATAACCTTCAATCATTCATAATCATTGGTCGAGCACTTCACGCTTGCATCTGCTAAATGTAGGTGCTTAAAGTTAACATCATACTTCGTTTTTTGTTAAGAAATAAAGATTCATGGGCATAAATATGAAGGAAGATACAAGCACAGTCATCTGTGAAAATTTCAGTCCCATACGGTGCTCACTTTTTGAGAAAACAGTAAAAAAGAAAACGGCCACAATATTTTTTTAAAAGTCTTTTCTCTTTTATTTTTGATCTTTAAAGATGTTTCTACCAGCACCATCTTTATATCCTATAAGTTATAGTTTAATCTGTGAAGATGTTTGTTTCGGTATGCTATACCAAAGTATGATATACTTATACCTTTAAACCAGAATGATTATAGGCTATACTTCAGTTTTCAAGCAAGATAACGCATGAGAATTCAGCTTCAAGTCTGAATAGTAATTCATTATCCATTCGACGGACCAGCCATCTGTGAATGAAAACTCATTGCAATATGGGCATATGCCATATGGACAATCATACAAATTCTGTATTCTGCATTCTGTATTATAATATTATATCTTTATATCATATTATATTTCGTAAATATAAATTGCATGCTTGCTTGTTAATGTTTATGTTGTATAGTGAAGTTAATTTTATTCATTATTGCTATACAGAGACGCATGCCTACACATTCCCAAGTTATTCAACACAATGAATCTTTTATGAAATCAAAGTATAGAGCATGTTTCATAAGCAATATCTGACATTTTTCATAAGACATGGAACATGCACGAGACGATATGTAATCACTTTGAGTCAATTTCTTTAATATTGAAAAACAAATAATCACACAAACAGACTTTTTAAAACGTTATTCACGAATTTATATTATAGTTTTGGTCTTACCTTTCCTGCAAGTAGACCACACATGCCAATTACGAAGAGGACATTGAAAACGGCTGATCCTAAGATGGTGCCGATACCTATGTCTCCTTTGCTGATAAAAACACCTGAATTGGGAATCAAATTCACACAAAAATGTTACAACTTCGTCATGGTTGTACTGGTTCTCAAATAAAACATACCACAACATTGAAGAGAATCAATACAGACATACCAATACTAAAATAGGTAAGATTACAGATCGCAGAGCAAAATACTGGCTAGAAAGTACACGCTATCACATTAGAATTAATGATTCTGAAATGTCAATGCACCAATATAATTATACCCTCCGTGCTCTGATTTTAAGAGAGAAAACAAATTAACATGAGTCAATATTATAATTTACCAATTAGTGAGGTAAATAGCTCCGGTGCTGATCCACCAATCGCCATAAATGTTGCCCCCGCTACATCTTCAGATAAATGAAGAACTACAAATTGGAAAATAAAATTTAAAGAAAAATAGAAAATGTAAAGATGATATATATCAGACAAGCAAACACATTAGTCACATTTTTTTTCTGTTTGCATTGTCAAATGAGCTTTTAAGTAATATGCTTAATCCCAAACGGAAATGAATTTAATTATACAGATGTCAACATAGTAAATCAGGCATATCCATTCATCCTAATACATATTTCATTTCAGTGGCCGTTTTTATCTGGACGGGACTTGAATAATAATGACAAAATGTGCTGATTTTGTAAGAGAAAAGCATAACACACTATGTATACCTGAGCAGATGATCTCCAATGCTGGCATGAAATAGCTATCACAGACGATAGCAAGTGCACCGAACAGGTACACGACAATTACAACATCTATGGCCACGGCACCATGCTGGAGCGCCTCAAGATTGAAGAGCCCAGGGGGAAAATTGGCTATGGAGGGTCGGGAGCAGTTCGCTAATAAATCCGGGGTTTCCTCTGTAGAAACTGTCAATAATATCAACATTTGCAATTAAAATGATAATAAAATAGCAAACGTGTTTTTGAGTTAACCATGAAATATTAAACCCATTATTATAAGTGCCAGAAAGGATTAAAAAGGTAATGTATGTATCTGCAACTGTGCATACAAATTACAAACAGCCACGTCCATGCACTCCTGAAAAAGAAATGGTCAGGAATTACATTATTTTTATTCAACCATCCATTCTGCCATTAGATCTGACACTTCTGTAACAAATGTACTGTGACTAAAACATATCGCATCTCAAATTCCTCTAAAATTGAAATGTCGCATAAATAATAAACCTTTGGTACAGACAACTGTAGCGAACAAACGTCAAGGAATAATTAACATATGACTGATTATGGGAAGCACGGTTGTCATGGAAACAGGTGTTTCATTATCATCGCCATGGCGGTCTGGCAGTTTCTATATATAATGCGTGTATGCAATGCGTATCTCTGTTATAATCATGACTGTGACACAACAGGATAACTGTATAGTGTAGAGGCATTGATGTGTATAATTTTGCAAGCTACATAATTATACACGGTATCATCATAATTCTAGATTCGTCAAACCAATTTTAAGGAGACATTTTGACAAATTTATTGGATCTGCTAAATAATGTTTCCGACTTAATTGAAACTAGGGCATGTATGGTGTGCCTATGGCTATGACTCACGTCATAGCGTTGAGAGTATAAGATATCACTAAAAACATATGTAGGTCCAGCGTGCAGTAATAATTGTTCAGTTTAATTAACAACACAGAATACAATATTATTAATTATATTCACGAGGATATTCGTTATGATATCGTCGGTGAAATGATCATTATGTTGATGTAATTACTGTATATGTGACACCGCACTATTACCGCTTCAAATTGCTTGTATGATATACACAAGGAAACATAAAATATACCTTAATTGGTATTATAATGGTCTCTATTTTTTTATTTTTTTTTATTTATTTCATTAATGGGAAAAAATGGATGCACACCATCAAAATTGTCATTTTAAAAGAGTATCGTGAAGGAAAATAAAAATTGCCTGAAATGGATAAATACATGTATATTATCCTCAAAACATCCAACAGTAAATAATTCCTCTACAATATTCTTATCAGACCACATTTTCTATAGTTCACTGAGGATATAAGAATCTTTTGTCTAACATTTACGGCTCGTAAATGGAAGACCTGAAAGATTATTGTGATTTCATGCATATTAAAATACGCGCCCAAACAAATACATCATGTGAGCTATATTACTTTCATCTTGCACCCATCAGCAGTGGGTATAGTTGTTGACAAATGAAACGCCATTTTGTAAAATGTCTGAAGTATCACTGGGTAATTTATGACCATATGATATAGCCTTATAGTTACCCGTTGTCCGTTTTTACGTGCTATTTTAATATTATGACATTGTGTTTCATTAACCTTGAAAATTAACATGAATATTGTTCAGTGTTTGCAATACTATACCGCGCATTGTGTCGGCATGCCAGCGTTGCAAATATGATATTATTTACTATTATAAGTAGTGCACTTATTTGTTCATTATTCATTTAGTGGCATCAGGGTTAAAACAAAATACCTGAGTGAAGTAGTGTTGAACGCGACCACATGCAATGATTGTAATTATACTGGTAGGCTTTGGCACTCATCATTTCTTTTTGTTAAATGTCAATTCTATTTTGATTCATCCGAGGCGTTGTCATGACATTATGTACGTATTTGTGTGAATTGAACAACATCATACAGGTTTGTAATACGTGGGCTTGTACTATTAGAAATCACTGCATTGGTTGGAACTATAATGAGGATTTTAAACCATCATTTTGATTTTTCAGATACAATCATCTAAATAAATTTGCACAACAATGCTTGAAACGGATCGAGACCTTCCGTCTTTGAGATTTATACATCTTAATATACATGTATACCTTAATTTAAGCTTATAATTTACGCGGTTTCTATGAACAGCATAAAACTAAAAGTGAAAATAACAAATAAAAGGAATTTTCAAATTGACAAAATAATATAATTGCAAAATACAACAGAAAAACCGTTTTTACTGACAAGGGCCGCTGCATGCAAGCCAATATGACTGGGTGCCAGTTTATAATGCCCCAAGCTAAGCTGAGTGTGATTTATCGTTATGATAAAGGGGTCATCAACTGATGATGAGGTTGAATGAGAAATGATAACTCAGTGACATGGAGAATGTGGAGCAGAAATAATACAAGACTTAACGTCAGGCATGATAATTGCATAACTCCAGCAATAAAAAATAGCAATAATTAACAGTGACAATCAATTATCAAAAATAATTAAGTATATTCTTCAAGTTTACCCGAGCCCATAGTGGAAAGTGCAATCAACTCTGGTTATTAGGGCCTAAGTCCTCTTCATTACTACATGCTTAACTGAGTTTTCCACATCATGTTTTGCTTAACATAGGCAGTGAAAACATAAACAAAAACATGTGATGAAAAAAAGAGCGGCGCTTTGGAAATTCAAAATGTCATTTTCGTAGGCCTATAAGACGTGTAGTATAATTATGTACATGTATCTAATAAAAGTGTGTTTTTGTGAGGGGAAATATAATACCTTTCTTTTCCAATCCAGTTTTCAATTCCAATTTCCTTTGAAAAGGTTTCGAAAGGTTTTTAAACTTTCACACTAAAGGGAATATTCGAACAAAAAAGTTCCTATGACTTACCTGATTCGTTTGTGATGGTGTCATTCTTAGACTCCCACACCAGTCGTGTCCGTCTTACTAACACCCCATCATCTTCAACTCGTTCGATCTCCGATACTCCATTATTACGGAATATTCCATATAAACAGATCATCAAGGCATAGGTGAGGAGCAGACCAATATAAGACCGAAATAAAATCAACCTGACCGGTGAAGATGCGTGCCGTTTGACCGTCCATATGGCCATATTGACGGCAGAGGTATACCGTGCACGGCCGTCACGTTACTCCTTACACGGTAGATGTAGCAGACACACTGGTGCGTTTATGTCAGCATACGTAATGTCATCTAGAATCGAAGCCACGCTACAATGCATGAAAAATGCAAGATGAAGGGATAGATGCTCGCTTCGATGAGATGGAGCATCAATATGGTACATTATGGTGATACTACTTCGTATTTACGTTCCCAACCGATAAAAGGTATATTGTTCACCATGCGTATGACATTTACCCTGTACTATGTTTTCACTATTTGGAGCGATTCTCCGTGTCGACTGTGGGATGAATGCTGGATGCTGCCGTGGTGATGAACCATACCCTATGCGAAGGCGCAATGAGCAGTATTATAGTGACGCTAGACCGTGATGTGAGGTCACAATGAACGTGCAGCTTATGCTACACATATTGCGCAGCATAATAGGTCTACTCCACGTGTATGTACCATAGAGCAATACATTATTAATTAAATCATATTACACTGAAAGCACGGGTACTAGCCACGTGATTTCAACCTGCAACATAAATACAGTAATATCCTGTGATAAAAATAGCATATTGCTGCATTCATAATAATTATTATTTTATATTTGGCTGGCGACGATGCTTCATGTCGGTGTACTGTCTAGTGCGTCTACTACTGGCTGAATACCCTGTACAAGTGGAGCCCTCTCTTCATTACTCAATGGTTATAATCCTCGATCAGTCTACCTTAAAGGTATAAAGGGCCTAATATATGATTGGTAAAGGTCGCAGAACAGCCCTCACACTTTGTCCAATCCAGCATGTACATGTGTACATGAAATAATAAACATGTGAACATTTGACCTCAATCGGACATCCGGGTCACAAGAAAATAGAAAAAAACCTAAATTTTTCTTGATAAAGAATAAAGAATGGTTTTGATATCACCCCGAGATCAAAACTGTTTTCCATCTTTATTTGACTAATTTCTGGATAAATAGGGCTACACCGTTTTAGACGGAAATATTTTAATGGTATGTTTCTACCAGCGCCATCTTCAGAGAAGCCATGTTTCAATTCGGATGATTTCAATGAATCATACGACTAAAACAAATGAACCATCCGGTCTCCTCAATGACGGCTCAAATAACGAGCACAGTATGAAGCCCTATGGGGAAGACTTCCCGTCCATGGGCCCACACCTCATCTTACGACCTGAATGAGCCTGTCGTAAGATTAAGAGACTAACTTTAAAAAAAAATGTGTCTCGTTGAAATGCTCGTCCATCAGACGGAATGGTAAAGGCATTCAGATTATGGTGTTCATCCTCGACCTCTTATCATTCATAATAAAGAAGTTATTGATTGGTATTATATCAAGCAATGTCAGTGTAGTGCTCAGCTGGCGGTTTGGAACAATCAAACTGAATTTGAATAGCGTTATTCCACTGAATGCCTCCAGCCACTACATATTTATATTCTGCCGATACTGCTTTCATTTCAAAATTTGCCCATTTCAATATTTTGATGATTTCAAATTTGGCCAATATTTTCATCTGTGAGCCAACCAACAATGTTCCATCTTGTAAACTTGTTGATACTTTGTGGATCGGTTTGCGGAACTGTAAGAATCGTTTGTACTTTCGCACGGTTCGCACTTCTCGTAAGGCCTCAACGTTTCGACTAGCCTGCTCTAGTCATCATCAGGAGACCCTGTTGATACTTATGATGAATTAATAATGAAGCTCATGACTTCTTGGACACTCGTTCTGGATTCTTGACGCTTTACAGAGCTGTATACCGATTTTATTGGGTCAATATGTCGATAGATTGATTCATGTTTAACACTACTCTAAAAAATAGATTCAGATCGAATTAATTGTACAAATTAAGTTATGATGTAAATTTAAGGGAGCAATTTTGCTTCAAGAGAAAGCTATTCCAAAATGACAAAGTATGGTGACGGATCATCGCTACGAATCGGTCGACAAAACAGTGATATTGTCCATTTGAAAATGTACAACAAAGATTAATCCTTATAAGTTATGTACAGGTATACACGTCTTGTTATTTTACCCTTTGTATGAACACTGAGTTTACAACCATTACACAATAAACAAGAGTAAACAAAACATTTACAAGAAAAATAGCAACGATCTGATGGAAGAAACTCAAAAAAGCTTAAGAAAAGGCATCAACCATGCTGATTTTGAAGAAAACAAATCAATCGTTACAGTTTTGTGAGGAAACTTAGTCTGTATATCTACGAATGGGATAATTTAATTTTATCCAGTCAGGGACAAATGTTTCTCGAACATTTCCCAGGACAAGATGCAGCTTAAGATCTACTCCATTTGACCTTAATTTAAATCAACCAAGAAGTCAACATGTTAAAAATAATAATAATAATAATAATAATTCCCATACTTTTTAACAATAACGTCCTTCAGACTGGAAAACTACTGGTCAATTTTATAGGTAATTGGCTGAATAAATATTTCGCATAGAAATCCACAAGGTAAAATACTTAGCATAGTAAAAATGATAACATTAATTTTCGGGCAATTCCTGTTAATTTGTTTCAGAAAATTGTCACAATTAGAAAAATGGTTGCCAAGCAATGTTGTTAATCTGGCAGCATCAAAGGGGCGGGCATTTCACATTGTACATTGATCTGGAAACTTAAAACACATTCAAAAACAGGAACAAATAAAATAAATCAATTACTTTTTATGACAACTGGAAAATGTTTACTTTTCCCACTTATGGTTGTGAGAATGATGGGCATTTTGTGACTCTTTAAATTCCTGGATCCTTTCATGCGTTGAGATTATGAAGTAAAGAAAGTACATCTGGTTAAAATGTGTAGATATCAAGGAACTGTAATAAAATGGAAGTTTTGTTGATAACCAATTTCATATACGTGATATGTAAGATTCAATGGCAGAGTGGATTCTGTATCCCAATCTGTCACCCCCTTCCCCTCCCCAAGGGAGGGTACACACTCGTCCCAAAACAACAAATACAACCCCAAACACAACAGTCTCATCCCCAGTCATTCTGCAAACTCTCTACACTGCACCTGTATAGTAACGATACATCTCCTGTATAACTCAATATACCTGTTCATCATAATGTGATCGTTTGATAAACTTTCCCAGTTCATAACAGTCATTATTGATGAATAATAATCAGGCCAATATTCCTGCTTTACCATTGGACATTCTCACATCCCAGAATGCATCTTCAACGAGATGATAACTGCATTCTCAAATCCTACCAATAAACATCATCCATCTCCATGCAGTTACCATGGTAACTATGGCAGCAAGATCATCTTTAAATATGAACCTGTATGAATGATTTCAATATGTACCACATCATACATGTACATAAAAAACATGTATACATGTATATATATATATATTAACAAGTATAATTATGTAAATGCCCTATGGTCGTTTAGTGTAGATGCTGCGCAAACACAGGTAACCAGTCAAAATTCCACGTGATATATCCTGCTTGTGACCGGTACCTCGCTGATATTTGTTGCAGCTTTGCATGACAATTCGCTGCTTAAAGAGTAAAATGTATTGTTTCACATTGTCAGTTTTCAAACTTATGAATTAAACCCCAATTACGTCTCTGCAGATGTCGACTAATCAGTTTGCAAACTGGTGATAATTTATAGTTTGAAGAAAGCATGGATGAGCGCAAGTATCATTACTGTGACTGAGAAGTCTTATTCTGGATATGAGAGAAACAGTCGTCTCCAACTTACATCCAGAAATATGATAACAACCCAAACTTGAACAAATAGACAACATTACATATAAAAGTGACAACTGAAAAACAAAGAAGAGATTCCGATGTGGTACGTTGCATCTCCACACTGAGCCAAACAAAAAAGAAAAGAAAATTGGAAACATTCCAAACAAGAAGACAAGTTTTTGGACTTCTCTTTGGACCAAACATCCAGAGCCCGAGGTTGATTGACTCAGAGGCAAAGTCTGTCATCTTTGATATCATCCCTGTCATGAAACAGCTCCATTTCAATCTGATCCATACTTCACCCACTTTCTTGATGTATTTATCTTTGTGTCTTCCACAAGGAGCTAGATTGGAGCAACTTGAGGCGGATTATCAATAGTTCATATATTGCCATGATGAGTCACATGATCGGCTAACCGTCCTCCTTGGGTGGGGTAAACCATCCTTCAAGAAAACAAAACAAACGCAAACATTCAACATTCAGGTATTTAAGCATGGCCCATAATACATCCAATGAACTATGCCATGTTATAGCCCTATACATGTATAACAGTCTTTGAATCCTGTAAAGGCATGTAAACCATTTTTGAAGTTAAAGTGCTTGGATGAGAAGCCATGTGTCCTTGAAAACCAAGAAGCACCTGAAAATGGATTCTGGACAAATGCAGATGGTCCACGGTTACTGAGATTATGCTTAGGTAAGATGTTATGACTTTCTTATAACAAACAAACAAATAATTTCAGGTTATGAGGTCTGTATTTCAACAGAGCAAGACACCATAAAGACTCAACTTAACATCATATTATATACCCTTAACATTAACCCAATACCACTTGAAATATACCCCAAATAAACATGCATATACATCCTAAGAGTGTATTCAGATCCAGTTGCAACTTACCGTTCTTTTCATGAATTTGCACCAATGACTTGAATGATTGCTGAGCTCTAGCCAAACTGTACTGGCGCTGCTGGGAAAGGCAAACATATAAACATTTCTGTAAGTACACAGTATATAAAGCCCAGCCAACATGACAACAATCAAAGCTTAGCAGATCAACAGGTGTCCTAAATATGATGTAACAGGTGTAATGTGATGAGAATAATGGAATAATGTACACTCATCTAACCTTAGATGCCCCAAAGTGTATCCTTGCTTTGCCCTTGACTAGTGTAGCAGCAATCTGTAGTATGACAGCTTCCACTGTATAGGCACTACTCCATCCTTGCTTGGTTAATAGTTCCATACAGATTGCACCACCACCAAGCACATATCCACCGGTCAACACAGGGAAGATGACTCGTACAAAGGGAGGGTCAAATGGGAAATTTTCCTGAGGATAGTAGCAGGAAATACATTGTTATATCTCCAACGTCATGGATCTACAGGCTAGCAGGGTTACTTACAGCAGAATGCTAATTATATATGCTACTTAGATTTAAGGCTTTGCATGGTGGAAGTACATAGAGTAATAGGTTTGCAGTAACACCATGTGAAATAAGGATCTGTAAAAGAGATAAATATAAGTCACATAGTGTTACCGCAAACCTATGACATTATGGTGACTATAAACATGAATTCTGCATTTATCATAGCTATGAAATTGTAATATTTGAATATTCTACAAGAAAACAAGAATACTGTAGACCACTTTTTATACAAACACAAATTGATTGATGAGGGTGATTAGGATACAGTAATTCAGTGAAAATAAAGGGTATGATACTGACAAAAACAATCAACTCTTCACAAAACCTAGGAAGAAAATCATCAAAATTCTGAAGAAAAAGAAAGACAAACAAAAACTAGCATATTAATAATAACACAGCGCATGTAAGCTCCAGTACCCGGCACGCCATTTAAAGGCCAAATTTACTAGCATTGAAACTCACCATGAATGTCATATTCAAAGGCCAATAGTAATATTCATTGAAACTCACCATGAATGTCATATTCAAAGGCCAATAGTATTATCCCTGGTCAGTGGGCTACATTTACTAGCATTGAAACTCACCATGAATGTCATATTCAAATGCCAATAGTAATATCCCTGGTCAGTGAGCTACATTTACTAGCATTGAAACTCACCATGAATGTCATATTCAAAGGCCAATAGTAATATCCCTGGTCAGTGGGCTACATTTACTAGCATTGAAACTCACCATGAATGTCATATTCAAAGGCCAAAAGTATTATCCCTGGTCAGTGGTCTACATTTACTAGCATTGAAACTCACCATGAATGTCATATTCAAATGCCAATAGTAATATCCCTGGTCAGTGGGCTACATTTACTAGCATTGAAACTCACCATGAATGTCATATTCAAAGGCCAAAAGTATTATCCCTGGTCAGTGGTCTACATTTACTAGCATTGAAACTCACCATGAATGTCATATTCAACAAGATATGATCCTTTCCTTCCTTTTCTTTGAGTTGTTTCAAGTCTGCATGTAACGGACTGTCATTATCAACCCTGAAATTACAAAAGGTTAAATCAGCTCATTCCAGATATATAAACATTATGCCTAACCATTCATGATCACATTGTATGCATGGTAACTGTGGTTCAAAGGTATAGTACAGGATTGGTAACATACCCTAACAGAAATGTTCACAGATTTACGTATAACTTTCAGGTTATGAAGATGGTCGTGGTAGAAACATACTGTTACAATATTTCCGCCTGAAATGGTGAACTTATCTAGAAATTAGTAAAACAACGACCAAAAACAGTTTTGATCTCGGGGTAAGATCCAAATCATTCTCCATGTTTATAAGAAAAATTCAGTCGGGTTTTCGCTATTTTCTCTTGACTCAGGTTTATCATTTCATGTGCATGATGGATTAGACAAAGTGTGAGTGCTGTACGTTCTGTGACCTCTACCAATCATGTATGATAAATATAAACAATGTTGTGTAAAAGCCGTATGTAAAAATCATGATACACTTTGTATGTATAAAGAGAAATACTCCATAACTGGATCTAGTTCCCTGAAGCATGCCCTTAATAACAAGTTACAACAGTTGTCCTGTAACACCACCAGACTATTCATCTGGGTCAATGATCATGAATACAGAATATAATGCCAAAGATGACAGAACAATGTCAGTACTTTGATGTGCCGATCATACACACTAGCTCCAACCAGATGCTATTTTGTCTAGGTCCATGTAGTACTTACGATAGTATTTTGTCTAGGTCCACGCAGTACTTACGATGCAATTTGTCTAGGTCCACGCAGTACTTACGATAGTATTTTGATGTGCCAGTCATACAAACTATCGTTGACAAGTTCCACACAGTACATCTTGTTCTTGAATGCTTCTGACCTGTAGACATCTCTGAGCTCCTTCATCAGTCTGTCTGTGGCCTGCACTGATCCTGAGACGGAGCCCTGGGAAAATCAACATAATCAGTGTCTTAAACAGGTCCCATACACAGCTCAGGGGATGGTAGTGATTGCAACGGATTTCCAATACAATACAACAAATATCGAAGACAATAACATCTCAAAATATGGACATTTTGAGGATTGCTTCCATGGTAATACAATTTGTTAAAAGTAGGAATACACCGATTCGACGGCATGACATACCATCCGCCATTACTGCAGTGTCCCCGCCCGCCTTTTGTCCGGCAACAAAGGAATTTACGCTCCGTCGCACTCTATAATTGCAGGGTGTACAATGTACATCCCATGATTAGAGGATGTACACCCTGCAGTATAGAGTGCGGTGGACGTAAATTCTTTTGTTGCCGGACAAAAGGCAGGCAGGGACACTGCAGTAATGGCGGGTGTTTCCTACTTCCATGGTCGCGCCGTCGGATCGGATTAAACATGGTGCTTTCTCTCCAAGTAGGAAGGTTACATGAACATGATGTAATAGGTGGAATCATATGCGTCTATAAGTGGCACTTGATTATCAATAAGCATTGCATAGGCCATCAATTATAACAATTAATTGCTTACCTTTAAATAATCTCTTCTCTGGTTGGATTTTAACCTTTCCAGTACTGCATAATTCTCTGCATCTATGCCTTTGTCATCTTTCTCTGTCACTGATTTACTGTCAAACAAACAAGTGCAGTATACATACATTAACAATATGCACAAATAAAGACAAGCAAATCATCATTTCCGTGAAGGTTCAAAGATAAACCACGTAGGAAAATTTGGTCAGGCTTTTGGAAAATATCATCCCAGATTGGTTCTTCCATTTCATAATGGTCCATACAGTCATTTATATCTTACCTTGGTTCTTCCATTTCATAATGGTCCATACAAACATTCATATCTTACCTTGGTTCTTCCATTTCATAATGGTCCATACAAACATTCATATCTTACCTTGGTTCTTCCATTTCATAATGGTCCATACAGTCATCCATATCTTACCTTGGTTCTTCCATTTCATAATGGTCCATACAGTCATCCATATCTTACCTTGGTTCTTCCATTTCATAATGGTCCATACAGTCATCCATATCTTACCTTGGTTCTTCCATTTCATAATGGTCCATACAGTCATCCATATCTTACCTTGGTTCTTCCATTTCATAATGGTCCATACAGTCATCCATATCTTACCTTGGTTCTTCCATTTCATAATGGTCCATACAGTCATCCATATCTTACCTTGGTTCTTCCATTTCATAATGGTCCATACAGTCATCCATATCTTACCTTGGTTCTTTCATTTCATAATGGTCCATACAGTCATCCATATCTTACCTTGGTTCTTCCATTTCATAATGGTCCATACAGTCATCCATGTCTTGGTTTTCTTCTTCTTCATCTTCTTCTTCCTCCTCCTCATCATCGTGATCATAATCATCGATGCCGTCATCTTCATCTGCACTTGCCATGTCATCATCACTTTTCTACAATAAGACAAATTAATTCAATTATTTATAATTTTCATATATTGGGATTACCTTGGAGAATTACAAATATCAGAACTTAGAACAGCAGTATATTTTATCATCTGTTGAAAACATTTAGCAATTTCCATTTCAAGACTTCCATTCAAGAAGATGTTCTGTGCTTTAACCTCGATTTATTTGTTACAACTATATTCATTAAATTACTTGACATGAGAAACTTGACATGCTGAAGAAAATAAACAATAAAATCTGTATGTTACCTCTGATGGTAATTCCTGATCTAAGATGGACATTGTTGAAGGTTCTTGGACATTATGTAACTTGCACAGATCTCGTACCAGTCGTCTTATCATTTTTAGGAGCTATAATAAAACAAAGGGGAAAAATAACAAAGCAAATTAGGTCCCGTCACTGCATACATGTACAAAGTCTACATGTGAGCTGTGCTTCAATTCAACCAGAACCATACATGTACGACTTTGTTTGATTTTTCTGCAGCGTATATTTTGCCAACACCGGCATTCTTCTTGCAAATGCTATTATGACTTTCCCTTCCTCTGATTGGCCAATTCTCATTATGTCATGCCGGCAAGAATGTACCTCCGTAAAAAAATGTTTTGAGAAAGAAAGCCGGCACGAAGAACATGTATTAAAAATTGGCCAATCAGAAGATTGATGCCAGTGCCGGCAAAATATACAAATTTGGCAAAGATACAGATTCAAATTTATCAGATGTACATGTAGCTACCAAAGATAGCTTGATGGTCAAGCTCGAGCTTGACATTTGTCCGAGTCTGCAGTATTTCAACAAATAAGGATAAACCTTACTTGACTCACTTGATGGGCATCTTAGTATTTGATTCTGTGCCTAATTTACACTGTAATACCAGGGTCAGTTAGCAATATTGCAAATTTGACTTTGATCCCCTCCGCAGGAAAAGTCCATGTAACAAAAAGCAAATTCTTAGTTCTCATCCAAGTAATATTTCATAATAAGGAAAGGTTTGTGGAGATACCATGTATAATCTCTTTAACCCAGAGTACACTGGCCGGAACGTCGAGATCAACTTCTCACCGGTTCTTTTCAGAACCACACATCCATACAGAGATTATACATGGTGTTTCCGCAAACCTTTCCTTATTATGTGACTTCCACCATGCAAAGCTTCAAATCCTACTCAAGTAATAATTTCCGTGTTTATCGTTTATACATACCAGCTGGCCTGAAGCACTTATTTCAGACAAACGTTGAATAACTGTTGATAAGACTGGATCGTCTGAATCTGAAAACCATACTGGTCGCGTCTGTGGGTATGAGCCCTATAAATACAAATTGAGAAACGGAAAATGGGTAACATAAGACTCCAAACTGGCAAAACAATTAAATTGAATAACAAAAGAGTACATACTACATAGGAACATGTAAAGTAGCATTTCAAAATCATGCAAATGCACACATGTACATGTAATTAATAAAAACAATAGTAAACACTGTTAGACATACATGTAATTAAATTCCTGGATTTCAATTAAGTAAATGCAATTCTATGATAATTTGGTAGTTAATGACCGATTTCTGAAATAGATTAAGTTTTTTATTGGCAATATGGACAAAAGTGCGCCACCATGAGTTTGCAATGTGTTGGCCAGCGCCAATCACGATGCCCAGAATTAATTTTGTCGACAAACTGCGCATGTGGGAAGACGCATAGTTTGTCAACAAAAATATTTTCGTGAATTGTGATTGGCCAATGATTTGCAAAGTCATGGTGCCCACTACTGCGAATCGCCGGAATTGTCCCATTGAAAAAGTACTAAAATGGTGAAAAGACAATTACACAGTGGGACTATGAAACCCCAATAACAGTGAAATACAGATAGGACATGCACTGTATCTCAGTTCAGTTAACTTCACTGAAGCCCTATGCTTTATCTGGTTACCCTAATTACATTTCATGTTCAGCATACGGAACATTCATTGTCAAACTGCTTCCTCTTATTTGCTGCGGTCAAAAAAGGCACAAAGATTATTAATACAATTTGTGTTATTACTTAGCTTAATATAGAAATGACCCAAAAAGGTATACTTCATGGGGACAATCTATGCGAGAATTGCACGTGTTGTATGAATTTTTTTCAAAAAGATTCTTTTTCACAGATCTGAATTCTGATTCATGCATTTTGAACATTGGCCTTTTTACATGTTAACATGTATTTTTAAGTCTCGAGTCGTAATGAAAAACATCTATGATGTGTACAAATTGTCCCCAAATAACATGTTATCATGTGTTTCCAGTGCCTTGACAAAATGATGGCCATCTTCTAATATATTAGGCATGTTATGAATTTCCATTGTTTGGTTGGAATTTGTGAAATAATCAATTGACTGTGCAAACTGAGTGAAGCAAACAATGAACATGAAATTGATTTCTCATATCATAATGTACCTGAAGAACAAAGGAAGTCATCTTCAAATAGCCATAACAATAAAACTTGCTAGATGATTATTAATTGATATTCAACACAATGGGCTTTGTAGTTCCTTGTCAAAGGCCCGTTGTTCGTTACTTACTGTAAAATTACAATGTACAATAAATTCCTCCTTGTTACATCCGATGAACTTGCACGTCAACTCGTCCATGGTGGCAGCGTGTATCTGAAATCTCTCATTATCTTTACCAAATAGTGATTCTGAGAGTTGAAGTTCCTGCTTAAGAGACGCCACACAGGCCATATTTACATGTTCTTCTTTCTTCTATGTGTAATTTGGGGCAATTTCCGAGACAAATCCGTGCCCTAAACAAAAGTTCACTGAAAATGGCGTTTTGTTATTTTCTACGCAAGCTCAGTGTGATTGCGCCCTCTATGTTCTAGTGTTGGTCAGCTGCTGATTCATTTTTTTTACTGCACAATAAAAGTGCTTCCGATCTGCTCACGTCACGAAACTCACGAACTGTACAAAAAAAAATCAGACTTTATGCACATTGACCGCTAATTTTAAAAAGATAACAAACAATTGCATTTACAATACTTTGTTTGTTAGAGGGCCATACGTATACGTTTTATGACATTTGAAGGCAAAAATAGTTTAACCCGCCCGGGAAATGATGAGGGATCGGCGATGGTTGGATAGTGTGCGATATCATCAATATTAGCCACACAGTCTAAAAATAGTATATTACGTCTTATCTTAAATCCGAATTTGGTTGAAAATAAATGGAACCGTACGCTTTCTATTGTCGATTTAAAATTATTATGACAAACGTATTATTTTTCTAACGATTTCTAATTTCCTATTATTTATTTTCGAAGGAGGCCGAAGGTTAAACTGGAGGCGCAATATTGCCGATAACTAACATAACATTATCATATTTTTTATAGCGGATTGCACGGCCTAATAATTATAATAGCAGATTGACAAAAATAGCTTTTGTTTCATACAGGAAAGTGTAAAAGCAAAATATAAAGGACATTGACAGGGGTCAAACTGGAATTCTAGTCAAATCAGCTAATTAAAACAAACAATCAATACTGTATTCCTCGTTATATATTGATTCTTTTTCCGATTTATTCTTCCTTCTGTAATTACTGCCGACAAAGATAGATACAAAGAAGTCATTCAGAGTTGCAACACAGACCCAAATCCTTCCATTTGACTTGTTGAATACTAATTATGTGTCATGACTCATGACAATTATTACAATCGTCAAGTATAAATGACAGGTGTTTATCCTGTACCTGTACAGTGCTTAACTAATCTCTCATCCATGTCCATGGGAGAAAGGTTTGATAAACAGATGATATGAAAGCCACTTCATATTATGTCTAAAAATTGTCTATGTTCCCACAAAATTACAGGATTGAATTGTGGACTATGGGATGAAAAATATTCTTTCTATTTTATCAAGAGGCAATCATTATTATTTGTTTACTGTTTACTTTCTTGGGTTTAAGTACTCCACACAGAACATTTTTAAAGGCACCTGTGAAATATTAAACCCTTCAGAATAAAACAGATTAAAACTAAAAACAACGATGATACAAAATAGTTATTCAATATTTACACCAACACAAATTTCAATATGGAATGAAAGCTATCAGCTTTGTAAGTGAAATCCATATTAAATGCATCCACCTTGCTCAATTATCCTAAATATTTTATCTCTCATTCCGCTTCCACTGGCAACAATTACTTTTACCAGGATTTTTTTTTTATCCCATTTGGTTACAGACCAATAAGGCTTGTTCATGTATACTGCCTAAAGTGCTTGAGTGTTTGTCCTTTATTCAACAGGTTGACCAGCAATCAGTTAACTGTCAATTAATTGTATAGCTTTCCACACCACAGCTTTGATTATAATAATCCTATCAACATTAGATGATAATGTTAACCCATATAGCTCCAACCAGACATTTTATAGCTCGTTATAAATGCCTGCAGTATCCAGCAATTATTTCATAACAATGCACATACAGATCTGGAACCAGTTTAAATTCATGGTCAAACATGTGTCTGCCTTTGTACACTCCTCTGCAACCATTGCACACTATGAGCCTTTATTTGCATAATAAAGGGCGTGTCACCAGCCTCATCTCTTAGTTCTTAGATGTAGCTCTATCAGCTCGGCATACCGACAAACTGAAGGTTCTTCACTTTGTTTATAACATACAGGTATGAATTACACATCCCAGGTTATTTCACTGGCATCCATCTTGCATAATGCAGTAAGGCTGGTTTTTCTCAATGATAATGAAGTATACACCTGTTGGATTCACGTATCATTATGCAAAGGCAGATCACTCTGTTTCAAACACAAGTTCCTGAACTCGGGTCAAGCGTCACTGATGTCGACCAATGAAATAAATAGTACAAAGATGCTGAGTAAGTTCAGGTATCAGAAGCAAAGTTAGTCGACAGAGGAACAATGTTATATTCATATCCTTTGTCCAATGCACTGGTTAACATCTTAGCAGCATGGGTCAACTGTATAGCAGCATCAGGGCTGGCTGTCGATGGTAAGATTGTACATTCTCTCTCTAGCATGAGTGACATACCATGGAGTAGATCCATCATACCAAATGATAAGGCAGCACGGCGCAATCGGTTCAACTCCTGTAAGAAGAGACAAACACTAGAAGGATCAACTCAAGAATTCACAGAATGTAACACAACAGGTGTAATCTAATATTTCTAACATGAATAACTTAATCAGTTTCATTTTGAGGTCTGCTTTCAAACTTTGTATAAATTCATCACTTAAAATATAAATTATTTCTATTTTCTAAAAAAAATGATTGCACTATTAAAATTCTGATCATCCAATTTACCTTGTAGAAAACTTGTGTCTTTTCAGGAAGTTTTCGAGCATAACGTAGAATTTTCTGAATGTCGGCCTGCAAAGAGAGAGAGACAGAATAAAATAAAAAGAAAGAGTGCAAAAAGATCAAAGACACACTAAAGTAGGAGCAAGAGAATTAGAATAGAACCAAACAGTAAACTACATACACCTGTGTGAGTGGATGGGAATGAAGAGGCAGGGGACATACTGCCTTTGAGTCAGTACATCTGTACACAATTGTTTTCTACATGTGACCAGGTCCATCTTGAATGTTTGAATGTGGAATGCAAACAGATTTAGGACATATTTCATAAGTTCTTCTCCACAGTGCAACAGAAAATATTAACATTTTTGCATAGTAGAGAGATTCACCTCTGACACCTCATTTTATCTTATTTAGTAATATGACATGAATGCTAGAGTAAATGTGATTTTAAAGATGTCTTGAATTGAGCAAGTGAGGTGAGGTGACGGATGTGAAATGGGAGATTATTCCAGAGTCTAGACGCTGCAGCATAAAAGCCTTTGTCTGATGAATCGAGATTTGTGACTGGAATGTTGAGAAGTCTATTATCAGAACTTGAACAAAGGGCAGTAGGAAGGCAAATCAATTATGATTTCTGTTATGCTAAGAGTTTACGCTTTTCCTTCAGATCTCATTTTATTTTGCACTTCCAGACTGCCTGACAGCCCAACGAAAAACCCGGCCAACAGAAAGACTTGTAACCTTGTCTTTCAAAACGACAATATGGCTGAATTTCAAAATGGTAATCTTGATTGAACTAATAGGTGACTGATCTGTCTTACTTGCAGACATGTTGGCTTGATCCAGACTACTGGGTTCTGGGAGTAGCTTCTTTTCTCTTGTAAACGGACTGGAAACGGACTCTTATTATTGTCATCGCCATAGGGATCACTTGCAAAAGCTGCAGGAAACAATAAATATTATCATTATGAACATATGCAGGCCACAAATTACTTTACACAAAAAAAATTCTGTATTCGATATGAATCCTCATGTTCATTACATACAAATTATGCAGTAATACATATGCATTTCTACATTTGCATTTCTACATATTTATATCAAATAACTTTATCCTGACCATCCTGAATCCTGCAAAACCCACAGTAAAGTATAGTACCCAGACACAAATAAAGACACCACAATGGTATGACTAATCCTAAGCTTACCTGAGCATGGTCCTAGTAAATGGAACCTGCCTACCCATGGTATAGAATTGTCTCCAGGTTCAAACAATGACATCATAAGGTTGGACTTTTTCTTGCTGTCTGCACACGAATGGAGCAGACCATACCAGTTTTCCCTGAAAACCAAATTCAAATACTGATTGTTCAACACAAGAACAGGAAATACAGCCGGGCATAATATGTTAAGACATATTCTCTTTCACTTCTATTTCCGTGAATGCAAGTAATAAACTGCTGTAAACTGCTCATCAGCCAAAATAATGACCTGAAATTGATAAAATGCTTGGAATACACATAGTGTGTATATTACATGTTCTCGTCCTCTTGTCATTTAGGCTTCGATAAAAATCCTGCTAGGATCCAAAAGCGTCAGGCCCTTCTAACTCCAAGCATTCCGTGAAATAAATTCAGACAATTGTTTGTAGCCCAATTTCTCTCTCCCTCAGTCCTAGGTTTTGAACAACCTGATGCAATCTTGATTCCTATTAATAACCAATGGACAAACAATGACATTGAAGCTTTCAATGCCTACCTACCCGACATTAACCAGAGCCACCAGATTCTCCACCTTCAAGCTACCATGCAGTAAGACACAGAAGGAAGGGGTGGAGCCTACTTCAGTGGGAGTGGGACTGTTTGCTTTCTCATCAGGTTTGTCTCCAGCCTGTGCTCCTCCCTCTCCTGTAGTAGACTTCTCTACACAAACAAAAAATATAAGCATACACAACAAATCTTATTACTCCAGAAAGGGGCCACATACATGCCACAGGGATGTGAGTCAGAGTGGCCACTCAAACAAATCTGAAAACACCAAGGCCAAAATACTGAAATGTAAAAGTTCCTATACTTTACTTTTGTACAAAGCCGGTGTACAAAAAGCTGAAATTCTGAGTTAAAATCCAAAAATCGGAATTCAGATTTAAATCTGAAATTTCATATCCCTGATGTGTTTGGGGTTGCTGTAGCCTGGACTGTTCTCCGACTGTTGTATCAACATGTCATGTAAAACATTTCCGACAGATGATAATAAAACTGCTCACAAATCATTACTGTGTTTAGTTCGCTAACCTTTGGTATGAATAGGCAGAACAAGGTGTCTTGAGATGACAGGTGGACTTGATACATCCGAACAATCCAAGAATCCACAGATACTCAGTTCTGATGATACTTTCTGTGTTAATTCTTCAAAATCTCGTACAATGTTAATATTCTGAGGAGGTGGAAACAGCTGCACATCTGAGCTCAGATTGCCACACTGAAGCTTCGCTTGAAATGTAGAATGGTAATCCTCGGCCAACTTCATGAACATCGTCTGCGCTGATTTGACTGAGAGGGCGCCCTCTATAGTGTGGATCATACCCTTATGTTTATTAGCGTCGATTAATTTCTGGCACATTGGGAGTGAGCCCCACTGTTGTAACTCACTCTGGCTTGATAAGAGAACAATGTGTAAGTTGTTGGGGAACTCAAACGGGAGAGGGAATGCTGGATCCTCGGGTTTAGGATTGGAGAGATTCTGAGCGATTTGCTTGAGAGATCCTGGACCGATGCCTGGCCTGCCGTCTGTCACCAAGATTACCTGGAATTTAATCGGACAGAATAGAAAAAACAGAGTTAATTTGAAAGAAATGGTTAATACAAGCTGTTCATTGAATTGAGGTACTGTAACTGTATGCAACATCACAACATAAATACACATTCAAATCAAGCACCTTTTAATAAATAACCTAACAATTAAGCAAATATGGTTCAGGTGTTAGGTACAGGTGTTTGGCTGCCTCCTCCCCAACCAACGCTTCCCCCATCAACCAGTTCACCACTCTAATTAATGATTAGTAATCACAAGTAAGGTCATTCCAGCCTTTTGCGACAAGACTTTTACTATGTGTCATTAATTATGGACTGTAGATAACTGAATCAATGTTTAAGTCTTCCTATCAATATTTTTGTAACTTTCAAATCTAATGCAGAGATTTCATTTCTATTTGTCTTTCATATATCAGAGAGTACATAGTACATTTAAATCTACCAGTATGTAAAATACAGAGGGATGTATATCAAACATCTTATCCCAGGCGATTGGAATGACTAATTCTCATCATTCTTATTACCTGACATGAAGTACTGACACCCCATTCTTCAACTACCACATTCCTGATTCCATCCAGAGCTACCTCCAAGTTTGTCTTGTCAAACGTCTCCACAGAATACAAAGCTTTCTGATGATAAAGAAAATGAGAAACAGGTTACATCCAGAGTCCAGACAATTTTACCTTAAGAACAATCTAAAGGTAAAATTGTGGTTCTCATGAAACCTACACAATATAACCATGAACGTCAAACGATTGCAGCAACTGGAGTAATTGCAGAATACCCCGCCACTGAAAATTCTTGTGCATAAAATGAGTGGTCAAGAACGACATTGTGGCGGGGTGGCGGGGTATTCTGCAATTAAGCCCAGCAACTTATCAAAAACCCAAATAGCTTTACTGGGGTCGATTTCATGAAGCCCTACGATTGATCTTAACTTGAGTTACGAAGGATAACTCATCATATATCCTACGTATGACTGCAATGCATAATGAGTCCTACGATTGATAGTAAGTTACGATGAGTTTGGTGAAATTGATCCCATGTAACATACCAACATTCTCTTACAACACATTTATTTTCAGACTTGGACTTAACTGAGTCATTAAGCCCAATTTAGTCATAATACATTTTGGGGGGATTTTCGGCATTGGTTTTTAGAATATCACTGTCCAGAAATGTGTTTTTATAATTGTACCTTTAGTTCATTGTAGTCTCTTGTGAATGGCACAACAACTTCCCATAGTGAGGAGAAAATAACCAAAGTAGAAAACTCCAATCTGTCATGAGCTGCAATGTAATCAAACATTGTACTGAGGCCTGCCTCTGCAAGTTGACGTCTCGTTGGAACTTCACCATTACCATCATGAGAGGTCACAGGTCGTGTCATTGACAATGATACATCCAGTAGAATAACTGACGGCATTGTGAACCTGTTATTAATAAACGAGAGATCAATAGTATTAGTCAATTGATACCAAAGGGCTAGGAGATGAAGAAAAAGCCTTCTTCATTACAACTTGTAGCTCACACAGACATGACAGAATGACCTGGTTAGGCCTACAACTTACAAGTTACACTTTTTACAGCTCAACTTGACAATGATCAATCAATTCAATGATAAAAATTAAAATGTAGCCTACCAGTAGTACTACCAACGAAATGACAAAGGCAGTTTATGCGTGTTTGGTCATTTGAAGTTAAGTGTAGTACTTTTTCTTCTTTGAGTTTTAACGAGATGCTAAATGATGAACAAATGGCATTACACTACAAACTTCACAAGCCTGTTCGATGTTCAGATGCAGATGATCATGAGTCAATCTAATCCATGGACCATGGCGCTGGAGGAAGGTAAGAGGCAAGAATTCCACTGACGGCCATGACGGAAAAAAAGTTATATCCTCTAAAAGTTAACTTACTGGATATAAGTTAGGACCAACTTCAATCTCAGGAGTGGAAAGCTGGGTAGCACATCTGGAAAGTGAGTTTTACAGGGTATTTTGGACTCACACTTCGGATCAGTAGCGTACAACGGAGGCAGCCATTTTCTATCTGTGAACTTTTGTGTGGTGCGCATGACAGAGGGCAAAGGGCACTGGAGCTGTTGAATATTGATGTTCAGGAGGCCAAAATAGGTCACCTTAACTTCAAATAGAATTATTAACCACGTTCTGGCAGCAATCGCTCGTGTGGCGTGCTCAGATAATCCATTGCATTTGTAATAATATTGTTGATTCTTCCACAGCCCGGGTTCGAGTCCCAGTGAAATCAAGGTAAAAAAAAGTTGGAAATAAGAGTGGTAATGTAGAAGAGGAAGGGATATAGAAGAGGGTAGGGGAGAAGAAAGAAGTGAAAAGAGGGCATTTTTTTTTTTTTTTTTTTTTTCATTTGCCCCCTTTTTTAACCCTCTCCCCCTAGTCACTGAGCCCCCTCTCACACCTAAAAACCCTCAATATAGATTCCCCCCCTTCTGAACTTGCCAAATATCCAAAAATTAGGTCAATTTGGCCATGGCCGTCAGTGGAATTTTTTCCAGGTAAGACACTACAGTCCAATAACTTCAGTCGGTTACTCTACACAGTCTACAATATTAAAATGCATATCTCGACTCATGAGGAAGGAATTGTACTCACGATTATATCTGTCAAATTTACAGCGCAAGAAAATAGTTAATTCATGGTTATTTTTTTACCACGGAATAAGAATTTTCAGCATTTTTATACCGCGAACCATGTCAAAATTCTAAACTAAAGCATTGTGGATGGTACTACTGCAGTAGTATGGTCCCCTGCAGCTAAGCGCATATGAAATTCATCGTATGACGTTTGGGGCCGAATCTGAGGGGGGGGGGGGGGTTGGGGGTTGGAGATAGAAATAAACTCGTTTCTAGTCCTTTATTGAATAAACCTACAAAAATGATGGTTTTTGGTAAACAAAAACAATGAACGATAGTAACAAAGGAAACAAGGCCTATATCATTTATATGGAAGATAATAATTACCTTCCCTTAAAAAAAATGGAATTCTCTTCGATCCTTTATTTAGGCCAATCAACGACTTCGTTTCCAGCCGGTGCAAAATTACTAGTCAACCTAAGAAGCTTTAGATTCGAGAAATACCGTTTCGAAGTAGGTTCTATGTTTTGAGAGAGAAGAATGAACTCAAATTTAACATTAAACAATTAAGTTTGTCTTTGTTTGCGTAGGAGAAAACTGAGCTGGAGCCGAAGTTTTGTGAAGGGTCCTGAGAGCTCCAGACGGCAACACACAAAACCATCCAAGGTACTTCTTCTTGAAAGTGTTCAAAAGAGTGATAGCGCCCTCTATTTGAATAAAAATAATTAAAGGTGTGTGAGTTGACTGAGGTTTGTAATTCGGAACGGTATACTGTACTAAAGAGTGTAAAAACTAACAACCCATAATTTGACATTTTGCAAACCGTCGCCCCAGTGTTTAATCAAAACTTAAGGGAAGCGTGGTGGTTATACGATTGTGTTTGCTTACTTATCTATTGTTTCAATAATTGATTTTATTGATTTTGTTTTATTTTACCCTCAACTTAATATCAGGCTGATACCAATCAATATAATCGCAAAATTTACATTCCTACAATTGAAAAACAAATTAAAAGAAAAGAATGTTCTTAAACCAAATTTACACCGACTTACGGCAGCCACTGAGCTAATGAGAGCCAAAGATTGACAAAACAGCATAGGACAGGAAAGTGATTTTATCAACATTAGACTTATAGCCATCTTACCCGCACAAGAACTTGTTATCAGTTAAAGATCCTCCAAGTTAAAGAATGGATCATTCATGAGTCCACCGCAATAAAGAAGTTGATCCGAAACTCATCACACTGAATTAAAACAAATCCGAATCGCTTTCACACCTATACATTGACTAAACTCATCGATCACGAAGTACAAGGGAAACCCTATAATGCATTATTGAACTTTCCATTAAAACTTAAGCTCTTATAATGAATAATAATACAGACGTATAATTTATGGTGAATCCTGATGGGCCTGAATAAAAGAAAGAAAGTCAAAGTTGACAGCGATCATTTTGTATAGTCATTCTTGAAACAAACACGAGTGGAATCATGATCGTGACTAATGCCGACAATTCATCATTGTTTTATTCGGGGTGTTTGTTTATTTTTTTAGGGGAGTGTCTGAGGTAGTGATTTCCATTTTTGTTGGTTTGTTATTCGTTGTTCAGTTCTTACTGTACATGTATAGGTTAATTTCATTTCCTTGTTTGCTTGTCCATGTATGGTTTGGTCAATGAGCGTCATCCTGCGTGGTCATAATTATTTTATTAAACTTCGTTGACGTAATGACTTGAATTCAACGGGCAGGCTCCCGGTGACCTTCAACAGGCCTACAGTGGCCGGATACCTGGAATATTTCTCAGCTTGTTAGCATGCCATTGCTCGGCCAGCCTGACCATGAATGTGTTCCTTCCGCTGATACACTTGCATTAATATACTGAACTTCTGTAGCACTTCATGTGTATCGTCCAATAGAAGATGATCACACGTCATTTTACGTCACTTTTCATAATTATTATTACCATGCATTTTGTAACTTCCCTTCCTTTTCCTCCGCATTATCACGTGTAATTTCTTCCCACAAAGCAAATTTTCATGACTTCCCTAAACTTTTATTATTTTTTTTGGTTGAAGTTTTATGACCTTAGCTGCCATTAATTGTTTTACATGCACCACGCTGCTCTCTTTTATTCAAGTTATATACTAAAATAGTAAACTGCAGCTGCAAACATGCTCATCAACCAAAATAATGACCTGGAATAATTATTATTTATAAAATGCTTGGTACGGAGGGCCCGACGTTTCTATCCTGCTGTATTGCCCATCTTTAATAATACGGTTAATACTCATTCATGTATGAATCGACCACAGCTAGGTAATTCGATCTTGTTGAATAATTAAAGTAATCATGTTTGTCCTTGGTAAGCCTGTTTTGTTGAATTATCGATTTAATGTTCATTATACACGATTGTACAAATTCCACTGAGTCTATATTACACAGGTGCCATATAACGTTATTTTTTTATCATCATCGTTTTCTCTACTCGATGTATAAAAGAATTAAAATGCCACATATTACAATGTTAACACATTAGGCCTACGTACTAAAAATGCTTGAAGTTTGGAGGGCCTGACGTTTCGATCCTTAGTAGGATCTTTCTCAAATCTTGAGAAAGATCCTACTAAGGATCGAAACGTAGCTTGTTTAACTAAATTAAACACGCTACTGAAGCTATGGTACATTTTTTCATTCTTACTGCCGGCTGGGTATGATCCATGTGGCGATTTAGTTGTTTTTCCAGGAAATATCTTAAAATTCGATCGGAAGTTTATTTCCAATAAAAGGGGAAGAACCACACCAGATTCCAACATCTACATGTACATCATCTCACTTGGGAAAACTAAAACAAACTTATTTAATTTCTGACATTTTATTTATCATTCCTTCCGCATATTTGTTTTAAATTTCCATCTAGTTGCATGGAAGAATACATAACTAATCGAAATTCGAAAACACACATTAAAGTGGATTTCCGCCCCCCCACCTCCCCGGAGCCCCACCGCACCGCCCCCTCACGGTATCCGGCAACATTACATGCAATCCTAGGCTAGTAACGTGTAGTTCAGACAACCTACAAAACGCACAACCAATGGTGCACTTCAAATGCACGTTGTTAAACGTGTTCTCGTCACCATACGACGCTCGTACTTTTGTGTGAGTTGCTATAGCCAAAGATCTGAGCGCTGTCCGAGTACTGAGTGGTTTTATTTCACCGATGTCATATCAAAATCCGATCTCATGGAGTTGTTTGTGGTAGTGACGGCAATGTCATTGGCAATGTCTGTGTAAGGTAAGGCAGTTATTTCAATTCTGGTCATTATTTGGAGTAAATTGCACCATGAGATTACATTTTACACGGGGGTAGACACTTGCCCAATGTCTGAAACATGTTCGAAAAAACGAATGAGAAATGCCTGTAGTGTTACATCAGCTGCTGGTTGTACTGTACATAATAATGTACTCCCCAACATTGAAACTTGGGCAGTAACAGTTAATAGGCCTTCACGATCATGACGACTTACACTTAAGTACTAATTTCCTAGTTCAGTAGGCCTATAGACCAGTACAAATTTATAGAAGTAGTACACTGGTAAAGTATGACTAGTCTAGCGTACGAAACGAAGTACCAGCATCAAGATCTAGCATTTTAATTGTCTGTTTGTATTTCTACCTGGTTTATTTTCACCGTCTTTCATGATCATCAGGCTGTTTAAATGTATAATGCTGTATGGCTGTGTTACTTTGAACATGCTTTGAACATGGGGGTCTATTTCTACCTCCATGCTTTGAATAGGGTGTAGACCTATATATTTTGTTTATATATTGCAGTGTAATAAACTAGCACTAAACTAGTGTACTGTGAATACTACTTCTTCTGTGAGTTTTATATCTCCATTGAAATTGGAATAAATGAGTAGCCCAGGTTGGGAGTTTTATGTCTTCAATAAAGATTGGATTTTCAGTCATTTTAATGTGTAATCATCCCATTGTCACATGTTATTGGAATAGACTTCGATTTTGAAGACCTAAACAATCATAAAAACTTATTTTGATTGTACTGTAACAATGCTCCCTATCTCATTTATAACTTCATCCTCCAATCCCCCCCCATCCTGGATCGCCCCATCCTATTTTGGGAGGCCCGAGCAAATTTCATTTTGTGCTGTGGTTTTCGAGGCAAGTCCTATCCTTCATCTGTACCTGAAATGCCGGTGGACAACTCACCGAATGGAATCATTTTAAGTCATTGAAAAGAGAACAAAGACAAATTGACAGGAGCGGGATTCAAACCAGCGACCTTTGGAACACCGTACCAGCACTCTACACTATCCTGGCCCATATTGGCAGAGTCCCTAATAGTCAATTATCTTTGTTCGTTTGCCAGAAGCCATAAAACCACCCACATACCGCTTTCAGAATTGTTTTTTAATGTGGCTGCCAGTATTTGTGTACAAGTTTGTACAGGCTACCATTTTGTAAAATTACTAATCATAAAGCCCAGGGGCCAATTTCATAAAACTGTTAAGCACAAAAATTTGCTTAGCACAAAAATGTCTCGCCCAATAAAACAAACCACCATTCAAAAATCCATTTGATATTCATGGTCAGTGAACAACAGTCAAAAAGCAATCACAAGCGATACACAACACATGGAAATTTGGTCGTTAACCCTGTTTTTATTAAGACAGAAATGTCATGCTTAGCAAATTTTTGTGCTTAACAGTTTTATGAAATTGGCCCCTGGTTTTTAACTTCCTGGGAATTGTAAAGTGAATTGAAATATGACGTCATATATTTGTGCCAAGCAATACAGTGCATGTAAGTTAAAACGATTGAATGGATATACCCAGTTGTAACATGAATTTCAATTTCCATAAAGCATTCACATAACTGCATATTTACTGGGTGGTAGGGAAAGAAAGGATGTTGCATCCCAGTGCCTATGTACATTTTCCTTTTAATTAAACCATCGTTATAAATACATCCATGGGCAGTATGTTGGATCATGGAGCTTAACAAAAATAGCTCCATGGTTGGATACAATTTAGCAGATTCATGAACAGCTTTAAGCTTTTCACATTTGATAGAATCATGATATTCCTCCTTGATAGAGCATTGCTTCACTCCCCAAGGTAATTTGTGTCACTGATGTACAGTACTGTACATGTACGTGCAAACTACAAAACCAGCATGAGGTGATTCACTGTGTTTCTCTTTAATGTCTTCTGTTCTTTTCTGCAAATTGGTAATATTTTGTATGAACTGTCACTCTATTGTACAGTACTTGAACACTGTATGGCTAAGAGATACTACTGTACAGTGTACTTTATGCACACGGATGGTCCAATTTCCTCTTGCATGTACAGTACATACATGTTTCGGTACTGTACAAGTAATGGCACTTAAATTGTGTTCCCAAGTTTTCAACCTGCATTAAACAGCCTGGCCAGTGGGTACAATCAAGGTGTCATAAAAAGTTCACCATAGTAATGTTATCATTAAATCAACACTAACGGGCGCATGTACAAACATCAATAATGGGTCAGTGCTATACACCTACATGTATAGTATCTAATTGCACAAAAAACAAACAAATAAACAGAACAAAACAAAAGAATACAAACAACACACAACTTGACAGAAATAAACACAAAACAAAAACCATGGCAAACTCTTAAAATCCGATAGCATGAAACCATTGATTGATACAACAGCTGTCACTCAGTTTTATAAAGAAACAAATGTTGAATTTGCATCAATTGTCAACATATTGTAAACGTTTATTTAAACAATTTATATAGAATAAATATATATTCATGGACCGGTACTGTATCTGAATGCGGCACATGCGCTTATTAAATTGATGACATCATGTTGCAATTGTTGTTCTTTTTGGATAATTGTTTTAACAGTGTGCTATTCTTACAAATTGATTGGGTTGATGACGCATTGAGTTTCTAGAAAATAATTGTGAAAATTGGAAACAATAAGTACACGTAGGTTAATGGTAAAAATAGATGATACATTTGTTGGTAGATTAGTAAGAAATGAACATTTTTAAAAGTATGTTTAGACTTGTATGGGTTATATGAAGCCAAAATGGGTGAGAGAAATGTACAGTACTCACAGTGGGCCTTCCTTTTGTGTATTAAAATACTTTAAAGCAAATGAAGATTTTTGAAGCAAAATGAGATTCATTTGTCCGGATAGAAACCCATGACTCAAAAACATTTCCCATTAAGTAATCATGGAAATGTGTGTGTACTGTGTAACATACCAACTGTCCAATAGCAATCGCTTACTAGAGGTTACTAAGCAATACTTGAATCAGGCAGGGTTTCAGTTGGTTGCTAAGTAACGCCAGAGCATGTTGAAGTCAGTATGCTGTGTCACTTATCCAATGAGTTTTGGGCAACTGCTGTGATAATTGGTTTTCCGTCCCTACGGTCCCCTCCATATTATGTAACGTACCACCGTACGTGTACGCACACACTGTATAAAAACGTTCCTTACTTGTACCTGGTGCATTCACAGTGAAGTGAGTGAACATAAAAAATACATCAAGTCCAAAAAATAAATTAGGAATAAACGGTGTCATACATGTAAATTATTTTAATGTACTTGCAAAAAACGTAGTGGGCGTGCCTTTTAATTTTCCTGACTAAAAGCGTGCAGTGTAATTTGCTGCTCTAGATACTCTCCTATATTTCCCCATAATGTGTAAATCATTTCTTGCATTATTTAGACCTCCTACATGTAGCTATTTATTTTGTGTAAATTTATGAAACAGTGTATTGTAGGTTGTCCTGCATCACATGTTGAATTTTATTTGCCGTTCTCATTTAATTACACTTTTTAGGATCGTTCCATTAAAAGAAAAGGCTCTCCTTGCTAAATATTTGAGGAGAGTGCAGCGGATAGGAATTTTGTGCAGGATAGAAGGATTGTAGCCAGGGGAATTATTACTGCTTTTAGGTTGCCTGCAAATTGCTCTCGCACTTTGCTACAAATAGTAATGCATGAACCATATGCTCAGTGCACTCATGAATGCAAATTAATGTACTGTAATTTTAAATGACTTTAAATGATAAGGTCTCTATTTTTATCATTTTTTGGTTAGGGAAGTTTCTTGCAAAACCCAAATTTATGATGAAAATGTAATATTGTTGTACAGTTGTACTGTGTACAGTATTGAAAAATGCCTCTAGCAAAGTGATTTGAAGAAGTCAAGTCTCAGTCTATCTTTATAATTGTCTCTCATAATCCTAAGCTAGAGTTATTGGACTGTTGGCCAAAGCAAACAGTTAGTTTGAGCATAAAAGCATTTAATATTAAATAGGTTGTGAAAGTAGGGTACTGGAACACATTGGCCACAATTTGTTATTGAGCAAACAACTTCTTGTTCCTGTTCATTAATTTTAATTTCAATAAACAAATCTTTTTTATTCAGCAAATTAACATTTACATTGAATGTGTTGGGAATGACCAGAACTGTAAGTGTTTGTAGATTTTACTCTGTAGGTGTAACTGTTCCTTATCCATAATGACAAAGATTCTTCATATTTAATATTGTCATTCCAGAACCTTCTGTCTTATCAAATATCCTCAGTCTTATATGTTAATGGCCGTCAGAGTCCTTGGAGGAAAAATCAATTTTCTTTTAATCTCCGCTGTCAGATAATTTATATGCATGGCACAGATTCTAAAGTGCACTTTGGATTTGCTTGAGACAGTGCGGGGTATGCATTTGAACCGTGTTGCATGTTAATTCAAGCTTGAAGACATTTAGGAAATTACATGCAGAAAATCTGTTTAAAATTCATTAGAAATTGTTTGATTGGATTGGAGTGCGATAATTTGTTTATCTTGAAGGTGTGTCCGTTGTGTCGTAACATGTGATGTATGCTGCTTAAACTGTGAGTAGAATTAAGTGTGTTCAGCACTATACTTTCATCATGACATATTGAAGTTTATTTGCTTGGAGTTGGGTTCACGGTATAATGTCAAACATCGACTGGAAAATGGAATTGAAGTGTTTGGTGATCATCGGCTTATGAAATTGAAACAACCCAGAATAGAAGAGACGATTGCCATGTGCTTTGACTTGAATTAGTTTCAGTATACAGAGACTTTGATCTATAATGCTTGATGGCCTACTAGTAGAGTACTTGTGTTTGTAACAGCTTCCATCTGTTTCTGTTTTACTCTTTATGAGACCTAGTGAACAAATATTGTTGTATGGCTCATTAGATGTCATTACTGTGGGATCAATAAGTTAATATGTGTACAATATGCCTGCATTTTGCTTGAAAGGAAAAATAGAATGTTAAATCAAGAAAACTTAATTAGTGTTGACAACACATCGTTGTAAAGGACAAATTTTCTATGTAGTTCGTGTCCTTCTTTGCTTACATAAAAAAAAAAAAATGTGATTCATGTATGCAGCTGTTTCTATTTATTTTGTAAGAATGTGTTATTGAATAGTATTGAATACCTTATAAATGCAAATGTTGTTGGTTTGTTGGTGGATTTGCAAATTAAAAAAGCTGTACAGTATGGTTGACAAACATTCCCTCATGGTGCATGATCATGTCAGGTGAAAGGGAAAAATATTGCTTTGAACTTGTACACACATGTGTACTTACACTTAACATTTACAGGCATGCATTCTCTGACCTTCTCCAATTTTGTTGGCTGAAATACGAACTGGGGTCAGACTTGTTCTGTGTGCGTGACAAGATTTACTCATCTTGCAAAAGGGCGTACAGTAATGTCAGGTTCACTGTATGTCAGGTGCGGTATATGTGGGCAGTGAATTGGAGATGAATTTCATCTACTGTACCTGAAGGCTGTATGTAGGCCCTACTATACCGCAGGGAAGCAGCTTGAAGTTGTACAGTATAACTATTAAGTTAACAATTCATGTTTTGCTGAAATGACATTCATAACTACCAGAAGAACCATTGTCAGTGTACACTTGAGAAGTCCAAGAAACTTCCATGAGATGGAACATGCTTAAATGTACTTCAGATGCATTAATTAGGTACATATGTTTGTGTACTTGTATATGTGTAGTACATGTATGTAATTGGTTTTGAATGTATTTTTCTGACATTGGACCCATTTATTTGTAAATTGCTTTATATAATACAAACCACTCAACACTGTATCACTTACATACTACATGTGTACACACTTGTACATAAATACCATGTAATTCGTAACTGATTGCATTGATATGACAGGACTTCAAATCTAATCAGTACAGTACAGATCATCATATCCATCGTGTGTTCAAGTTATCTCCTCAGATCCAGCTCAGACAGTGTGTATTTGTTATTTGTTTTGATAACAACATGCAGTTTATATTTGCTGAACATTGTTCTTTTTTATTTGATGCACAGGTAGAGCGACCATCGGTAACATTTAAAAGCTCTGATAGTATTTATAGCATAGTCTTTTGGGGGGCAAACACAAAGTGTAACAAAATAGTTTTAAAATAGTTCAACCTGTCTGTCATCCATAATCCAATCACTTATTCAGCTCGTGTACGGTTATTGTGGGGCATGTTCCTAAAATTACAGAATTGTTGAGAATTATCCAGATAGGCATAGGCCTACAGTACATGTACAGCTATTGCCTGAGCACTAGATAATTCTGCTACATACTGATCAGACAACTGCCACAGGTTCAAGTGCATTTTATTGTTCACTTCACTTTACCATCATGACCATGTTTACTTGAGCGCATAATTCCGGTACATTCAATTTCTGTAGAAGTACAGTATTTTGCTGTATTCATACAGTACTGTAGTGTACAGATGTAGAGATGAAAGAAATGTTTTGAAGTCTGTCATTGCCTAAAGCCTACCATACATTGTATAGTATATATCTTCACACACCATGATCATCTGGGACTATTGATTTGTATTTGTTATAAAGACTTGTTGTCTAGGAACTATAATCACTCAAGCATGAAGTAAAGTCACAAAAAGGACTAACCATTGATAAACAAATCAACCTTTTATGCCCTGCACATTAGGGTGTCTATGTACATGTATTAAGTGTACATGAATCGATACAGTGTGTGTTGCTATGAGATTTCATTAATCCATATCCATGATGCCTGCTGGTTTCTTTGAATTACATGTACATATGCACATGCAGTTTAGTTTTAATGAGATAAGTCCAATGTTAATTTACAATTTTATCATCTTGCTCATTTTCATAATTTTTTTTTATTAATCTTTTAATATTTTGCATAGTTTTATGTTACTTTTTGTTTCATGTTATAATTATTTTTATTAACACGCAGAGCCCAAATGGAAACCAGTATGCTTACTGATTTGGCTCACCCTGGATAAATAAAGGAAATAAAAAAAAAAAAGTTCCTGGTAATTAGCATATAGATCTGTTTCTACCTCTATGGTAATACTGGCTTGGACAGTACAACATGTACATGTAGTAGTTAGTACACAGTATATACACCCCTGTACGCTGTATAGTCATACTACAGTACTTGATGAATGTTTGACGTTATTTAATGCTCAGTAATTAACTGCCATGGTTCTCTAACAAGGCATAACAATGCTGATGCTGATGCGTGCCATTAATATGGGCATCAATGTGTGCTTTACCAAATTAGTCTCGGTGACTTACAATGTAGTTTCATAATTACGTTTTACATCTTGAATTGGGCAAATCAGGGATTGCCTTAAATTGTCTCTTACAGCCTAATTGTAGGTGACAGGATTCACTTATTGATACATGCATTTGATCAAGGTGTTATTTTGTTAACCGAAATGTCACAGTTCACCCACATCAGAAATCATACACCATACAATGATACATGTAATTGTACACATGCATGTAAAAAATGTAGACTGGTTCATATAATTTGTGTGCAATGTAGTTTAGTTTTGATGCGATAGGTCCAATGTTTGACAGTTTTATCTTACACAGTTTTTATCATTTTCTTTTTCCTCCTTTTTTCCCACGCATATCATTTTTTGTATTTGTTTTACATGTACATGTACATTCATGTACATACATGTGTAAGTCTTGTTCAACCATGAATTATGGTACTTGGTAGAGTACTACTTGTGACTGAACAGTTTTACTGTTTTACATTTTAAAGCAATTACTGTAGGTAGATTTGAATTGAAAAAATCCACTATAGTAAAGTTTTATTACCCACATACTGTATAATTTAATTACAACCACCTTTAATTACAACGGTTCATGCAAACAGCACCTGCACACTGCACAATAGTTCCTTCTTAGATCTAAATGGCAGTTCTAAATGCCGAGCCGTTCTGGCCTTGTATGGTCAAGCCAATTAAAATTTACAGTATGTAATGATTTTTTCGATGGTCTTCTTTTGGCTAGTATTTTAACAACATGTACACTGTACATTTGTACGTACATGTACTGTCTCTTCTGATGTTGGAATGTACGTGTTCCTGACATCTAAGTCATTTTAATTCCCGATTCTTACTATTAAATCTGCTGGCTAATCTGCCCTTGAGGAACTGCCAGTAAGACTGTATATTAATATATGCTTGGTCATATATCAAGCAGAAAATGGCCCAGAAGCTTCTGTGGTAAGACAGATATCCCCTGTGGCCTCCACACATCCCCCTCTCTTTACCTTGGACTAAAGCATGCCAATCCATATAACTACATGTATAGAAGATGGATAACAAGAAGGAATGATTTTGAAGGAGGGAAAGGGCAGATGGAGGGCTGGAAGCATGGGGACATTAGTACTTGCCAAGATTATCTGTGAAGAGAATGAGTAGAATTATTTTGCAAATATACAAATTACATTCACGGTGTAAAATGTGTTTGACAAACAGGTTGCTATCATCTCAAGTGCATTGTCATTGTCAATGATTCACAAAAGTCATGATGATACACATACGGTATACACCTGTATACTTGTATTTCATATGATGCACATTTAAACTGTTATTCAATACCTGTGGAAATAATTAATCTAAATGAAATGTGCAGATTTCAATGAGTTGGATTTTGGGTTTTCAGTTAATATTTCATGAATATCCTGCATGCTATCCCAATTCCTGTAAAAAAAAAAAAGAACTGAAGAACATATATTGACATTTGTGTAATTTTATGAGAAAGCTTAGAAATTAGTTTGAATTTAATGTACTGTACGTACACATGTACCAGTGCACAGATCTCCATTTACATTATATGTACACTGCCTCATTATAACTTGCCCAGTATGATTGATGGTACCATCAACAAACAAATAAAGGAAGAAAAAAAAGGGAAAAAAGAGAGAATCTATATTGGTGACTGGCGAAAGTGGTACACGACCCAGTAGCCATTAATTGACATGATTGAATACTTTCTGATTGCATTGCCCATAGCCTTCTATTGTTTGTCTTTTATGCATAGATATGAACGGGAGTCATATTGGTTTGGAGAATGAACGCTCATTGATGTCGTTAGGAGAGTGACTGCTGGACGTGTGCTTCAATATGGACCATTGAGAGATGTTTGCAGCCAAGCGTATAGAATGATTTGTTATACATTGCAGCGTATTGACTGACATTACATGAATATGGGGATTCTACATCTTATAACACTTCAGTGAATCTGACAGGCTGTTTGCAGTTTAGGACATGATATCCGATTATGAAGACACATCAATGTCACTCGTCTTCTGTTGGAAATTGAATCTACTATTGATAAACCTTGGATTGATTCACTTCTTGAGCATTTAGTACGATCATGGCGGTGAAGTGGCATCTTTGCTCCAGGATAAGGAGGAAATACAGTGCCATACGGATCTGTTTCCTAACCTGCCTCCTTATAATAGGCTACTTGTTCATGGTATTTTCAAAAACATACCAATCTGGTGGCGATGAGAAGGAGGATTTTCTTCTGCACAGAAAACTGCTATCAGATGAGGATCATGGAAATCTTTGGAAAACGGAAAACAACTGGAGAACTCGATATTTGTTGATGGCGACGGACAATGCCAATAGAACTGCACCAACTACTGCAGCAAGCAAACAAATTTATCCTCCCAAAGTATTTACTGTTGAACAGTTGAAGAAAGGTGCCGTTGTCTTGCACTGTTTGGGCATGGTGTATATGTTTGTAGCCCTTGCCATCGTCTGCGATGAATTCTTCGTACCTTCCTTAGTGGTTATCATTGACAAATTGAAGATATCTGATGATGTTGCCGGGGCAACCTTTATGGCTGCTGGTGGAAGTGCTCCAGAACTTTTCACAAGTCTTTTTGGTACTTTACTGACCACAAATGATGTTGGTATTGGAACTATCGTTGGATCTGCCGTTTTCAACATCTTATTTGTCATTGGAATGTGTGCGATTTTTAGTAAAACTCTTCTTACCCTCACTTGGTGGCCTTTGTTTCGTGACGTTGTATTCTACAGCATAAGTCTGATTGTGCTATTGATAGTGTTCAGGGATGGCTTCATTCAGTGGTATGAATCGTTGGGGTTGCTCTCCATGTACTTTTTCTATGTACTGTTCATGAAGTTTAATGTACAAGTGGAACGATTTGTCAAGTCAAGACTTAACCGAACCATCAAGACGATCAGCGTTGCAGAGCCGGTAAGTAATTTGTTTCAGTTGTAAACTGTTTCATGTTCTTTGTTGATCAAACATTTCAATCCAAATGAGCTACAGTAAATGTTGAGATTTAATTATAATTGTCTCTAAACTTGCCATTTCTAACAGTCAGAAATCTGAATAAATTTGTTCATATTCCTCCAAGCATGTTCTGGTCATCTTAAAAAAAATACTGTTCAGTCATAGTTCTTTTGGTAAAAAAAAAGAAAGAAGTTGGCGATTGAAATAAAACTGTGCCCGGTGGCACTGGATGACTCATTTTTGCATAAATGGAACGTGTGTGTTCCGTAATAGGAAATATTACTTACAGGAAATATTACAGTTTTAGGAAGCATGCCACTTTGACGAATTACCATTCTCTTGACCGAGTTTATAATATTTTAATACAGTTACACTGTAGCTTATAAATACCGTACCCTATTTTTTTGGCCTTGTAAAAATACCGAAATACGTGTACGTGTACATTATTTCATGCTGCGACGCTTTATATATAAGGAATTGACGGACAGATTCTATTTCCTGTTCGGCATTGCCTTTACTTTTCATATTCACTGTTTTTTTTATTTTTTAAATGTGCCTACTTGCACATGTCTGACGCCAAAATAGTTGACTCTGTCAGGAGGTTTGCAAATATACACTAGTACATGTGCAGTAGTTTGGTCATTTCCTAAGCAGTCTGTAATGTCCTGAGGGTGTAGAGATAAATATCAACTCATTCCTCCTGTGTATTGTCATGAATACTTCACAGGAACTACAGAAGAGATCATAGAAGATTGTATAAGGCCTATTTCTGTCTGATCTAAATGTCTCATCTTGATCAAGAAGAAAGAAAGATAAATCAGGACAGTTGAGAAAAAAAAAATGGACGGTTCAGAATTGATTTAGTACTAACATACCTACAGGGTATTCCTGAGGTTCATATGATTTCAGTGAATTGCGGTGAATGACACTCTAAGACCTATACAGTAAGTACATGTATACATACATGTACATACACATGTAGGCCTACACTGCCGTATTGCGAGACACTGTACACAGGTCTTACAAATACACCCTGTTTTTGGAAAAATGTAAAAATTCAAGACACAACCTACAGTACACTAAAAACAAGGAGTAAATTTATCTCTGCCTTCCAGTTGATGCAACTTAATGGTCTTTTCACATGCTTTTTAAAGATGCAGCTTTGCTAAAAAAAATGGTTTGAGACAGCATTTTCTATTTGACCTGGATGAAGATCTGATTTAATGTAGCAGTACCCACCTGAATTCTCACACCACTTTATTTACACAATACTATGCAAAGCAAAGGGGAGCAGTAAAGATTTGGCCTACCATCCCTAATTTGATTTGATTTTAATACTGTACATGTAGGCGTACATGTACTGCTTCTAACATGACTTTTGCTAATTGTGTGTTAACTTGTTTTATGCTAAGGAGTTCGATCCTGGGATTTGGTCCCTATAACAGTTGAATGTCACTTTGGAAAGGTTCTTGACCTAATAACTGTCTGAAATGTGATTGACTTGAAAGATGATATTGCTGAATCCACATCCCAAAGCTGTACCTGGAGGCTGGCACATATAACTTTATTAAAAACGATGGAAAGCATTAAATACAGTAGATATGGTATATTGCTTAAAAGAGGAACTTTAGCCACATTAAAAAAAAAAAATTTTTATTGATCAAAATTTGTTGAAATTGGTTGATTGATTCTTTATTAACATCAAGTTTCAATATCTGTATAATACTGAATGAGATTGAATGCGTTTTTTTAAAAAAGATTTTCTGGTGGTTATTTTTTATGAAAGGTTCTACAATTGAACAGAAGGAGAGAAAAATATTGGAATTGGGGTATGCAATGCATTAGGATGGAACAGGCTCTGATGATAATATATGTTAATTTATTCATTGCATTCACATTTGAATTTGAAAACTGATCAATGATATGAAACATTGATATTCTTCATCTTGCAACTAAATTGAATAAAAGGTTGAGTGCTTGTTTCAAATAAAACTTAAATTGCAGTGAAGATGAAATCATAGTCTTAAATGATTCATGAATCAGAAAAGTTAAAGTGTACATTGTACACTTTGAACCAAAATGCAAATTTGCATACATGTCCGCATATTTATTTGCATAATATGTACTTTGCATGTGGCATGATATCGTACATAAATGGCAACAATTCCTCGTATTAGGCCTTTTAGTTTTATCTCTTTATTTACTGTCAACATTTTCTGGGCAATTTGTGCAAAAAATCTGCTTGGCATATAAACAATGGTGAATGTACATTGTGTACATCTGTATATTGACAACCAATCATGCACTGTCATTGAAGAATTTGTAAGAAAGCTTGTTTTTAAGGTTCACAGTTTTTTAATAAATTATTGTCATATTATGTAAAATCATTCAAAATCTGTCTGGCAAAATCATTCAAAAATGATGTATTTAAACAAAATCCAGCTGATGGCGGTTGTCATGGTTTTGAACATCCTTTGTGAATTAAACACTCCCTTGTTTGCATGAACCAGCATATAGTGTGCATGGAGTCATATTTTGGGTTCATGTGAGTTGTTAAATTCTGTCTTAGACACGAGTCAGATGCTTAGGATTTACACCAGGACAGTGATTGAGCTGTAGTCTGTAGACACAATGCTAGCTTGGCCATTATCCTAATTTGATTAAATTGTTTGTCTTTCTTATATCTAGCCAGTCCTGGCAGCCTTTTAATGATAGTGCATTCATTAGTCTCACCTGGTTGTCAATTAGTTAGACTGTTTACATTCAAGACATGCAAAATGTAGTCTAGTAACGGCTTCTTGGAGAAAAGTATTTTCATGTATGCATTAGGCAATACTGTACATTAGGATGTGTACATCATACATACATACATGAGGCTTGTTATATACTATAGTACTCAACATGACCAGGCATGCATGCACTATGAGCTGTGACAGTGTGCAAGTCATGAGTCTAGGTGTCTATATAGTCGCCATAATAATATATCTTTACCTGTCATGCACTGTATTGCTAAGCCAGTGAATGCTTCAAGTTGAATTTTTGGAACATTTGAACATCTTTTCTACTCTAATTTTGGGTCTTTAGTGGAGCTTAGTTGTTAAGCTCCACTTTGTGATGAACATAAAAAAAAATTAACATTCGAGAGAACCTGAAAATTATGCGAAAGAACCCAAATATTTATGAAATTAATTTATTTTATGTGAAACAAATTGTCTTAGAACACACAAAATACATATAAATACAAAATACATATAACATAATGTAACAATATGTAAATTAATCAAAATAGCTTGTTTTATGAAAAGCAAAAGAAAAGAAGGGAAGCGTACTGTAGGTACAGTGTATGTGTACATTTTGTGTACATGGTTTACATAGAAACATTAACCGGATGAAAGTTCTAAAGAAATACAGAATGAAGGGACTTCATGCATGTGGCATGTCGCATGTCGTTCTACGTCATGGAATAGCCAGAGTGTGTGGATGGAAAACGAGTTTCATGCTTGAAAAACACCACAACTAGAGCAACCACATATCTAGTAATAAAATAGTCTAGCTGCGCTTTATGGTAGCAACAGACCTACATTACATACTACATATGGGATGTGATGTGATGGAGTGATCCTAATGTAGCTCGCCTAACACTTCACTAACCAAATTGACCATGCCCTACTGTATCTTTATCTAATAAACTCCTAGCGTGGCTGGTGGCTCTAGCCTAGATGTGGTAACAGTACCCAAGGGTAATGTAGTGAGGCACATATAAATGCTATGTACAGGCTACAATACAGCTAACTCTAGAAGAGACATCTTATGAGCTGCATGAAGGCATCTCATACAGGCATGCATTCACGAAGCATCTTTTGCAATGTCTGAAATGTGTATCTGTAATGCACATTGACATAGCTGTACTGAATAGCACCAATCCTGTGAACAAATTTATGGACAAATTGCCACAGACCCGTGCAATTTCATTGTTATCTAGTTCCCAAACCAAGTTACACAAATCAAATTAGTGAAATTACATGTACAAGGCCTACACAAATTAATCTTTAGAAGCTCACTCAGAGACTGAGATTAGTGAGACGGAATACGTATGTACAGTGTACATGTAACTGTGAGAGGCCTAGGAGTAATGACAGTAATGTTCTCATGGAATTCATATGTCTTCTTCATGCCTTCCTTATGTTTTGTTTTCAGCAATATGTCATTTTTCTCTAAAGACCCATTTGTAGATTCTGAGGCCTTGTACATGTATGCATTTGTCTACAGTATATAGGGGCCTACCATTATGATTAGCCCTCGAAATCTGAAAACAGGAACCCAGTGTCTGTACAGCAGACATGTAGTTATGTACAGTGTATAGGCCTACATGTATGTCTACCGGTAATTGCTTGCAGAATATGCTTCACTTTGATATTGGACTGTAAATGTCAATATACAAAGTATAGGAGCTTACCCTGAAAATAGGGATATTTTTTACAAACAAGGCTGACCTTATTGCGGGACAAACAAATGGACAGGTCCGTTTTCTCTGCTGCCTGGTTCTGCAGTATATGTTTGCTGTAGATGTAGCAGCCATGAAATTGGTCTTAATTGTTTTTTTTTCTAACTGGTCAGCCCTGCTAATGAGAATATTAATTTACAATGCATCTTTTTTTTTTGCCAAGGACACAAGGAATTAATTTATAATGCAGCTTTCCCATCATGTAGGCCAAACACAGTCAACAAGTATTGCAGTACTGTCCTGCGACCTGTGCATATGGACAGACTTACTGACTAGAATACTGAACACAATGTGTGTTGGCCTCTTCTACGACAATATTAATCTTGCTGTTTTTCTTTTGTAATAGGTTCCTCATTAAGCTTGCAGTACTTTGTAACGTGTGTCACTCAATCAAATATATCATAATTCAGAAAAAAATATGAATATATATAAATTGGAAATACTGAAGTCAAGAACAAATCTACTAAAATGCGGCAAATTTTAAGAAAAGAACAGAAAACCCCTCAGTAATAGGCGTATTACTGAGAGCTACACGGTACATATATATTCAGATGCAGGTGGTAACATGTAAGTCTGTGCATCATACAGCTTTCCAGTGGTTTGACATGATTTATGATCCGAGCCAATTTGCCATTTAGGTCTGTTTATTTTCCCTCTAAGGATAGGCCTACTTAGCCTGTGGTTTTCACACAGTGTGCTTGATGAGAGCATAGAGCTACAAACAGATTAGCTCTATGATGAGAGCATGGAGCAAACTATGGACACAATCCATTATCACCTGTTAACTGTAAATGGACCAATGTGCCAATATTTGCACGTCTGTCTAATTATAATTTATTATATGTGTCAATATAGACATCAATTACCAATGAATACACAGGTACAGGTACTCATCAAGGCTCCTTGTATTTTTATGCTTTTAAAAACAAGTTAATTGCAAATTGAGGAACTTGCAATTTTAACTGATATTGATGTATCACATGTGCACATTGTGTACTGTATGCAGGTACTGAACCTGTGTAAGGTTAACCTATACATGTAACTGGAATGTAAAAAAAATAATAAACCCAGGCGCAGTGGAGATTTTGATTGGTTAAACTATGTGTATTCTTCAAAATAAAAATGTGCTTTTTGAACTCTCCCCTGTTATTGGTTCTAATATCTTCTTAAGTTGGTCATTATTACCATGTTCTTGCTAAGCTGGTATTGTGTGCACATACTCTAGTAAGCCATTTGTTTCAGTCACTGCTAATATCAATACACAATGGCTTACACCGTACTGAGTGTTAAATAAGACACAGTGGCTCGAAATTTAACTTTAGGCGTGGTTTATTGTCCATGAAATGTGGGAAAGCACTCAGCAAGTCTGTGTGCTGTCGTTGACTATGGCATTGCAAATTAAGAAGGTCACTTCAAACCTGCAGCACTTAGCTAACAAAATTCAGGTTATCACGTACATCCATCTTCTATTAACTTATTTGTATTCATAGCCATGTACAATGCTACAGTATGTGACTGTCAGAGCGCTAGGCCAGCAATATAGCTAATGGAAATGACAATTTGATCAGTTGACTACTGAGGCCTACGTCATTGGTACATGCAGCTAATTAAAAAAAGGACCCCATTTAAAATTCCATCAAAGTTAAGTAATTTAAAGCACTTTACTGATTTCACAAATTTGTCAGTTTAAAGAGAATGACTGTATCCTCGGACAGCTAAAGTAAAGCAGCCAAAAAGTCTTGTAATTTGAAATTTGCTTGTAGCTGTTACATGTAACGTGTACATTACATTGTTCTCTAGTGCAATCTTTGATAGGACTCTGTATGTGCATAGAGGGAGGAATGGTATGTGCTACGTAATGTATGCATACATTATCAAACAATGTTGATAGAAAACAGACTTTAATTCAAAGATGTTTGGTTATTCATAATTTCATGATTTCAATGAAGCAAATGTTGACAATTTGATTTCTTAGAATTCAGTATATTTGAAAGACTTATTTTCCATCCAGAAAATATGTGGTATTTAGCATTTTATGCACTATACAGCAGGTGTACCTGACCAGTATATAGTACAGGTGTATTGGACATAATTGGTACTTAATTTGTAATATGATCGGGATGTGTGTAGGCTACCAAGGAAATTGATCAGGCAAAGGTTCTTTTGTTCTGTGAAGTATACAGTAACAAGTGTGGCATTGTATCATAGTGTGGATGGTTTGAAAAGGAAAATTTGACTAATGTTAGTGGGACATATGGACATCAAATCAGCCACATGTTCATAAACAATCCAAATTTAGATTTTTTTTTCGTTCATACACAAATTAAGCTTACATTTCATGGTACCTATACATTAAAGTAATGTACAAATGTACATACAGTAGTTAGGTTCAGTCATTTGAAACACATTACATGTAAATGCTTACAAGTCTTAAACAACAGGACTTGTGTCCAACAGCACTATAAATATTTTTAATGTGCTGTAACATTTTGTAACTGGATATGTACAGTAAGGAAGAACGCGAAACAACAGTAAAAAAAAACAAAAAGGGTAAAAAAAAAACAAAAAAAAAAAAAAACTGACAAATACCAATACAAATATTATAGGCCTACACCTAAACATTGCTAACAAGAAAAAAATAAAACAAGGATATGGGGTCCACTACATGTATGTATACATGTTATAAATGCAATTGTCCCTCTGATTAATGAAACAGTTTAAATCAAATTGTCCCAACAGTGAATCTTGTCAATTAGATTATAATTGAATTGATATTTCATAATACACAGCAACAAGCCCCCATATGCAGCCTGTAAATCACGCTCACGACACTCACAAATGTGGGCTTGACAAAGCTCAGTCATGTGTCTACTCTTTCAATCTTAGTCTTTGTTTCTCTCATCATTTAGCTGTAATTGTCTTGACTCTAGATCATTAACCATTCATCTCATGCAGTCACTAACTTATTGTACACGAGGCAGACTGACGCCCACTCATTCCGGTAATGTACATGTGCAGGCACGGACAGTGTTACACACTCAGTGCTCATATGTTCAGCATACTAACCTGAAATCCTACTCTTTGCTTTGAAACATCCCGAAGGCCTTCACTCATAATTTACAACATGTAATTTAAAGGTACATGTACATGTACATGTCATTTCATACAGTGTGCTTTTGTTTTTGTCAAAGAAATGCAGATTCATCTAGGCAAAAATATCAAGAAAGATACAAATTAACAGTCATCTATGAAATTTCCAGTCCCATTCGGTGCCCACTTTCTGAGAAAACAGTGAAAAACATCCTCGGTATTTTCAAATCTTTTCACAGGAGTTTTGATCTTCCTGAGATCAAAAAATTGATTTGACTCTTTTATGGATATTGGGGATGACACCTGTAGCATTTCAGGCAGAACAATTTTAACAGTATTGTTTCTATCATCACCAACTTTGTACCCTGTAAGTTATAGGTAAATCAGTGAAGATTTCTGTTTCGTTATGCTACCAAAGCATGATAGTACCTTTAATTGCTCAGTGTCTTGATTTCCACATGTATAATAACCAGTGGAGGCAGTTTGGGAAAGTGGGTTATTACATGGACCATGTAAATTCATGTTAGTATCCAATTACCAATCACGTATGATGGTGTGACATACGTGTACGTATACAGGTTTCCTTGGCAACCAGAACAAGCTTAATTTGATAACTTGATACACTGTACATCTTTTTGAGATTGGTTACTCTTCACTTAGTTCATTTTAATTTTGTAACATGAATCAAATTACTAGGTTCCATTGTGTACATGTAAGAATTGTCCAAGCTTAAGTTCTAAGATGGTGATATTCACAAGACTAGAGAGTCATGCACTCAAACTTACTAGATTACAGGAAACAGGATAATTAAGACAAAAAACACAAATACACAGACCACATTAACGAACAATCATAGTTATGGAATCATTATCTATTCCATTGCATTAGTGCATGAATGCTAATATACAATATATTGCACACAATGCATGTAGGCTAATCATCCACGTCACCAACGGCTTAACAGTAATTGCTAAGCGACCTTTTGATCACAATTTCCTCCTTGCCTGAACAAATCTACACCGGTACTTCGCAGCAACCCCTGCAGGGCACAGATAGAAAGTCAGCATAATTGCATCTCACGCACATGTCCAGCACCAGTACTGTATATTCTATCATTGCTCGTTTTACATACTGTACACTGTACATCTTCAGCAATTTGGTGCTTATGAACTGTATTTTGACAGTATTTGACACAATTATAATGCAAGAACCAATTTGTTTGTCCAAGGTTTTCTGCATCCTGTCCTCTAAAACCCAGCTTTGTCACACATATTGCATGTCAATCTGTCATAAATTGCTTTCAAAATTCTTGATGGTTTCCTCAATACGTACTCATACGTACATTACGTCTGTACGTACACGGGCAGGATATACTGTCATACATCTTTCATAATTCATTTTTTTTTTTCAATTGACAAAAAAAAAAAAAAAATGTATAGGCTAAATATGTTCTATTCAAAGAGAATGCAATTAATTATAAAATTTTAAATTCCTTTTTAATAAGGATATGACCATCCTCTTTGCACTGAAGTCCCACAGGATATTTTGTTAATACAGGAGGGATGCAGGGAGAAAATAACTACAGAAATACGTAGACAATAAATTTATAAGAGAAAAAAGAGTGCGTGTGCATGCATACACATTGTATGTATGTGAGTACCTGCATATGAGTTTTAGAGTCATGAATTTTTAATGAGGCACACTGGCAGATTGGCAATAAATAAATTGATTGACTAGGTCTACATGTACATGTACAGTACATGTATATAACATGAATATCATGCACATGTGACTATGTGTACTTAAGGTGCTGTCTGTCCAACAATTCTACCTCATCATAATCACTCCATATTTTCAAAATATTATTATCTCAGTAAGTTTTGAACTATGTTTTTAAGTTTTCTTTTCTGCACTTGTGATGTGAATTATGCAGGTCATTTGTGCAACCACTTGTTTATCAGCTGAGTGTCTTTGTGGATTTTAATAACAAGTTGCTAACGACAACAACAATTTCATATTGTGTTAATTAAATATCATCCAACTTCATACATGTTCTGTACAGTACTGTAGCTGTTGCATAAATGTGTACCTTCCTGTTTTTTTAATCATGGGTTTTAAGCTACAATATATACAGAAACTTGGTCTGGATGTCCCCTTTCTTTGCCTCCTGTTGCCTTGGAAACTGTTGCCATGGTTCTTGACCCATCTAAAGTATAGTACATGTACATTACAGTGATTAATTGATGATATTTGCACACACTTAGGCTTATTATTACTAATATTCCACAGCGTGTGTTTAATTTAAATTCTGCCCATTCTCTGTATAATAATGTCTTGAGGAATACTTTTCTGACATCTTGCTCTGTCCAATTTCTTGATTGATTTGATTTGGAAGGAAGGTCTATTGGAATATAATGAATATTTTGTAAAAAGTGTTTTCAAATGCTTTCAAACTTGCATTGTGACATTTTCCTGTTTTACTTTTCAGCCAAAAGAAATCCATGTTGGCCGGAATCGTCGTCATAGTGTGCCACATTTTCGCAACACCAACATGTTCCGCCACGGTGCACTGCAGTTAATGCTTCACACAATTGACCCACTGAGTGAAAGTAAGTGTCCAGATTCTGTATAATATGCAAACTAAATGGGTTCATTCTTGAATTGTATGGAAAAGAAAGAACAAAACAAACTGTGATTGGAACTAATGATGTATGTCAATTATTTAGTCTGTATTATTGGCATGCCGACTAATAATCTATTGTTTGTCCCTCATTGTCTTATTTCTGAACAGTTTGTAATATTAAATTGTTCATCATTGTTTCCAGTTTGTGTGTCATGTTTTACTCTCTTTTTCTGAATAATAATTATGGATTGTTAGTATTGGCCAAATGCTTTTCTTTTCTTGTGGTCGCATTATAACTTCATACTGGCTAATCATTTTGTCAGATTTTTTGACGGATTTTGAATGAGATGGATTTTGAATTTGTTCAATGAAGGCATCATGGAATGACTTCAACACACAAACATCACTTCGTATGTTACTGTACATCCGTAGTGTACATCATTACAACATGTACAAAGTAATTGATTGGGAAGCTTAATTGCATCTCATTAACATCATCCCATCTGTATTCAAATTGTTACCATGGCAGCATGACATCACAACTCAGACGTGAAAGTTGATTTCACTTTATTGCATGCCGTGTACATGAGGTGGTTGTTATTTTTATGCATCAATGAAATACTGAACATAATTATGTATACATGTACATAGTTGCTTCCTGTGTGTACAGACAACTCACCACGACTGAAAATATTGGCTTTTAAAGGCTTTGCATACGTTTGGTAATGACTCTGAAAATTTATGGCAATAAAAACTTACTTGGTGAGAAGTACAGCTGCTTTGGATAGTATAATGCATATTGAGAAACGTTCAATTCGAAGTACCGCGGTTATGGAAAAATATGTCACTTTTTATCTCCAAAAATTATGAATCTGAGAAGCGTTATGGCGGTAACGCTTCTCAGCTATTGACTTACTGTTATCTGGCGTGAAATAACCGCTCTAGTTTGTCGCCAAAATCTCACAAACGCTACCACCTTTTGAATTGAAACTTTCACAGGTTAGTTTTATGGTATATGTATACAATTATATTGGTTTGAAACAAACAATAGGCTCAAATTACCAAACGTATGCAATCCCTTTAAACCAGTCGAGACTGGCTTTTTAAAAACAAATTGTACGCCTTATGGCACCTCGCTGGCGATATCATTTTCCCTGTGTGCAAACGGCCAAATTTGTCACGTCTTTCTATTGTTGGAAGTGTGATTAGATTGATCTGACCTGAGCTAACCCTGTTAGTAACCGTTAGTAACGGATTCAAGCTAATTCATCCATTGATCCAATCCCCCTGAGGCAGTTATCTGCTGGCCAGGCATAGCACAGCAAGTTTACAACATTGACACTCTTATACATGTAGGTGTGAGATGGTAATCCTATTAAACCAGGAACAGTCAAATTATACAAGACCTTCCAGGCACCGAAAGGGAAGTCACATGTCCTTGTTTGTGTCAAGAAGACACGTCACTTCTTTTAAAATACACCAAATTTACAATTTGATGCATTATTAATTATACAAAATGTCTAAAAAGTAGAAAACAGGAAACGGAAGTCCTAAATAGGTCAGTGTTTTTTCCTTCACCTTTCCGAGCCAATAGCTGGAAGTATTTTTCTCAAATGAAGGTTAACTTCAATATGATTTGAATAAGCTCCCAATATGAAGTGCATAGTGGTTGGTTAGACCATATGGTCGGGCATAATATGTCTGTTTGGCTGGCAGACAGTCGGCAGGATAAGACTTAATACTCTTGCCTGGGGGTAATTGACAAATTAAAGGCCTTTATGCTAGAAAGAACAAGACATCTATAGGATCATATTCGAAGGAACGAAAAAGGCAGTAGGCCTGGTACAAGCCACGTGGCAAATTGCAGAGTGTACTTTTGTTTTCTGAGCATTGTGCATTTATTTTGTTCTGTGATTTTCTTTTATGTCATTGTACTTTTCCACAGTACATCTCTACAATATATAATTTCCTCACAGTTTTTGTGTTTGTTTTGTCATTGAATGAATTGGTGTTTAAACTGTTCATCCAAATGTACCTCCTGCCTTTTCATGTACCCAAAGTAAACACTAAAGTAAAACTCCTAAAATATGACTTTCTTTACTGATATTCTCTTATTTGAGTGAATTTGGGCTGAAAACTCCAACCAATATCCTCTAAATACATGTACATTTTCATGTACCCAAAGTAAACACTAAAGCAAAACTCCTAAAATATGACTTTGTTTACTGATATTCTCTTATTTGAGTGAATTTGGGCTGAAAACTCCAACCAATATCCTCTAAATACATGGCAAAATGTATCAATTAGTAGATTATGAATGTATTGATGTCTCCATTTCTTTACTTTTTTTGCTTTAGCTGTTGTTCAAGAAAAAGCAGTTCAAATGAGAGCAATAGCCAAAGCAGAAAATGGTTTATGCACTCCAGTCAGGCCCCCAGCTAACCAGAATGGAACATCCAATGGTCACAACAACTATGCCATTACAGGGAGTAAACAGGATGTAAGACAAGGAGACAGGGACCAGACTTCATCCTCTAGAGAGTGTATCATCAGTGCTGAACATCTCTCAGATGATGTGGAGAGTAACAGGGGTCATATTAGGACAATATCACATCCTAATATTCCTGAAGAAGAGAGTATAACTGGCAGCAATCAGCGAGCAGTGTCTATGGACATGGCAACACAGTCTACAGTGGTAGATGACTCGAGCAATTCTCCATCACAGGTAAAGACATAATACTAGACATTGATGTACAAGCTATTCACAAACTTACTACATTATGACTATACACATGATTGACTTCAACTGTTTCATGACTGACTTGACACCCGTTTCACTGCGAGTTGAGAGGTTTGGTTTGCCAAAAGCAAAACTAATTCTGTCATGGGTTATCTTGATGTTCTTTTAGTTATCTGCAAAGCTTTTTTGTCATTTCCTATACATGATTCCTCTTTTTCAAAAACCAAACCACATGTTGGAACAATAAACTACTTTTGACGATAACAAGTATCCAGAAGTTTCCCCTGTGAGCTGACTGAGCTCATGAGAAGATCAAATTTATCCAACCTTAAAACCAACAGACAGACAGATAACATCCAGACAAACAAATGTCTGTCTGTTTCTCTGTATTGGTGACAAATGTTCAGTTTCCTTCTCACACAATCGCTTGTCCATATTCACCAGAGTGAATGCATTAACCAGTGAAATATGAATAATCGAAGGCCAGATTGGTTGGCAACCTGCGTGTGGCCGTGATTACAAGAAGCTTTCTTGCTAAAGATAATATCAGACAGTGCTGTACATGAAGATTTCATCTATTTATTGTGCTTTCAATTTACTGCCTCACTGACAATGGACGGGGCGGAAGTAATTATAGAATAAGTAGACATTGTTGGTTGGCAAGGAGACTGTGACACAGGGACAAAAATCAGATCTAGAAGACTTGACAAAATCAAAGAAATTCACTTGTGTCAGAGTAACACATTTATCAATCAATTCATTCTGGAAACCCCTAATTTGGCTGGGCAATTAATAAACTTATTTTGAAGGCCTATAAATCCACATTTCAAGGAAAAAGATGCAATTGGTGTTTGTTCTCATCAGTCACAATGTCCGTAAGGTAATGACTGATTGGAAATGGATTGTCTTTTCCACGTACTAAACACAGGCATTGTGTGGTGTATTTGATGTACGTGTGCGCGCACGGCCGCACACACACGGTAGCTTAGGGGAAAAACCAAATATGATGAGCAAAAATAGGCCTACGTGGACATAGATAAAAAAAATACTGTCCATTTACAAAGCTACTTGTGTTATCACAGTTTAAACCACGGAGGAAAAGTTGGTATCTTTACCGACAGGTGTAAATATCAGTTATGTAATATTCTCAGAATAGCGTTCCGCACTAATGACGTCACACCACGCGCGACGCGTACTCATACTTCCACTCACCACACGTTTGCATGGCCACATTGCAATGTTTGTCTGAGGTTCGGTGCTATTTTTAGCGTCAGTGCGCAGCGCTATTGATGATGTGATGCCTTCTTCCAGGATGTACAGTGTTAGTACAAGGATATGAATGAATCATAAGGCCTTCTAGTAGTACTACTCATAGAGACATTTCAAATTGCCTTTAAATCATTTTCATGCTTTGTTGAACAAAACATACACAACACTCAACCGATTACTAACTACACATAAATGAAGAAGGAACATTATTATAATATGTACATGTACCTTTCTTTGTATGCAGATGTTCATGTGAAATATAATGAGTATGGTTTGATCTATGTACATTGTACATCTTTACAATCAAACCTGATGGCCTTTGAAAAATATTTGTCAGTGAAAGAATCACGACATATGCAAATTGATTGAATTCAGCAGTCCTTGACAGTATACTGATGATTGCTTATTAGTTAGGGCCATTTCTATTTCACTGTGCAAAAACTACAGACGTAGCCTACATGTATACGTGTATATAGTTTAATTATCACTAATGGGGGGACCTGATTTTTCTTATTTGATAACCAACATGATGAAGAAATGGATGTTTCACAATAAATTTTATTCATGCAGTTGGCACCACATGCCCTTGATTATTAGCATTGTGAGCCATAGAAAATTTAAATGTAGTTTTGCATTATTTTGTGTTGTCTATGTCTGGCGATTATCATAAATTAGGAGAATTACACACATAGAATGATAACAAGCCAGCTGATGTTACATGTACATATCATGCACCAATCTTATGAGTTATGGAACAGCCCATTTGATATTTGAATTCTTTCCAGACATGCAATATGCAAGGTGTATCTTGTTTATTCTACATTATCAGTGCAAAAAAGTCCACTTAAGCTGGGCATGGTGGTAAACTTTCATGTAAAGCCTAGCCGAGGGCTCCATGCGTATTTGTACATGAATTGACTTAACTTGTAGGAAAGTTCTTGGAAAATAAATTTACATTGCTCTAAGTGTCGGACAGTACACGTTTATGCCCTCATGGGCTTTTCCCCAGACCACCAAGTAGGCGTACAGTGTACACGATGTAGGTCTGATAAGTGCTACTGGACTGAATTTATTGTGAACATTTTGAAATGTTTGCCGGGCACCTTGAGTAAATGTCAAGTAGACCTAATGGCTAGCATATGCAGCCATGTAAATGCTCAATCAGTAATGGGATTGTCATGTCTCTTCCCCTACTCCATAATGACATTATACATGTATTGTAGACTCATGGCTATAAAAGGCTTCATGTACAAGTGAAACCTATATCACAAGCCTTGATTCAGCCTGAAACCCTCAAATGAAACAAACAAACTAATATCACCTAAAGTAGACCCCTTAATGCATGTATACATGTCTGTACTGAATATAAAGGTGAGTAGCCGTGTCAGTCAGATAACAATATCAAATAGAGAAATACAAGTAGCACTTTAATGACTAACTAGAGTGAAAAATGTGCATTTTTATAAGCTTTTGTAGCAAGTAGTTGTTGCTACGAAAGCTTATGCAAATTTTTGACTCTTGTTAGTCAGTAGATGGAGCTATAAGAATAAACCCTCATTGGTCTGCTCCGTATTAATACTCCTTAATTGATGCTGTCACCTTCACCCGATACAAATATATCTCTGTGACATTTTGCTCAGATCTGACAAGTACATGAAAATGGAAACAATTTATATGGATGAATATTTTGCAGGAGAATGTTATTTAAGGCACACGTTCTGTGCACGTGTGTGTACACTTTAAGCCTACAGGCTACAGTCTCTGTTCTTTTCTTATTTTACAAGTGTGAATAAGAATAGGGAATTTGCCAGGATTCTCAAAGTTATGAGTTTACAAATGAGAATGTGCAGACTCAGAAATCCATCAGTGGGTATGGTATCTGCAATCTGCAGATGGTAATACAGTGGATTTATCCATAGTGCATCATAGTACAATCTTATACAATAAGTATTCTGAAATTGATGGGAAACCTGTACTTTTCAGTTGATAGATATTGTACTTTTTGCATAATGTCACTAGGAAACATGCGCTGTACATATATACATATGTATACATGTACAGCACCAAAGCAAAATACCCATTTATTACTTATTTCCTTGCAGCTCTTAAATCATTGACATCGCCTTAGAGTAAATTAAATCTAAGCAGAATTCTTCATGACCAATGGAATAGTGTCAGCTGCATGCCAATCTAATAATGTTATCCATCAGTCTACATTGATGTGCTGATATATACACAATGTAAACCTGGATGTTGTCTTGTCATTGCTAGGTAACCTGATTCTATATGATTTGATTTGATCAAAATTTAATTTGCTATAGCTGAGTAAAATGATTCAATTGATGATTCTGGAAATTACAGCTAATATTTAAATAATGTGGATACATCCATGTACATGTATAGTGTATACTTGTCCAAATAGCATCAATTGTTTTAAAATAAGTATTGCAGAAACTACAAAAAGTTTGGAAAACTGTAAAAAGACAAATGTACTGTAGCACAAGAGGAATAAAAGAAATTTCTTAAAACAAAAACAGTTGTCTTATTTTCTTAAGCTTGTTTAAAAATGATTTGATTAAACAACTAAAATTTAGAAATAAAGTAAATATGATGTCTCTGCATGTATTGACCATACATGTAAATCTTATTCACAAATTGAAACTTATGCAGTTAATTAATTGGTCATATAAGACACAGGTGTGCTGGGTGCAGGTGTATGTTTTGAATATTTCTTTTGGTTCTATTTGTTTCTTCAGGAAATACCTGAGGAGGATGTGGAAGAACCATTAGATATCAGTTGGCCTCCTACACTCCGTAAACGAATCACGTACATTCTTCTTGCTCCTCTAGTCTTCTCAATGTGGCTGACTCTACCTGATGTTAGGAGAGAGGTTAGTATAACTCATCACAGGTTTTACTTAAGATATCTACGGGAAAACGTGTTACTATGACAACCGTGGGCTGAGCTCGGTAAACATACTTTATGCAGAGGATGGGGGCCTAGTTTGCTAGGGGCAAACAGAACTGAAATGGAGGGTCATATTGCTCAGTTTTTATGCAGATTGGTTTTTGCAAGTCAGTTTCAGGCAAGTCACTATGCTACAGGCTGACAGCATGGTCAAATTCATAAAAAAAAAAACCTCTGTTTTACTCAGAAACGACGAGAGCTCTAGTTTGTTAAAACAAATAGAATATTTGCAAGGCATACACAAAATGTAGTAAAGGAAATCAGGTCATTATGTTTAACAGTAAATACGTACAGTGCATGCAAAGTATTTTTTTACAAACATTTCAATTTTGAAAACTCATTATATTTTTGAATAATATGATCACAGTTCGTTGAATTGATAAAATCGTATGAAAATGACAGGGACTTGGTCATTATACCCCTGGAGCCACCGTGGATAAATGAATTTGTTGGAAATAATTAACCCCGCAGTTTCAAATTCAGTCGCTGTGTGTGCATGAAAAGCAAATAAATTGAGGAATGATTCGCCTTATCCATACTGACATAGGTCATTAGAGATGTGACTTTGCATATAAGGAGAGGAATAATCAGCCTTCATCTGGCAGCTATGAAATGCCACAATCGGCTTTATTATGTCGCTAGGCAGCTATGCTCCGACACAAAAGCATTCTCGCAGATCGTGCCAAACTCAATTATCATTTAGCATCCAGTGAAAGGTGTGCGTGGATGAATCTATGTGTTAGGGTTTAACACATCTACGTGTAGAGATAATTTACCGTGCGGTAGTTAGATTAACATACACATTTAGGTCAAGCATTATCAAATGTGGGTGAAATACTTTCAGTCTACGTACAGCATCTGTTTGATTGTCGATGCTTTCATATTTCAGACTCTTCTCCTGTGATCTTTGATGCAAGACCTACTTAGTGTGTCTCCATGCCCTAGGTCTTTAAAGCCACCTATCTAGTTTTCTGTCTGCTTTTCTATCCCAAAGTAATCCCCATTTATTTTCAGTTCTCTTTATTCTCCACTTACGTGAACCCCAACAAACCAGCAAGAATCCTGTCATTTCTTCTTGCTTTTACTGCGTCCTTGTCCGTATTTGATCAGTCTGATCCCTGTGCATATCACTCCACTCCTTTGTCATTATCCTGTCTTAATCTTCACATGGCTTCTGGCCTACTTCCTAATTCTTTCCCTTCACTTTTACCTCTCTGCTCTTTTCTTCTTAAGATGAACACGTACACGTACGGTTCGTGCTTTTTCCACGTTTGAGGGTGACAAAAATGGAATGAGACCTTTATCATTTGCTCAGATTCTCAAAGATACATTTAGGTTTTTACATAAAAAGCAATAATTGCTGCCCGCACAGAAATTATAGTTATTAAGAATATTCATTAATTTCTTTAACCAGATGTTATTTCAATAATAATTTTTGTTAATAATAGTTAATGTTTTTTTTCATTTATGGATTTTTATTTGAAAAATGATTTAACTTTGGGAACCTACATTGTCAGTACGCATACATATAGAGGTACATGTAGAAACATACATGTAGCATTTTCTTCAATGTACACGATGATCAACTTGAACTTTAAACCATGTATGATACATCTAGAGCATTTACACATAAAACCTGTCAATTCTCTATTATCCTGTCACATATTTTCCAGGTCTCTACCCCACTCTTCTCTGAAAAACTCCAAATTGACACATTTTTTTGCCTTTTGGTTCCCATCCAGTATTGGAAATAATCAAATCATGATCCCATTTCAATTCGCCATCACAGTGTGTAACTGGGTCGAAGTCAAATTGTAATATCACCAAATTACACTTCACATTGCCATGGTAACCATGATGGACATGTAGCTTGGAATTTTGGTTTAGGCTACTGTCCTAGTATAAAATAATATCAGTCAGTAAATAATATGCATCATACCGAAGCTGGAAAGATCCATTGTCTGAAATTGTTATATGGACTTGCAGTTCTTGTATTCCGTGTACAGTGTAGCTTTAACCTATATTTAATTGATTTGTACCTATTGACCAATATACGTGCGTCAGTAATTAAATTTAAGGCCTGGAAAATTCAATTCAATTTAAAGATGAATTTGTAGGCCTACATGTACATGTAGAAAGGGCGTGTTCAATTGCATATTCGTCACTCTGCCCTGTTGCTTACTAGCGTTGATCCCGTGTTGCCATGGCAATCATGGGATATACTTTCTGTTTAATTTTGTGGTTATTTGTTGCTCTTACAGTTTTCAATTAGCCTATCTTAAATTCTTTTTAATCGTCTTTCATTTATGAAAAGAAAAAAATATATTTTGCTTTGTGACCTGTGAATCCTGGAATCAATCAATTAAATAACACCTGTTTACCCAGTGAACTCAAGCTGTCAAGCTAGGGCAAGCACACACATCTCAGAGAGATATTCAACAAATTCACACCTACTCTAAACCTCTTGGGCTAGCCGCAGTATTTGATTTATAACTACTCTACTCCTACTGTCATCAACAAATTCTGCTCCTTAAATTGGACTTGTTTGGGATCATCTTGTACATAGTTTTTGATGAGAGTTAATGTGACGTGAGGATGTTACGAGCAAGTAATGGAGTTGTATGTTAAATTGATCCATTAAGCTGACATGGTGGAATGATATACGATCAATACATGTTAAATGTTTGTCAGTATTCATGTTGTTTCATTCAGGCAGAATAAATGACATTCATAAAGGGATGTTATTTACACAGTTGTTGTCATTGCTTTGGAGGTGTGTTAAGAATGCAAGATCATTTTGGGCTTTTTAAATATATTGTTTGACATTGAAATTTTGGTCTGTCTCTGAAAATCAAATAACTTGAAAGGTTCTAAATGATTGATGGCCATTTTCAGTTTGAATCTTTTGAGATTTGTGGTAAATACTAACACCATGGTTGTACAGTCATATATGCACTATACTTCTTTGTGATTTATGGTTTTGAAAAGAAATAGAAACCTTAATTCTCCTTGTTTTATCATTTACTTATTGCATAAATCTTAGTCAATTTCAGACTTGTTTTAACTAAGATTCTTAGTTAGAGGACTATTTAGAAAAATCCTTTGTAATCTCCTCGTAGAACCTTAAAATACATTCTTCTTGTCTAAATGCTATCTGCAATTTTAATACAGAATTCATGAAGTATTAAAGATTTTTCCTCTTTCTTTTCTGTTTTAGGAGAAACGGAAGTACTTTCCAGTTACTTTCATTGGTAGCATCTTGTGGATAGCCGTCTTCAGTTATCTCATGTTATGGTGGGCTGGTGTCTTTGGTGAAACTATTGGAGTTAGCCCACCGGTAAATGATTACATGAAGATAACCTGATAACATACATACAGAGACTTCAGAACTGCTTTTAATAATCGTATGCACTGTTACAATCAACATTGGTGGGTTGAATCATGGAGCTATTAAACTGTTTAATAGCTTTATGATTGAATAGAACACTGGGAGTAGAGAGGGACAGAATGTCAAACTAGGAGGGGGCGGGGGCTGATCTTTCTGGGGGTGATTTTTCCTTCTATCTTGAGGGAGGAGAGATGGCAGGAATGAGCCAGATTTTTACCCAAACATTTCATTTCTACTAATTTAATTACGGAAATCAATTTTCTTGGATAGTGGATACATAAACTTTGTCAGACAGACATTAACTGATGTTTCTCGTACTAATTTGTTTTGAAATCTGCAGATAATGGGACTGACATTCTTAGCGGCAGGGACCAGTATTCCAGATCTCATCACTAGCGTGATTGTAGCAAGGAAAGGACTTGGTGATATGGCTGTATCTAGCTCAGTGGGCAGTAATATATTTGACGTCACTGTGGGGTAAGTGTCATCGCTCACTTCAGTGTTAAAGGTAGTATCATACTTTGGTAGAATATACCGAAACAGAAATCTTCACAGATTTACCTATAACTTACAGGGTATAAAGATGATGATGGTAGATACATACTGTTAATGTTTTCCTGCTTGAAATGCTGTATTTATCAAAAAAAGAGTAAAACCAATGACCAAAAACAAATTTGATCTTTTAAAGATAAAAAATAATGGTGAAAAGATTTTAAAAATACTGTGGGCATTTTTTTTTTCATGTTTTCTCAAAAAGTGAGCACTGTATGGGTTTGAAATTTTCTTTGATAACTGTTACTATACCTTCCTTGATATTTGTGCCCATGAATCTGCATTTCTTTGACAAAAACCAAACTATGATATTACCTCTAATGCACATTAATTTCTCTAATGTTTGAACTAAAACCTGCTTAATGTTAAACTTTTGATTTTTTTCTAGTTACTTTGTAGCATCTTTTCCAAGAAAACCATTTGTTTTCATATACATGTATTCTACATTCTACACATGTACAGATGTTTCTTCTATTCACTGTACTTTCCTTCCTGCTCATCTCTGTATTTTATTCCCAGTAATTCTCAAACCACTCTCTTCTGTCTATGATGATATCATTCCTTAAACCTTCCCCTTTCAATATTGACAAAATCCATTCCCCAAATTGGTCTGTGCCATGTGTTTAATCTATGTGACTGGTCACAATCTGCAGAGATTGCTACGTGACGTCGTACCACCGCGTGCATCCAATAGATTTCAAATTAATCACATTTAATGATGAGAGTAGCGGGCCTTAGTCAGCCATTCATGTATCATAGAGCCGTGGGGGAACATCTTTACCTAGAAACTTGAGATTGTCAGAGTAAGGAAGTTTCCGGCTTGTTATCTGTTGAGTGTACAGCTAATCATTCATTCTTAATACACAAGCAGTGGCCGAGGTCTCCCTGTGCACTAGAAACGTGAACACGAAGACCTAAGCCCATCATGAACATGTCATGAATGCAATTAATTCTCAACACACTGCATTGTTGACTTATTAATGAATAAATGAACAAGTGCAAACCCCATGAACGTTATTTGAAATCGAGTTAATTATTTCCAAATAACTCTGGTGTCATGGGTATTCTTATTCTCAGCATTTGTCTCATCTGTTCTCTAGAGTGGCTCTCCAGAAGAAGAAAAAAAACATGTTCAAAGAAGAAGAAATGTCAGCACTTGAGCTTTGTCAAAACACTTAAGTCTTGTACCAACATGTACACAGTGTGTAATGAAAGATCACTGTCCACTAAAGTTATTTTGTCAATCAGTATACATACAATCAGCTTGTTTTTTCCCAAAGGGTGTTCCTCAAATGGTTTGATGTTCATATGAAATTTCCATTCTTGTCCATTACAGGTGTGCGCTTTATGAATGCATGATTCTTACATGTATGTAATTTAATACAACTTATACACTTACGATGGGCAAATTTACATGCATGTACATGTACATTGTATGTGCAGTGCATACTGGTCTGTATGCATGTAATACATTGCAGTTTAACAACCATTAAATGAATGCATAGAAAATGAATTAATACTACTCGTACACATAGCCCGTAAAAAGCAGAAATTGCTCTGATGTGAAATTCTCCTCGCTTCTTACTCTAAGTTGTAAATTTGTACAACAAGTTGTAAAGCAGGACATTCCAGAGGGATTGAGTGCAAACCAGGAGACAGCCCTTACACATCTTAAATTTCATCCTGGAAAGAGGACATCAATTGAACTCTTGTAAAGGCCATCTTCCATTAGAAAATGAAAACGTCTGTTGGGACTACTTCAAGGGGCAAGAAAGCAGAGACCATGGGTCATATAGATCACCATGGTAAAGTGGCAATGCTAGTCTAGCTGTTGGTCTGAGAGTGCATATCTGTCATTCTTGATTAACCTAAATTACAGCTGGATGTACATGTACATATTATTTACATCAAACTGCCTTTTTATGCAAACTTAAGGAATACTTGCGTTTAGACAAACCTAGGTGCAAAAACCGACCTTTATTCAAATTTTTAGTAGGAGTGGAATTGAACATAAAAAAGTCAAGATGGTCATAATGATAATCCCAGTCACTCTCAACTTACTTAACTATTAGATCCCAAAGCATGACCGATATGTAAACAGACTGTAAGGAACAGGCTTAGGTTTGCTGTGCATCTTATACATCTCATACAACTTATACAACTTATACATGTAGATGCATGTATTTGTGTAAGAGCTTGTGTAAGATTGATTTTTATCATGACTTTCCCTGTCTACTTCTCATCCTTCGATCTCACTGCTGATAGCACTACTGATAGTATCCTTTGTTTCTTACTAAGTCACAGTGCTTCATTTGAATCTTGAACTTGCAAGAAGCAACAGAGGGAATCTTCCAAAGAATGTGTTAATAATTTAACCATTAATTGATAAATGTATTGCTGCTGTGCTGACCGTAAATTGTTCATGCCCATCAAGATAATCATAGGCAATTTTACCCATGTTTATTTGGATCTTGAATTCTTACTTTTACTATTAATTGATAAATGTATTGCTGCTGTGCTGACCAATGTCTATGTTCTCTTCTTTGATTCCATATTTCAGGTTGCCATTTCCATGGTTAATATTCAGTATCATCTACAATGGTCAAGCAGTAAGCGTGCTTAGTGAGGGACTATTCTGCTCATTGTTGCTGCTATTTGGTATGCTTCTTATGGTGATTATTAGTATCGCAGTCTTCAGATGGCAGATGACCAAGAAACTTGGTGCATCTATGTTTGTGTTGTACGGGATATTTTTAACTATTAGTATACTATTAGAGACAAACACAATACCTTGCCTGATAAACGCATAACTTATTGCATGATTTGGAAATCGGCATACTATCAGTTACTTTGATGCAAGGTACAGTGGTCATGTGACTTTCCCATAAATGACGTCAAGTCATCAGTGAAGATGGTAAGAAGTAAGATATAACATAATAAAGTTTATTACTTGTATTTATAATAAAGTTTGATTTGAATTCAGTAGCCATTATTTGATTTGAAATCTTATACCAAAGCCAGAAAGCTTGGTCATTGTCATAATAGGAGTGAACTGGGACTACACGTAGTATTAAGTTTTGCTGTGTGAGCTGTTTGCTATAATTCCCATTCTCAAGATATTTTGAATGTTCTGGCCATGATCCTTTGGTCTCTGGAATACTGTGCATTTTTCAGATGCTCAAAAGTCAGAAGCCACGTCCCATTATATGTGCATTGTTACATACACATACATGTATCTCCTCAAGAATAGGAGGGTTTTTATATATGAACCTTTAACTCCAAGAGCTTGTAATCAGACACGTTGGCATGTTTAATATACACAATTGTACACGTGTATGGTCTAGACATGTATGTTTAAGATTATCCCATCAAATAGGAATGAAATTGCACTAACAAAGAAGCAATAGCTACAAGCAACAAAACCAGTCTCTTTTTCTGAGCAGATGTATCCCCTTTTCTTGCAGCCATTTCATTGCATTGTCTTTGTTAGATGTGGTTATACTCTTAAACATTGCTAGAGACACATGCCAATAATTCAATTGTTTGTCAGACATTTCCCTTGTTATTGTCTCCAGACATACACACATAAAAGACAGTTCAGCCAAAGGTGAATGCAGTACTTGGCAGTAACATCTTAAATCAAATGGCAGATGATATTTTGTTATGAAGAAATAATGTTATTTCTCCACTGAGATAGGAATAAGATGTCAAATACCCAGGCCATGAAAACTAAAATAGCTGACCTGTAGATTTTAGGAAGAAAAAAAATTGTTGACAAGTAAATTGGACGGTTTGTGTTTTAAAATAGTAATAGCTTATGCAGGGTTTAGAATGAATCTATGGATATCTGATGATAGCTTTATACATGTACATTTGTCTTGATGTGCAATAATTTACATGTAGAGTTTTCATAACAGCATAAATTTAAATAAATTATCGGTTTTAAATAGATCATTTATCAGCATGATATTCCAAATCAAGTAGAGGTTTATAGATATGAGTGAGTTTCTTCAAGCTATTTGGTAATATTCTCTTTGTAGTATTCAAGATATAAAATCTTGAAGTTCAGTACATATGTAAGCTACATTGAAATTTATGAAAATTCGCCCTTGCTCTAATTTAAAATTCTCTTTGGGTACTAAAATTCATAAAATATGTAGATCTATAATCCTGTTTGGTTTCAAGTTGAAATATAAAATGTAAAAACTCTAGAAATTACCAGGACTACTCCACAAAATACATCAAAGGTGTAATATATTATGTACAATGTTATATATGATAGGGACAACTAATGTTGAATATGACATATCTTTAGTATTTTGGATTTCGATGAAAGAACTAAATTACTATTATAAATGAAATATTTCATTTTCTCCTCTAATAATTGTCTTGCATTTTTTCCATATGGCAATATAATGAATTATAGTCTGAATCTTGTTCTCAATTTTGTGACATTTAAGCCTGAAGGCTGTTTCCATGGCTTCATCTTCCATAGTAATCAGTGGTTCCCTACGTTTTCCAATCAATTTGATCTGGTTTTAGAAGAATTATACGGTGCACATTTTTTTCCACATTTAAACCTTCCAAAATGAAAGGGCAAAGTGAAGCTTTTTCAACATCCAAACAAGCAAGATCCCACTGACTGTACAGCAAGATAATGTAGCTAATTTTAGCCATGTTTTCTTTGTTATTACAAGAATACAGACTACAAGGATCCGGCTTTCTGAGGAAAAAACATAAAAATGATGTAGAGAGATTTGGCTGTGCTAGTATAGAAATCTGAAAAAAAAAAAAAATGTTTGGTGAGTTTTTCATGAAATTTCTTGCCTAGGTTATAGTCTGATCATTCCAGACAGCTGAAATTAGAAATTAGATTGTTCGAATTTCTGAATTTATCTTCCAAATGAATTTAGAATTAGTTCCATTGTGCCCTGCTGTTAGTGAAGATGAATATTATGAATACGGCCTGGCATTTCATCAGCATAACATTCTCAGCATAATTAACTTGTACTAGCAAGTAGCTAATAAAATTACTGTATAAAATACACAACAAGAACAAATTTATTGGTATTAAATGTATATTTGTAAATAACTTAAAATTGAAATAAAATGTAAAATAAAAGCAAAGAGTATACTAATAATATGACAAAGAAAATTGATTTAATTTTCCTTATAAATATCTTACTATACATTTAAGACTGAAAGAGTGTAGTGCATATGAGTTTATAAGAATCACACCTAGATACTTTCCGGTGGTAAAAAACACAAAGTGCAATTTCTTGCAAAGTAAAGTAATGGAAATAGACTGAATATTAGGCGGGAGTTGCCATGACGAAGTGTGTACATAAACAGTTTTGATTTTCATTGTTTTACCATAGGTTCATAATGAGATATTGTTAGATGTTCGTTTCTCAGTCTATTTTTATTAGATACCAGTATTTTTTTACATGTACAGAAAGTTTGTGTTATAGTGGTTGGATTTTTAGCGTTTAAACGAAAGATTGTTTGCCATTGAAGTATATATATCATCATATCTTATGATACCTTCTTGTAACAAATATCAATTTGATGTAATCTATTATAAAAAACAATGCATTCTGGGAAGTTTAAAGGTGATATTATACTTTGGTTTTTGTCAAAGAAATGCAGGTTCATGGGCAAAAAATCTAGGAAGATACAGTAACAGTCATCTGTGAAATTTCCAGTCCCAGTCCAGTTCCAGTTCCAACGCCCACAGTTATTTTTGGTCTAGGTTTTACTCTAATTTTCTGGATAAATACAGCATTTCAGGCAGAAATATTTTAACGGTATGTTTCTACCATCACCATCTTCCAATACATAAATCTGTGAAAATTTCCATTTCGGTATATTACACTAAGTATGAGTTCAATTGAAAAATTATTCAAACCTTTGTGCGTCACATTGTTTAGAATGTGGCTGCACTTTGAGCCAGCAGGCAACAGGTTATAAACCATAAACCATCTGGATATAAACTATGAACATCTTATTTCATCGAACCCAGCTGTTTATAGTCAGAAGTTACTGACATACATGTCCATTTGCTGCATATATATCCTCACTAAAGATTATAGTCACTTCTTGACAACAACTGTCCATGTCTTACTCAAGTCAATCATGCTTGTGAAGTGAAACATCCACCTGTTAAGGTTATCTTGATGTGTTGTCATGGTAATTGCTATTGATTTTATACAGGTGTCACAACTTGTCTATTATCTTTTATATCACTGACCATGATTTATTCCTTGACATCCCGTCTCCATGTAAACCTAGATTGATATAACGTGGGTTGGGATAAGTAAAAAGGAGGATTATAGTGCGTGTGTCGTTACAAATATTCAATTGCTATAAACTCCCTTTTTTATTGAATCCTGTGTCGTTTGTAAGGTGAATTTGCAACTTTCAGTATAAATTAATTAAATACAGTATATCCTCTTACACTTCATGTAATATATTTATCATTGAAGGAACAGCACAATGAATAGGATGAGATGATTTGATGGGAGACTTCTGTCTGAATGTAAATGTGATGGGTCATTCTATCTGTTGTATTATAGTGTGCTGAATGAAGTAGCTTCAAACCAAAGTTGGAATCATGATGTCTTTCAATAAGACACTTACATGTAACTTTCATGTATACACGGCTGCTACATGTAGGCTGAACTGTGTACATGCTCTTAGTTTTTGACTAATCATTTAATATGTCTCTCATCTGAAGGATGAAAGACATCAGCATCTTAGGGGTACAGAGAGGGAACATGAGGGCATCCCACGGGGACACAGGATACCCATTGGGGACACTTGGGGTGCCCAGTAGTGTACCCAGTGGGAACAGAGCAAAGGGTGCCCAGGAAAAACACTGAGGTTGCCCAGTTTACACACCAAGCTGCCCACAGGAGCATCAAGGTTCTCCAGAAGAACATTTAGGGCACATAACGGAAACATATTGAGTTCCCAATGGGAGGACCAAGGATATCCAGTGGAAACATCGATGGGTAGAATCTTGCCCATTGAGGAGAGATGATTTTCCTGGTCCATATCGCAACAGTTAGGGGGTCTCAGAAAAAGCCGGTTGAACAATAATTTGTGGAGAAATGATTCTTTTTCTTTGGGCTATCGAACAATTTCAAAAATGCAGTACTAGTCTTGAATTAATTCTGTATGCTTTGAAAATGAAATTGAAATGTAGCTGAAAAACAGATGTATATAATGTGGTTGATAAATTAAGTATTAACAGTAACAAAACATTGAGTCTAATCTGTAGAATGCAATTGCAATAATGTATCTACAAGTTTGCCAGCATTTTTGAATCTTAGTCGCCCTTTTAAAAAATGGTTTTTCATGTTTTCTCTCATTATTAATTATTCTTCAATTAATTTTTTTCCCAATTTGTCTTTTCTTCAGAATTGAAATTCCATGTGTTGTATATGTAAATTCCAAAGATTTAATTACTACTGTGTAATAAAAAAAGAGTGTTAATGTAGCGGTTTACATTGTTCTTCAAATTATTAAAATCAATGTATTTTATCCAGTTTTACCACTTACATTGTCCAAAATGTGACAGTTTTGATATAGAATATCATGCTACTAGATTAAAGTTTGGCACAACTTAAGAAAGTACATACATTGATGTTGTATTGTCTTTAATCCTGGCCGTTATATTTAATATTAACATCATTTACTCTAATCTCGCTCATCAACCAATGCTTGTCAAATATTCAATACAAACACTATCAAAAATTTGACATTTATGAAATTCATTTTAATGAAAGAAAGGTTCTGTGATAAACCAACTTGTTAAACAAAGAAGTAAAATGGGCAAACAATAACCACCCTGGTAGTGGACAGTTATATGCTTTCCAATTGTTTTGACAAATCATAATTCCCTATATAAATCAACACATTTTGGTTAGACTGTATGATAAATCCCCCTCCAAAAAAAAAAAAAAGCAACAAAACCAAGCTTTACTCCTTGAACTTGGCAGCATGCTTTCATTACCCACACAATGAACAGAAATAAGATATATCTAATACATAATGTGATATAATTGATCACTTTATTTGTACTGTTACTTTGTAGTGTACATATGCTTTCTTTCTAGCGCAATATAAAGCAAGAACAAAACAATGAAAGAAAAGAACCAGATTTATATTTCAAATTACAAGTCCAGAAATTATAACATATTTTCCTCATGTTGTGCAATTAACTGCTGACTCATGGGAATACAATGGTGATTTGATACTATGCAACACGATAGGGCAAATTAATAACCCGCGTAATCATCTGGCAAAGAGAAATGCAGATTGTTCATTTTAAAGGCGACTGCTTTTCATCTTAATTTCTGAATTTGTTGATGAGTATTCTAAGTTGTCATTTAAATTGCAAAGATAAATTCAATTACAGATGCAGGTTTTACGAGACAATACTTAAGCTGTATTGGCCATCTTTTTTTTATCTTTTTCAATTCATAATGTTTGATGTTTACCTACATCAAACATTATTTGCCAATGTAAATGATGAACTTTTTGGACAAATAATCAGATGATTCATAATGTAAATTTTGTCTTCTTCCTTTCTAAAAACCAGCAAAATAAAGCATTATCTTCAGCTCCAGTATTATTTGACTGCTGTAAACAATTCTTGTAATTTTGGTATGAAAGCTATTTATAAATGAAGTGAACAACCAAAAACAAAAACAACAACAAACAAATTAACAGAAATAAGCTCAAGAAGACCAGCATTAATGTCGGAGAGTTAATTATGGGCACATGCACATGTTTTACATAATACAGACGTTTCTTTTACATCTGTTTTTTGTACTTTTGTTAGTGGTCAATGCAACGAGTCCTATGTGACTGACAAGGGATACAGACACAACGTCCTAGAGATTCAGTAAAGTTCTAAACCTTATCTCTTTATCCTCTCTATTTGAAGAAGGGCAAATTGACTAACGCCCACCACTTAAATCCATCGTGTGGACGATGGAAAAAAAAAGGTTATACAATTCATCACCTGGATTTAATGGAAGTTGCGGAGGAATTTGCTTCGAATAATTGTGTGACTTTATGTATTTAAAAAACATTCCCAACAGACTCAAGTGGGAAAAGCATTGAAGGATAAACAACGTGTCTGCTGGAAAAAACTGAAGGAAACAAATATTGATTGGCTGAGGGATTTTATTGATGACTGGACGAGGCGCTGCTGGAAATTAGAAATCACATTTGCGTTAAATTTGCTAATAACTTGACACTCTAGTCCCATGGGATCCATTGCGTACCACTCAGTCATTTACACACCTATTACATTCATGTTCCTGTAGGTGAACAAATTAATACCAGCCATAAAAACATATCAGACCTGCTAGTCATATAAACAAATATTGTTCACAAAAAAATACATTCAAACAAAATGAATAACCAGAAGGCTTTATGAAGAGTACTGAAGCACTAATAACGGTGGAATGGGTCGTACATGTATTCCCTCCATTTCATGACAAGATGGAAAATTAATTACAGTATACGACTCCACCAGTCTCAATTTCATAATGATACAGTTAAACCCATGTCTAGTTTGATGATATGAAACCCAGATACATTCATTTCCTTTCTCTCGTCAAGATGGAATTAGTTTTCTACAATTTTACATAGAAGTCTTGTAATTATTGTCTACAGACTAAGTGGGATTCGTCACAAGAGGGCGCCATACATACTCTAAATAACACACTACAGGAGTTGTTGTTTGCATTCTTATCCAATTTATTCATGATCTCATTATGATTTCCACTGACCTTCTTGGTGTGAAACAGAAAAAAAAAAAACATTCATTACAATCATTTATTTATAAATAACATGTTATTACTCTAAACATGTTGACATCTCCAGCTGTCTAAATTCAGAGAGAAAATGTTGGATATTATTCAAGACATGCACAAACAATTCAAAGCCAAACCATAACAGGTTATAAGTAGTTACACATATTATACTGCAACCATAATGAAGGGGAAATGGCTCATAAACATTTACACAAACCACAAAGGACGATGTAAACATGTGTAAATATAACCTATGATGATGATCAATCGCGAAATAGAAAGAAACTTTAGTTACACAAGCCAGGTAAACATCATCTCAAAGTAACCCATACATCAATCATATTTACTGCTATATGAAGTATGGTACAGGGAAATATATGTGTATGTATGTACATAACATATATCATAGGTATATTACTGACAAGCATGAAGTACATGTACTGTACATCACAAAGGCTGTGACATCTTCTAAACACAGAACGACTATGAATGACATAGAAGTATGTAATTATATGCACCACATTATCACTACAAACTCTATGCAAGGCAAAAACAACAGAATCATTTGTACACAAAGCAATATCTACTAGAAGCGCCTGTTTATATTTACTGCTATTAATATGTCAATATTATTTACATGGGATAAAGGCCAGTCAGTATGTATTGCCTGTAAATAATAAACAGATGTTCTGTTTTTACACTTACAGAAGTGTGATGGTAATGGTTATTCAACTGAGAATATGTAACTAAACTTTGAATGAGATAAGCTATTGAAAGAATGCACTGCAACCAGGTTTCATTGTATGTTTGTACTATTATAGCACATAATTACAAGCTTAATGTTCAGTCATGCCAACAGCACAAGCTAAGAAATTCTGCCTCGACACTTTACGAAGGATCTACATTTATTTACAGAAGGATGCAATTGCACATGAGCAAAATTTGCTTACCAGTATTAATGCTTGTGATAAGTGCACAATTTCTACAATTAGCAGAAATATCTCATTCATGACAAGTGCAGTCATGAAATTGGGATGTTAAGGTCTTGAGAAAAAAAACCCTAGATTTTGAAATAACGTGGACGTTAAAAGGATGTTGCTTAAAATAACATCTGGTTATCTGATAAAGAGTATCAGTGTACATGTAGCTGTACTAGGTGTAGCATAGTGGTGGAGATACATTAAGATTATTACATACATGGGCAATGAGAGAGGACGTAGGAGGACTCAAGAGAGAAGGACAGGGGTATGTTCAGATTCTTCCCATAAACATATTCAATTTCATAGATTAATATAGCATAGGCATCAGATTACAAGACATGGACCCCGACCTTGCATTCATCTGATGTGAATGACATGAAGCAAACAGGTAGATATCTAGTCATATGACACTCTCTGAACTACCTGTTATGGCTGGAGTGTCACCTATGCCTAATACAACCTGCTCTAGCAGGAAATTAAAAGAAGGTAAAAAAGGGCAGATGCCTGGTGCCTAGTCACTGACCTGCAGATGCTCACAGTCTAGTCAGTAAGTGAAGGTTCCTTTTAATATAACAAATGCAAAGAATTTACAATGGCAGAGCTATGATGAGTAGAAATGGACAAGCTTTGGCCGACAGCTTGACTTTAGGGTTTCACTTTATACAGGCAGACATTAAATGAGGCAGTCATTGGTAAACAACTCAAAAACAATGCTTTCCCTTCAGAGAACTGTTGCAAGTTTAGGCTGAGAGCGCCCTCTATTGACACCTTCATGTTAAACTACTGTGAGCAATCTGAGCACTCTGTATGTATTTGTGCCACGTTCAGATATCAAATTTTGATTGGTAAACCTAGAATTCATACATGTGATTGTGAGTTTGTGACCAAGTGTCAAAAGGTGACTTTCCAGTCACCAGATGTCATCAGCCTGTCCTGAAATTCAACAGCTCAATAGCAACAGATCTGATGACAGATCCCAATTAATTCTTCTAGATTGTCACAGGTTAAACCCCAAGTGTCACATACCATTAGCCCGCTTTTGCACAGCTCATTTCAGTGTTCTAATAAGACTACACCTGTTGGTTTAGCTTTCCCTATAGCAATTTACAGTGTCATGCCACCTACATTACATATGTTGGAGCTTTGAACATGTGGTACAAATATGTTAACAAGAACTTTTAAAACAAAAATATCAAACTTTATCAGAAAATCCCCCATTGAGGAAACTTCAACACCTGATTTGTATGGTATTAAACATATTTTGGACAAACGTAGACAGAGTAACCCTGTTATGTAGAAACCAATTATTGAGATGTTTGACCTGCTATCTCATGGATGACATGTTTATGTTGATTCACCAATGCCTACCTGTATCATTTCTGTCAGCTTTACACAGCAAGTTTACTGATCTCTGTCGATTGCTTTCTGTGTGGTATTGATTGTGGGGTGGGAATTGTCTTGCCTGTAGTAGCACCTAATGGTGATTGTCCAGGAATGGGTGCAGTAGCTGGTATTGGACCTCCTCCCAATCTACTACCAGCTATGCCTGACGGTTTACCACTTCCTGGTCTCAGTTTCATCTTACCAGATTGCTTCTCCATGTTGTAATCACCAGAGTCAAAATATTTCACCTGCAGCAGATCAAAAGCAGGTACAAAATTAACAAAATTATGTTCTCATCAGGTCACTTCTTCCCAATGTGTCCATAACGACAACACCTCTCTCATAACAGGTGCTTTACTAGCATCAGGCATGCAACTCAGATTGAACAAAAAACGAGGAAATTGCAATCTTTACAAGATTTTGTGCAGTGTTTTTCTGTTTTCAATGGCATAAAATTTAAGAGAAAAAAGAGGAAATTAGCTGATCCGAGGAAAAGTTGCATGCTTGTAGCATACTACAATATGTAAATGGCACCATACGAACTACATGTACATGTACTTATAACAGGAATGGGAGACTTTGGAGAACCGGTCTTCAAGTCAACAGTGCATGCGCACACACGCGTACACATGCGCAAAACAACACGCGCATGCTCACAATTGCGTGCGCATGCGCTATTGACTTGAAGACCGGCCCTCCAAAGTCTCTGGCTCCCATTATGTACTGAATTACATTATCAGAGACTACTCAGAGAAAAGGAGAAAAGCTGGACTGTGGGAAAAAATGAAATAAAAGACATTGGTTAAGCCACAAATAGACAGGGGAGGTTAGAAATGGGACAATGTGTCTTGTGTATGAATATGATTCATCACAACAAAGGGAATTAATATATGAACATTCATCAGTATGTGGAATAAATACCAGGGATTCCATCCAGTTTACTTACACCCTTGTTTAATCTCTTACGAAGGAAGTCGGATCCTCCTGGTTTTGACTTGCCGTATTTAGCGCTGAACTTCATCTCCTCCATCTTCTCTGGAGACATCTATCAGAGAAAAACAGACAGAAAGGCTCAATTATGACGCCATTTTAGGCTGCTGGTGGTAATACCATATCTAGGCGATGCGTTAGCGCAGAAAAATATGGAATGAACTTTCTGCAACACCTACCTACATTCTAACAAGTCAAAATGGAAATTCAATACCCATGTATTCCCAAAATTAATTGTGTTCATGAATGGAAGTCAATGCCCTTGAAATAAATCAAGATTGCATGCGTTAGGAGGGCCTGAGGTATTGATCTAAGCAGATTGTTCTCAAAGGCTAGGATTGAAACGTCAGGCCTTCCTAACTCCAAGTATTTTATCAGTTTACATTTCAGGTCATTGTTTTGATTGATGAGCAGTTTGTAGCAGTTTATCACTAAAGGTTGGTTAAACTGATAATATTTTCTTTCCATCTAATGACTACAACTTACAACTTATCTTGTAAACTTCACGCAATTACCTGATATAGCACATTGCTATTTCACGGCTTTTATTCCTGATTAACTATACACGACATTATACACTGTGTATATAGTTAAGATCAAGAGGCTCAATCTCCAGATGCAATAATGGGAGACTTTTGATAACCGGTCTTCAAGTCAACAGCGCACGCAAACAGCGCAGGCGCAACTACGCGCGCATGCTGACAATTGCGTGCACGTGTGCTGTTGACTTGAAGACAGGTTATCAAAAGTCTCCCATTGTTATCTTACGATTATTTACCTGTGGTTTAACATCCACTGGTTTCTTGAAAGATGCCGTTTGCAATGGTGCTGGCTTTGATGGTGGTAAGTCCCCACTTGTCTCAGGCTGTGCTGTAGTCTCTTTCTTCACTGTCTCTGGTTCTTCTTCAGTTGTCTTGGTAACTTCCATTGCATCCTTGTCTGATTCTGTTGGTTGGTTTGCTGGAGGTGCTGATGCCATGTCTTCACTTGCTACTACCTCTGGCTCCGCTCCAGCTGTCTTAATGTCGTCCGACATCTTAGATGCTGACTACGCAGCTAATTCTGGGTTCAATTCTAACTGGCTGCAGGGGTGCTGGAAATGAAGAAAAGAAATTCTAGATATTGTTAAGCAATATTTTATATTGAACAATATCTTTAAGCACAGCAGTGTACACACCAAAATGTACAATATGGGAGAGGTGAGTGGTAGGCTATTCTGCAAATTGTGCTACATGTATTTCTCTGCCGCTGAGATCCGCAGTGTGTGCGACATGCTATTGCTAAAATGCTAGTGACACAAAAAATATATATGATATTTTCATAGTAAAGTAGGCCCCCCCCCCCTAGTAAATAGGAAGAAAAAGGCCGCTCGAGGGTCTGCAAAAGATGAGCAGCGGGCCGCGGGATCAAGTTGGCCATGACAGACAACCAGCGTAGTAGTGGGCACGCTGTGGTCAGCTGACTGTCAATTTCTGGAGTTTTGCGATCGAGACTGGCTATATAGAGACCAATAGAGACCTTTTAATTTAAAAATAAAATAATTATTGGTGAATCCCGCCATTTGCTTCCGTTTTCCCTACGAGAATATGTTTCTGTTATTTCATTTTATTGGGAATAAACGGGCCCTAAATTTTTTCCACACACCGCGCATCACAGCTGCGACACAGATGGGGCATGTGGAGACCACTTCTCTCAGAGTCAAGTTGTCTTTGGAGTCAAACTCAGCAATGCCCACTCGAAAGTCGAATCATTGCCACTTCGACAGACCTCGCCACGATCTTTCGTATGGTACCAAAAACGTACAAATTTGTACATTTCTTCGACCTTTTGACCATTTTTTGTGGTGTCACCCGATGTTCAAGAACTCATAGACTCCGCAGTCGTATTTGAACTTTGGTAAGCTGTATTTTTGTTGCCATTTTACCGCGAAACCGCGCCACCATCTGAGTGTGATCATTAGGTCGTTGAATATTCATAATCATAGCAACGTGTGTTGGGTCTTTTGGTTGGGTATGCTGAGAGCGCCACATGAATATGCATAGCCATAGAATTGCATGGTCGCCGGAGTCGTCGTACTGCCTACCGTTGGTCGTTTCATAGTCGTACACCGTGTGTGTTTGCATAGGCACATCACCATTACTCAGGCATGCAACTTGGACTTGACAAAAAAAGAGGAAATTCCAATCTTTACCATACTTTGTAACTTACAGTGTTTTCACTTTTCGATGGCATACGAATGAAGTGAAAAAACAGGAAATCAGCTGATCCGAGGAAAAGTTGCATGCCATTCACTTGATGCGTACTCCGTACATGCGTAACGAGTTAGGCCAGCACATGGTTTCTGTGACGTCACAAGCACTGCCTTGCGCGTTTATAACTCAGCGCAGCACTTGTCACACACGATACTGTTCCCATCCGTGTTACAGTACGAATGGTGATTTTTTTCGCTGTGCATGGATTATTTCAGACCCGGTAAATAATTTCCCTCAAAACTCAGACTCAAGTCAAAGCCCTGCCCTCTTTCCACAAATAAAACCTTCCTGATATCGAAGAGGACATCACATTGAACTGGTGGAAAGAATTCCACTGACGGCCATCACTTATGGGACTAACAGAGGGCGTTTTGATAAAAATGGCTATCGCTGCATTCAAAGTGTATAATAGTAGGTAAAAAAACCCTGAAAAGCTCACTTTTTAGATAAGCTACACCAGTTGTCACTCTTGAGGCTGAGATTGAAGTTTATTATGACTTGCATCAAAAAATCAAATAGGGCCTAGGGCCTAGGGCCTAAGTTAACTCTTGGAGGAAATAACGGGGATTGTGGGTTAACGGGTCCTAAAACTATAAAGGAAAGGAAACTACTATTTGAAAAGTAACTTACCTACATATACTTTGTTGGTCTCCTCCTCTATATTACCAAGCTTAAATTTTTGGAAAGAGGGCAGGGCTTTGATTTTTGAGGGAAATTATGGGGTAAAAACGGTAACCAAGATTGTAACATTTCACCGCCGCACGGACGGCCGCAGACGAGAATAGTCTGGTTTCCACTCTGACATTTTGAGGACTCTTGGTCTGTTGGGTCTGGGCACTAGACTAACCAGACCAGACAAAATGGCCTCACGCGATCAGACGGTCTGTTTTAAAGTTTACAAGAAGTCCGTAAGAAAATTGAATTTTAACCCTGAAATATTTAACAAATTTCTTCAATGTAGGCTTTTAAGGACCCAGGAACATTTGCTGAAAGTCAAAAGTATCATTTTTGAGGAGTAGAAGTTAGTTCAGAGCCAAAAAAATCAATGTATTTTGGGATCCCGTTAACCCACAATCGCCGAAATAACCCTGTTTCCGTCATGGCCGTCAGTGGAATTCTTTCCCAACTGGTCAACATATTTAGGCGAGTTAGTTTACTCATTACTGTACTGAAGTCATGTCTGAAAATAATAATCCTTGTTGTAGACTAACGTTAGGCCTGAACTTGAGCGTGCACAGTAATTTATTGACCCCTCTCTATTGACACTAACGTTACTGATCGACAATTTATTCCACTTTATAACATATTTCCCATATATATTCAGTGACAAACGCCCATCCAAATAACTCAAACATGATTTTACCTTGCTGAGGGTGCTATCTGTCTATGTATTGCTTCTTGAATTTAGGTTTTAAAGTAGAGTTTGGATTGAAACTTTTCTTCTAAATGAAGCAGATCGCACATAACATAAAGATGGCGCCTATGTTTCTAACAAAACTCGCTTGAGGGCGCTAGTTAAGCCAAACGGTCGATGATTTTTTTTTTTGGGGGGGGGGGGGGAGAGGGCGCCATTCAGTATTGATGAGATGGGGGGGGGGCATAATTAAAATTAATACTGGGATATTAAGATTTTAAGAGTGAGAAGGTAGTACTATATGGAATAACGATGTGATAAGGAGATGGATTCCACTAAGATTTTAATTGTATTGGTAAAGAAAAATTAATGCACCAAGAAATCGCAATTGAAGAGAAAACTCACGGGGTGGGGTAGCTAGTGATAAGTTCCTCCATGGTTTATGTGGGGGTATCTTACCCTTTGTGCTGGGACTGCGAAACTGCCTCCTTAGTTCTTAGTTTTTAGTTACATGTACTAAAAAAAAAATTCATTTAATATTTACGACTACTGTGGTAGCGGTTTCACCCCATTAAGTTAGCCCCGCCCCCGCCCCATAACTGACCAAAAGATAATTTGACTGAGCAAATAGGTATCTTAAAAAGTGACACCTGTGTTATTTATCATAATACCCACACTTTTTAACTCGCTGGCTCCGCCCTTGATAAATCCCACGCAGGAATATAGTGTCAGATTATCAAGAAGGCGATTCAAGCTTGAGACCTCCAGAAACCTGTGCAGTCTGTCCCCTGAGGCTCAAACAACTTACCGTGGCGAGCAATAACCAAAATGAGGTATGATGCATGATCGGATTGTTAGACGCGGCTTATCTGCTAGTCCTTCATTTTAATGGATGTGAAGACATTTCTCCACGCATCATCATGTTTTTTACGGACCAGCCCTCAAATTTAGAGTGATTGGCCTTGCTTCTTGGCAGTTTGCATAAATAAAATCATGACGAAAACGCTAAAGCACAATTCCAACCGGACTGCAATTCTTTCTTCTTTTTGTTTTAATCAAAACAAAATCATGTAAGTAATAAACTGCTCATTAGTCAAACTAATGACGTCAAATAAAAAAAAACAATGCTTGCTTGGAGTTAGGAGGGCCAGACGCGGTTTGATCATAGCAGGATCTGTATCGAATTTGATAAAGATCCTGCTAGGATCAAAACGCGTCTGGCCCTCCTAACTCCAAGCAAAACATATTAGGCCTATACCTCGTTAGGACTATGCCACGGACTCTCTAATTTGTGAACAAAATATTATGAACAAAAATTATTCCAATTTAAATGTAGTATCATACTTTGGTAAGAAACCAAAACAGAAATGTTCACAGATTTATACATAACTTACAGTGTATGGTGGCGGTAGAAACATACCGTTAACAATTTTCCGCCTGAAATGGTGTATTAGTAAAATTAGTAAAACAATTAGTAAAACAATGACCGAAAATCTTTTTTATCTTTTAAAAGATCAAAAATAAAAGAGAAAAGACTTAAGAAATACTGTGGCCGTTTTTCTTCCCCAAAAGAGGGCTCCGTATGGGACTGAAATTTTCACAGATGACTTTTACTGTATCGTCCTTGATATTTTTGCCCATGAATCTGTATTTCTTTGATAAAAACCAATGTATGATACTACCTACCTACAAGGATTTTACCATGGAAACTATGGAATGGAAGCAGTCAGCGTGTCATCCCGGACTAGTCGGTGAGATGTTGTCCACACACTCTGTCTGTATTTGAGGAATTTTGCATTTTCGATTAGAATTGTTTGATTGGGAGGGCGTCTCATAGCCAGTTCATCCATCATACAGGTTGTTTGTCTCGATCTGGCGACAAGGTTAGTGTGACTCATACTTGGTGCAGCAAACATGTGATGTAGACTCAGGGACATTAAGAGGGAATGTGCCTTAGAAAATGCTATTACAATATAAATTAATTGGCCATTGACTGGCCATTAACTTCTTATTATGATGTCATTAGCTGGCAATCAATTCACCATTGATTGATAATTGAATGTTATTATTGATTGGTAGGGGCCAGAGAAAAGCTGCAGATTTGTCGTCAAGGCAACTGAATAACTTGCATTGAATTAAAGCAGGGTCCTTTATTCTGAGCAGATCCAGGACAAACTCAACCAAAGATTATCTTTCAGAAATAAAAAATAAGTAATTTTTTTCCAGTTAGTTAAATAATTAATTGTTGGCATTTTATTATTATATTCTGATCACAATGCCAATTCCCGCTTGTATCCTCAAGGTCAACTATATCCTGTTTTCATCACGCAGGGAATTTCCCAAATTTTCTGTGATGGGCAAACAACAAAGTCATTATCATAATACGTGAAACAGCAAATTCATGCAGACAGTTTACGAAACGGAGGTTTAAGCTCAGGCTCGGGCTCCATTATCTTACATCCATTTTTAATGTAACAGGTATGAAATTAGATGTTTTTTGGTATGGTTTCGAGGTATATACTCTGTTTTGAACACGAAAACAGAACTTCAACCTCGGGGAAAATTCACAATCTGTATTTTCAGCTTTTAGATGACGGAGCCTAAGACCAAGCCTAAGCTTGATCCATCGTTTCGTAAAGGGCAATAGCCTCGATATAATGGCATGATTTAATACAAGGGGTAATCGTAAATTAAGTTTTTGAAATGAAAAGATGTTTATAAAATCAACATAAAAAGATGGTTAATGAGCCAGATATGCTTGGCCCCGCAAATCCATGAAGTATAATGGCTACTTTTTAATAATACTCACGGAGTATAATCAAGTAAAATATAAACCTATGGAATTTGATTGATGTGTTTACTGTAGCCATCTAATACCAGCAGATAAAACACTGAAATTGAGTTATATCAGCTAAATCCCAGTTAAGACGGTACCCGGTGACTTTCAAAACAACGCAATGGTTTTCCGTGTCAACAATTAACTTGATTCATTGAAATGGAAAATAGGAAACCTAGCTAGACTGTAACAAAATCCAAAGGTAGGCCTACAGCTGATGTGCAGCATGTGCTTAATGTGAAGGTTACTGCGTGGATCAAAAGGAATGAAGAGAAATTCGTCACTATCGTGGGTTTTATTCCGGTGGCTCTGTGCATTTTCAATGATATTGTTGTAATATTTTGTCAGTGTTAAAATTCCACCAGTTTTTTATGGAATCGATATTTATAATGAAATGTAAACCAGTAAACCACCGTCAGGTGGAATAAGATATCTTCTTCCTTCCTTCTATGAATAAAAGCAGGTTGATTCAGAGTTCAAACGTTCAAAATAATATAGATAGAATTATAGATATATTTATAAAATGAGGGTCAAGGGTCAAGGAGTCGAAGGAAATCCCGTAAAGTGAGAGAATATGCGAGACTTCACGGGATGTCATTGGATAGTGAGGCTGGAATGGGAGACTAACGGACCAGCAATTATCCAAGATTCATAGCATCTTGGAAGTTGGGGAAAAAACCCGTTTTCCATGCGCATTTAGCATTCGCATTATTCACCCAAATTGTACATAAAATGACAATTAAAATGGTTAAAATAAAGGTAAACCAATTCGACCAGTTTTTCAATTTCATTTAATACATTTACTGTTATCTAAATGGTTACAGTTGATAAGCCCCGATGAAGTTTACTAAACCATTTTATACTAGACATCACATACCGTACTTGAAATTTCATTTGCAAGAGCACATGGTGACATTAGACATTTCAAAGGAAAAAAGCGCTGAGCTTTTATCATGTTTAGTCCATGTTTGATCATGAACAAACAAAAGAACGCCAGCTTCAAGTATACATATAATGCATTGCCAAGATCTACAAAGCTAAACAGCCGGGGCTTAAGGTGACAAGTAACGACATCCTATCTACCCTGAGCAAATAGACGGAACTGACTTTATCAGCTTCTCAAGTCTCGTGTTTCTTTCCGTTTTGACAACTAAAAAGCATTCGGAATTATCTGCATGAGCATTCTTTCACTAAAATGTGTACCAAACTCATGAAGCATTATAGCCCAAAGCTGCCTGGTAAGATTGTGAAAACATGCCTGAAACAGTCAGGGCTTACTTTACCATCCTTCATATTATGATACCCAACACCAGTCGCAAATACTCGGCACTAAACTGATGTTTGTGGCTGGTTAATTCACTCAGATAGAGCATTTGATGTAGGGTAAAATACTGAGAAATCTTCCCGTATCTTTAAATCGGCCTTTAGTATTTTCATTTTGGGGGTTAAAATTCACTACCGAGTTTTAAACACGCATAGGAAACTGCGCGTGAAGCTCATGTGTTCCAATAAGTCAGTTCAAAACATAATCATACCAATATGCCTATTACTGACCTTTCATTTTAATTCATATAGCAACAGAAAACTGTATAATCACAAACTTACATCACGTTACATTATTTATTTAAGCAGTTTATACAGATGGTGTCAATAGTGTACAATAATATTGCACTGTCACATTTCACTCAAAGCTACGAGTACACGAACATGGAATTTGTTGTACAGTATAAGGATTGTCAACAACACAGAAACCGAGATAAATACACAAAATACGATGTAGAATGCCTGTAACTAACACATTTTTTAGGCGTTTCTCATTTTCATTTATAACAACAATACCTTAAATAATGCAGTAAACTAACACATCTTTAAAACAAATTTATCAAACATAAATCAGTACAAACATTTCAATAACCTGTACATTGGCAGCCCTGGGGTGACATAATACACCCGAGAAACGCACACAATAACGTGTCCATTCATTTCCCTCCTTTCTCGCAAATATAACTTTACAGTACTATAATTATGCTTATAAATAATGTGCCTACTTCCATTGAAATCACAGAATTTACATAATTTTATTTTGTGCGGTAATGGTACTCTATAATTGAACTTTTATGAAATAAATTTCAGGATGTAACAAGCACAATAAGATATTAAATCATACAGAAATAATTGCTTTAAACGAGTAAAATATAATTCACATGCACCACGATAAAAATATCACTATAACGAAGAAAGAGTAACCTTGGAATTATTTGGAAATAACTTTACAATGTTACAAACTCAAACGCGGAACAAACAAGCTTTTGATATTGAAACCGAAACTAGATCCATCTCCTGCTAAACATTACATGACAAAAACACCAGGAATGGAGAGGAAGGTTGAAAGCTGACGACATCTACGTGGGTAAATAACACTAGCATACACGTCGACCATACCAAGGAAAATATCCCACCAAAAACACAAGTCATTGACTTAAAACGAACAATAATGTATAATAGTACACGTATTTATAAGTACAATTATCCAAGTTGAATGAAAAATAGTTCACGGGCCTATACTGTATATTCCCTTTCTTTTATCCGCAGTTTCTAAACGAATCACAAAAGCTTTGGCTTTGTCGTATCTTTTGAATTACACAAGAATATCTTATAATCTACGCCGTGATGCACATTCTTTAAATAAAGCTACAATCTTCTGAAAAATGAATCTTATAAAGTAAAGACATGACTTCAATAAAATACGGGTCAGATCGTGTCGCTACTTACCAACAAGGTGCAAAATACATGCTTACAATGATTTAAAACTTTAATGATAGGCTTAAAAGGTATGATACATGATTGGTAAAGGTCTCAGAACAGCACTCACACTTTGTCTGATTCATGTACATGAAATAATAAAGCTGTGAATATAAGAGCTCTCAATCAGACATCTGAGTCATGAGAAAATTATAGCAAAAACCCGACGCAATTTTTCTTATAAAACATAAAGAATGGTTTTTGATCTTACCCCGAGATCAAAACTGTTTTCGATCTTTGTTTGACTAATTTCTGGATAAAATTACAACAATTTCAGGCGGAAAATTGTCAATGGTATACCGGCACCACTATTCTTACCCTGAAAGCCATAGGTAAATCTGTGAACATTTCTGTTTGGGTATGTTACCAATCCTGTACTGTACCTTTAAATTATATATTTAAATGAAAATTTAAACCAGAGTGCTTGGAGGGCACAAAGTATGAGACTCTCCGCGACAGAATGATTTGAATAATGCAATGAGAGCCAATAGGAAAGTAAGCAATTTAATTGCTTAATTTTAAGTGTCGTAAAATAAGTGCTTAAAAGCACTTATTTTACGACACTGTATAATTATACACCAATGATTCTAATTTATGGGCAAATTTACATTCAAAAGAAATAGATGATTACATTGTTCACGTATTTACATTTAAAAATTATGTACATTATCCACTTAATTAAGCATTTGTTTCTCCTCTTGATACCGACATTTCGTTATTTTGTGAACCAATTGTCGGATTTTTGCAACCACAAAACATTGCCTTCAAACCTACCTGGAACTGCCTGTACTGCATCGCATAAATGACAGGATTACCACACATATTGGAATATGCAAAGAGTTTGGTAACTTCATACCAAGTACTAGTAAAATCTAACGGTCCTCCCAAGTTAAAGATGACGTAGTTGATAGCAATGGGTGCCCATGCTATGGCATATGTAATCGATACAGTCATCATTGTCTTTAAGACGTTCTTCATAGCTCGTGACTTGATGGTAGAACGACCAGTGCTCTTTTTGCTACTCTGTGCAAGTGTATTTGGTGCACCACCAGAGCCAGATGCTCCTACATTTACTTCCACATTTCGGGACAGGTTACGAGCTGGGGACTGTGATTGTACCCTCGACTCCTGACTTCTAAGCTTACGAATGATCTGATAATAACAGAACGTCATAACTGTCAATGGAATAAAGTACGTTACGGAGAATATTAAAATACCACCAACTCCTTGCCAGATGACAGACTTATAGATAGGTACGCAAAGGCCTCCTGGTATAACATGTTGAACATGAGCCCAGAATGCATCCACGACGATACCTGCACACCATACAGCACCTGCTAAGGGAACGATACGTCTTTTGATGGAAGCGACTTTCTTGCGGTACCAAATCGGTTTGACTGTGGCCAGGTATCTCTCCAATGTGATACAGATAAGATTGACACTGGATGAGATTAACAACGCCCACATGACGTACTCTGACACCCATATCTTACACAGAATCAAATGACCCCTGTTACCAGGGACCAGATGAAACCGAGGCCCAAGATGGATGGCAAGAAACACCAATGAGCTGGTGAAATCAATCATAGATTGGTTGATGATGAAAAGATTGATGAGATTCCGAGATGATTTATTCCTGAAGAAGACGAGAAGGACTAAACCATTGCCGGTGATTCCTAGGAAGCCAATGATACCGTCTAGGATCACCCATAGGAGCAACCTCTGGGACGGGCTAGATGTCGACCCATCATTAGTATCATTCAAGCTGGTATTAGACAAGATACTCAGGTTGCTATAACTGATTGCGCCGACAACCTCCATGGTCAGAAAAAGTGTCGCCGCACGGAATGATTAATGTAAACTGAACAGTCTAATCACGAAGTGAATTACTTTTAGAATTAGTTCTTTAGAATCCGATTGCAGTAGTAATGTTGAAGATTGACGAATCAATTAAAAATTATTGATCCACCATCAACCCGTGAGAATATTCTCCGGACTCCAGTGATAAATGAACGAGCGTCAGGTAGAATCATGCACTATCTTGCGTGTTCAGTCTTTATGTAGTTCCACGTTATACCACCTGTAGCTCTGACGTCATGATGACGTATATATGCCTTCTGTTTTTCAATTCACTACGGGTCGTATACCACCATGTACTGAATCATATATAACGTACAATCATGTAGGCCTACATGTATAAACTATACACCGTTAAAAAGCTAAATTGCTTTCTGTGATGGAATGAACAGTCCACGTGGTATCAGATGTTGAATGCCATATCTGGTATAATCTGTATCAGGAGACGTATTGGCTGAGTGGTACACTGCATGGGTTAATACATCATGAATAACCACCACACGGATCTTCAGTAATTGCTAACCGTTCATGTGTAAAATGAATTACTTCTCTCTGTCAGAGATGAGCGATGTTGAGAGCAATGTATGCATAAAGAAGATACCGGCACTGTCTTGAGTCCAAGTTGAGCTTATTGGAGATATCAACATCAAGACTCTTGACTGTTGAGAGGTTCAGTAAATCCCCTGATCGACAATAATCGCTAGATCTCTTGAGTGGTCACGAAGGGCGCAACGTCCTTGATCGGGATCTGATTTGGAATCCTGGATGATACAATCTACAACATCAAGATCCGAACCTTAACTTTTGTATTCACAGGCTGAAGATTGACGGTGATCGTGACGATAGTTGACTTGTACCAGGTACGCTACACAGGCTGGCCAATCATTGTGAATGTACGTAGACACAATTAAACCTACAGAAGATGTCAATACACGATTTCATGTAATACTTTGTATAGCACCGGACTTGTAGCTATATGTGATGTATGATGTCTTAGTGTACCTTAGGTCGTGGGAACTGTCACCTGTGTAGAAAGAATAATAAAACATCGTGTCAGATCGACCAATTAATATCAACATATTGTCACAAGGAATTGCTTGTACCGTGTGCCGTAAATAATGCATAATTTGCCCACACTTTCAATAAAAATATGTTTCACTCAAATTAAACACCTAATTCGTAATTGACTGTTGATTTTGTGGCATTGGACACGCTATTGTGCACTAAAATAAACAACGTGGATTTGTGTCAAACGTCTACTCGGAAATTATTGACTTTATTGATGCAATGCTATACGAAAAATCCACACTTGAAACATCTGTAGTTGTATTGGTTCAACAACTCGGTGAAACTCGAGCACCACTTAACAGAGCATAGAATAATACAAGTAATAAACTGCTGCTAACTTCTCATCAGCCAAAATGACCTGAAATATGTCGAATTATATAAACGCGTCAGGCCCTCCTAATTCGAAGGATATAGAATAAAGTAATGTAGAGCTGGTAATGTGATTTGGCGCAGACATACACAAGGAGCAGTAGATCTTTAATTAAACTAGAAAACCTTGGCATTAAAACTAGTCGTAGAGATTATAATCTACCAATGAGAATTATAAACACGATAAATAGATTAGAAATTAAAGACATCATGAACAATGAAGTACATTGGAGGGCTGGTGGAGGCAATACAATGGAATCTAATTTAGTGCAGACATTCCAAAGGAGCAATAGATGTATAATAATAACTAGGAAAACTTGACAGTATTTATTGGTCTTAAAGATGATTGTACCAATGGGAATTATAAACACGATAATTAGATTTATAGACATCAAAAGGACTTCATGGACGAGGATTAGCAGTGTTTCCACGGTGACAGGCAAACTGCGCACTTGAATTGAACCGTGTCGTCTGTATTTGAATTAACTGCTTCACATATAGTATAGATTGCACAAATCTTACTGTGATGAGTGAAGGGCAATGTGGGAAATAACCTGCACTTAAAAGAAACTAGAAAATTACACCCTGAGTAAATCTCCTATCCAAGTATTCTAAACGTATGAGGTGCTGTGGCTTAATGGTCTGGCGTGTCGTATATACTCAAGTTCTTATCTACAGATTGTGGGTTCGAATCCAGCCATGGGCTTGTGGTGCTTGCATCCTTGGGCAAGACGCTTTGTCACATTATTGCTCTTCATCACTAGGGTGTAAATGGGTATACCTGCCAGGGTGGAGATGGCTTCAAGTGCTTGATTAGCCTTTGTGTGCTTTAAAGTAGTCCGGCTGTATACGTATACTCCCCAGGGAGTTGAGATTGTTTCAATGTACGCGGGGCCCGATGAAGCTCCACGATAGATGGAATAGCGCTTAAAAGCCTGGACTTATTTTTGGTTGTTTATACCCGTAAAGTAATGGAAATTAATGGAATGAATGAATTGAGGTTGATTTCATTATGTGTGTGTGCAGATTGAATATGCTTGAAATATATCGAGAATGGTACGTGATGTGGAAGCTTCGTTTGGTGCTTTTAAAATTACCATGACGTTTAATTTCATACCAGCGCAAATAGACAAAGTAATCCCATAGGAATTTCACAGTGGATAGTGAACCTTGCAGTGGATAGTAATGGAAATCATATAAAGGTTGTCCATCATTGTTTATTATAAGGCAAAGACATGTAAAACTTTTAAGTCTGCTCATGAAAAACCGAGTGATACTGCACTCAAGGCCATCTTGCAGTGGGAATTTCAGGACCGTTAAAGTTTTTACAATATTCAATGTATGACCACACACTCAATTTCACAGTCCTGCGACCACGGACTGACTCTTTTATGGGGGGGGGGGGGGGGGGGGGCAGACTACTCAAGGCGGTAAAACAGAAATACAAGATTGTCACTTTACTGGTCAATATCCCTTTGCCTTCACAGTCGCTGAGTTATTTGCATCTCAACGTAAATCATGGTACCATTGTAAAATTGTTTTTCCATCATTTCATGTTATGTAATGTCAAACTGCAGTGTTTTTGTATTACACCATAAACATATATCAAAAGGAACAGGTGATACAAAGTCACGTGATGTCGTGTTGCTGGTAGCTATACCAGCAACACAACATCACGTGACACCACTTTGATTACATTTTCCTTATTTGTATCCATCGCGATGATTAACCCTTTCCGTTCAACTAAAACATATCATAGGCCATATTCATGTTCGCCATTCAAGATCTTCCAATATTTTTCTTCAAACGTTCCAACGGAATTCGCCAAAGCAATAATATATTCATACCTTCAATTTTAACAAAACGCCAATTTTCAAAATATAGTTTTTGCCATTACTGGGATTCTGATAATTCCCAAGTTGAGTGTCGGGCAGGATGGCGCCAACTCACAATGAAAACAATTACAGGCATATTTCAAAAATGAATTTGTTCCATTTGGTAAATTCAATGTCCTCCAATTTCAATTTGCTTTGTAAGTTTGGGTTATCAGGGACCTTATTGAAGTATACCCGCAGAAATGACTGACTTGGCTAAATTATAACCAGACCTTACTCTGACACTGGTCTGCAGTGTGTATAGTAATGCATAATCATCATTGTGATCACCATAGCCATTGTACAATATTGAATTATTAATTATTATTATTAAGAATTTCTTTATTCAGGATAAAAGAACGATCAGCATAAGCTGTTTTACATCGCTGTCCTGTTAACAATTACAACTAATAAAACAACAAATATAACAGATATTCAAAACAGTAAACGAAGAAACAAAACAACCAAGCAAAAATTACTTTAAAAATAAAGTTTCTTATATAAATATTTAAAATTGTCAAAGGAGGGAGAATTCTGAATTAATAAAGGAATATTATTCCAGACATTAGCACCAGCATATTTATAAGACTGTTTAAAACATTCAAGATTTGGTCTGGGGAAAACTACATTCAGGGAGTCGGCATTCCTAGTATTTAAACCATGTCTATCGAAGACCATTTCTATATCATTACATAATCTATTGGGAGCAAGTCCGTGAACACATTTATACATTAGACAGGCTAAAAAGTAATCCCTTCTTTGTTCTAATGTTTGCCAGGATAATTGTTTTATGATATCTTCACCGTGACAATTAAAGTCGTAATTGTTAGAGACAACCCGAGCAGCTCTTTTTTGCAGTCTAAGCAGGGCTTTTCTACTGGTCAATGAGCAATTACCCCAAACAGAACACGCATAATCAAAGCAGGGTTGAATAGTTGTTTTGTAGTATTCATGGACAACCTTCGTAGATTGATAATAGAATTCTTTATACTATTTGTTCGGAGTAATGTTATAAGTGAGTAGCTTTATAAAATAGAAAAACAGTGCATTCATCAATTACCATATACAAAATAAGCGAAGAGTAAACGTTGTTTCCTTAAAGGGATTGCATACGTTTGGTAATTTGAGCCTAATGTTTGTTTCAAACCAATATAATTGTTTATATATACCATAAAACTAACCTGTGAAAGTTTCAATTCAAAAGGTGGTAGCGTTTTTGAGATTTTGTTGACAAACTAGAGCGGTTATTTCACGCCAGATAACAGTAAGTCAATAGCTGAGAAGCGTTACGGCCATAACGCTTCTCAGATTCATAATTTTTGGAGATAAAAAGTGACATATTTTTCCATAACCGCGGTACTTCGAATTGAACGTTTCGCAATATGCATTATACTATCCAAAGCAGCTGTACTTCTCACCAAGTAAGTTTTTATTGCCATAAATTTTCAGAGTCATTACCAAACGTATGCAATGCCTTTAAAGCTCACGTTCTGTTCAGAGATTGAATATTGGCCGCGCATTCACGCCTCAAATAGTCAAATTTCATTACAGGAAATTTTCATTTGATTATCAACATACAGCTGGCAAAAAAACCCTTTCCGAGGCAAGGTTCCCTATGCAAAGATTTAGTTATTTATAAAATTTAAAATTCGTATTGATCAGAATAAGAATGGCCGAAGTTTGGTATTAACAATTGAATGTATAAACGTTTATGTATTTTTATGAACGGTATGACCATCACTTTTTTTTTTCAAATACCTTTCGAAAGCTTTTGTCAACTTATTTTAGTCTGTTCTTTCAGTCTTTCATTATGTCATGGCGTGTAGGCCTACCATAAACTACTTCGGCGATCCATTTATGGCAATAACGTAGCTTTAACCAGGCTTTCCTCACTATTACCTTTTCATATACGATCTTGCAATATTGTAATAAATAGGGCCATTATATGTTAGAATATTCAGTTTTCATAGCCGCAAATTGAACGACTAAAAATAGCATGGCTGGTTCAAGTGGTGTATCAAAGTGCTTCTTACTCGCTCTCATTCAAATCAAATTCAAAAGTCATCACTTTCTTGCATCAGCTCATATAGCCTGGGTCTTAAAATGAAAGTGTCCTGTACTCTCAGAAGATTGTTTTCTGATCTCGATAAAGTCTGCTCATTTATACAATGTACGTCCTTGCTATATAGTTTCATACATGCAGACCACTGCATGCCAGGGGCATTTTACTCCATTTACCATATACTCTACTTAGGACTCTTCGCCCGGAATTGACAAATTGCGACTTGGCAGTGAAACATGCTTAAATTAAGTGTTCAGAAATACTGGAGATTTCATGGATTCAATTACTTCTGAGAGGTCCGTTGACATGGTTACACTTGAGCCTACTTCAATTCATCTCACAATTTACGTCATATTGTCATACATATCATACAGTTTCACCTTGGATGTGAATTATTTCAAATCATGTTCAAACATGAAGGAATTCCTCCAGTGGTATACAAGACGTTGTTTAAGACTTAGGCGTTCTTACGCATGATCAACATTACATTGTATATATCAACCAGATAAATTAGATTCATAAGAAAGGAAATAGGACGACTAAATGCAAAAGACGGCTTACATAATGATACGAAATGCATGCATAAATATATTTTATTATGTCAGTGCTCAATACTTGCATGTCAAAGCACACTGGCCTACAAACACCCATTTACTTCCGATATAATAAAAGCTATAGTACGAAACTTCATTGTAATACCGATAGGAATATGAATGCGTTTGTGACATTGAGGATGTGGTTTCCATTGTTGGTGAAGTGAGCAGTAAAAGAAACGATGATTTCCAGCGATATTCCGAAAGTGACCACATAATGTTATACACGGATCTAAACTGATGCACATCTGGCTACTGATACCATTCCACGAATGACCATGACTTTTCAGTATAATTATTCGGTAGGGGAAATCAGTCGCTGTTCTATATTTGTTTGCAAGAATATATATACATATATTTGCAAGCCTAATTATTTGCAAGCCTAATTTGCAAATTTGAAACCATCGGATAAACTTGAATCTCCCAATTAATACTGCTTGTCAATGAGATGCTATTAGTGGTCGGTTATAAAGAATAAAAGACGTAAAACGTAAGAAAACATAATTCAAATTTTCTGACTAAATGCCAAACATTCGTTTTTGAACCGTACTCAAAGCAAACAGATATATTAAAATATTTTCAGTTCAAAATGCAGCCTATTATAGGGGCCTTGCCCCCGTATGCACTGTCCTTGCTTTTATCTGCTTAAGCCGTGCTGTGCCTACGATCCGAAATTATTTCCTCATAGCTATAAGACACTCAGATTTTTCTATGAATGCCTTTTAAAACAAATCTAATCTGATTGGCCTACATTCCTTGCCCAGATGTTATTACAAACATAAGGATTTCATCTTGTTTATTCACAATGCAGCTAAACCCATTTCTCTACATCGAGTGATGGAGTTTCAGAAGCACACAAATAAAATCCGTCTGGAGAATTTCATTAAGAAGAAACTGATCAAGTGATAAAAAGATGTTGAATACAAATATATACAAGCATATACATTTCCTTCCTCCATGATACCCAGTATACATGCGTTTGCGACAGGGCCCATTAATTTCACTCGCGAAAAACAGAAAGACCAACAAAGAACAAATACAAGCAAAAGAAAACAAACCTAAAAGAGGCTTAAAGTGTCTTGGAAAAGACTTTGAACACAAAAAGTGATTTCCAACTCACCCAAGTCTGTAAGCTCTCTTTCTGTCTCGAAGGAAGTGACGACTCCGATTATTACGTATACCGAGCGGATCAGGATATGTTGACTGGTTTTATATAATCGGCGTCGTTACATGCAACTATAGCAAGTGTTCAACAACCACCGTGCGCCGTTCGTTAGGCTAGGCCTGAGGCCAGTTTGACTGTAAAACGACGGATCAAACACCACTGCGATTTGTCAGACAGAATGTCGACTTCTTCCATCCAATCCTAACACAGACCTGTCTCAGGTATAGTTCAAGTTATCAGTGTATATCGCTTCCCGTTCCTATTTCCTATAAAATTGTGCACTAGTCATGATCGAAGAGCTAGCAGTGTCGGTCGTCATTTCCGTCAAAAGTCAACAAAACATGACCTTTATACTCGGATCCCTCTACTGACTGCACATCCGCACCTCGTGATCAGCCTGGTTGCTTTGCAGGGCTCACTTTTTTTGACAATAAGTTATCAACAATGCACGAAAGAAAGAGAGAATGAATACAACTCAGAATTTCTCCAAAGAGATGGTGCTTTCACTAAAGGTTAGAATCGTGTTCGGCGAGCATGACAGTGTTATGCTCGAATTAATTTATTAAAATACCAAGGTCAAACTTGTTAAAAAAGAGTTTTTCAGAAACTGGCAGGGAAAAGGCCTTCGCTTGTGGTTGTGGGTTGTTGAGAGCAGCTGCCATGGCCATCGTTTGATCATTACAATGAAACAAATTATTAAATAAACACAACGCGGTAATAAATTGGAACAATACGTGATGAGAATAATAAATTGATAGATTAGCTATAAGAACGGTGCATCATTCGCATATAGAAGACAAGACAATGGACACAAATAACCACTCTTGGTTAATATAGAGTTGAGTCTTTAAAGGTCAGTATCATACTTTGGTAAGAAACCAAAACAGAAATGTTCACAGATTTACGTATAACTTACAGGGTATGAAGATGGTGGTGGTAGAAACATACCGTTGCAATAAGTAATTTAGTATCCAGAAATAAAACAACGACCGAAAATCTTTTTGATCTTTTAAAAGATCAAAATTAAAAGAGAAAAGACTTAAGAAATACTATGGCCGTTTTTCACCGTTTTCTCAAAAAGTGGGCACCGTATGGGACTGCACATGGATCTGTATTTATTTAATAAAAACCAAAGTATGATACTGCCTTTAAAGGGATGGTACAGAACTGGTTCTTGCGACAAAACAGTTGCTGACAGTGAAAGCACATTATGTAATCCATCATATACCTTAACTGACAAACCTGTAGAAGTTTGAGGTCAATCAGCCATCTGGGTCACGAGAAAATAGTGAAAATCCGTGTAGAGAGAACTGTACACATTTCAACGAATGAATAAAACGCTTCGAAGCGATCATTATTCCAATCGGAAAATAGTTTCATTTATTTCTCAACGAATATGGCATTTCAGACAAAAACATTTCATGAGATGTTTTCTCCTATCATCACCATTATACTGTGTAAGTTTTATGTGAATCTGTGATCATGAAGTGTATTTTGTCTTACCAATTCTGTACCATCCCTTTAAGTATAGTTGAGAATTGAAGAAACTCAATCAGGAGACGCGAGCGTGTTCATAGACAGTGTCATGGTGATGTACATCTGCAAAATGTGTCTTAAGTATCTGACTGATATAATGAAGCACATCAGCAACGAAATTTCGGTTACGACTTTTCAGCTAAATTGTCGTTCCCATGCAGTCAAATATACGCGGTATTTGATTTACATCATAATTGCGAAAAGCATTGAAATTTTTCATCGTCAAAACTTGAAACTAACACACAGTAAACCACTTGACACAATTCCCGAAATGTTCTTCTTTTGCTGCAGCTTTAACACGAAACACTGTATGTAGCTGTTCCATTAATCTCTAAAGGAGGTACAATAGTCTGCGCCTTTGAATGGTACTTTATACTTGGCGCATTATAAATGCTCTATTTATTATACTACTACTATTATTATTACAACATTTTCAATTTATTGGTTTACGACAATCAAGGTTATAGAGTATGGTTGAGGGAGATTTTATGCGGGACAACACGCAGCGTTGATGCAGTACTTGTATGGTGCTTTTGTACATGTTTCACCTAAATGCAAAATTACTTTGTTCGTTTCAGTGTGAGATCTGGCTCCCTGTAAAGGATTGTTGTCAATGATTGTAAAAACATATTACATGTATTGTATACGCACTTACTCAGCCAATCAATAATTTAAGTTGTTGATGCACATTGCCTCTTGCCATACATGTATTTATTAAAGGTAGTGTACGAAATCTTCACAAGTTTACCTATAACTTATATAGAGTATTAAGATGGTGATGCTAGAAACATTTAACAGTTTTCTGTCTGAAATGCTGTATTTACCACAGAAAAAAAAAATGACCAAAATTATTTTGGATCTTTTAAAGATCAAAAATAAAATAGAAGGGATAACAAAATAGGTCTATTGTTGCTGTTTTTCACCGTTTTCTCAAAAAGTGGGTACCGCATGGGACTGAAATTTTCACAGATGACTGTTACTGTATCTTCCTTGATATTCTTGCTCATGAATCTGTATTTCTTTGACAAAAACCAAAGTATTACCTTTAAACTCGGTCATGAATTCTATATATCTCCACCTCTTGGCCATTATTTTGTTCATGCACCTTACAGGATGGGCACACCTGCTTATGATACAGGTTTCACTTCTCGAGGAAATATCAATGTCATGTAAAAAGTTAAAAACCTTTCTTTAATTTTGTGATTGTTGAAATTACTAGTGTAAGATTCCCTGTCATATTTTGACAAGAGATTTTCATTTCAAGCGTCGTTTGATCCTATATGATGTTTGGATTTTGTACAACTGAACACTGGCTTTTCCCTTGATTAAATTGCTACATGTAGTTAAAGTAAAACCAAGCAAGGTCGTTTCAAATGAGTTACAGCCAGAGCGATTATGTTATCACTAGCTCGGCGCCGTAGGACTGTACACAATCACAGTCAACAATGTACAACTTGTAATATTGTAATGTACGTACACGATTTACCATTAATCATGTGCCCCCCCCCCCCACACCGTGACACATTTTAATCAGTATTTTCCCTGATGCTCATGTTATCTTTCGTCTTTCCTTGCAATTAATTCAGGCACATATGCAGCATCTTGATAGGAAACTTGTCTGTCTCCGTGTAAATAAGAGAAAAGGTCTACTTGTTCCATCTCGTACGGATACCGTCGTACAACATTGGAACAAACCAAAACATAAATGTTTTTACTTCTAACTTACCGTAGGGTATAAAGACGGTAATGGTAGAAACATACTGTGGATTTTTTTGCCTGAAATGCTGTATTTATCCGGAAAAGATTTAACCCAAACACCGAAACACTTTTTATCTTGCAAAGATAAAAAAATAAGGCAGGTATTCCTACACAATTTGGCGTAACAATTGCAACGGTTTTTCGTCGTTTTCTACTGTTTCCAATGATTGATTGAGCTGGTTTGTTTTTATTTCGTGACAAATTTAAATTAAAAGCAGCCTGCAGCTGTTCTGTAACCTTTAGCAATGTTACACATGCCCATTAAAGCATTCTATCCCATCATACAAGGTTACCTAAGAACAGCACGTTCCAGCTATTTGTACGTGCCGTGATATAATTATATGCTAATATTAATCACTAAAACAAACTAGAAGTACAAGGACACAGTGTCTCGTCAAATCACGTAAAAACACGCTCTGGTAGTTTAATAAATCAGCATACAGTGAAACTCCTACAGAATTACCAAAACCAGTTATATTAAAAATTTTCTAAAAAGCAAAAAAGTTTATTCTTTTGTCTCTCTACAATGTAAAGTACAGGCATGATTATACTATGAGCACATAATTGATGAATTATGAAATAAACATCTGACAAATAAATTAATAATTATACAATTCCTCAATCTCTCTGATGTAATCATTTGAAAGATATTGAAACAGAAAGTGCAATACACCAATAATGTCAATTTGTGATTCAATTTAAAGTTTCCAAACATTTATTTCCACCCTCTGTACATTATCTCAGACATGCCCGGGAATTAAATTGAAGCAACAAAGAAACCAGTGAGATTGGAATCACATTGAGATAGCAGGAACCTAAGACAGGCTTACTGCATTTCCCTAGTACACATTCACCAAAAATACACCATACCCAACAATCAAGATATTGTCCTAAAAAACCCACAGATTCAAACAGATATAAAGGTTGAATAAATTTCACCTTAAACTTTATATAAAAATATCATCAGTACCGAATGCTCAAATGTAGAAGCACAATTAAAACGATAATTAATAGGTGGAATTATTTCAAGCAATATTTTATTTGCAATGATAAGTCATCAATTTCATTTTTAAAACAGAGCTAAGTACCCATCAGCTCCAGTTACAAGTATCAAACAGTGGCGATGAGCAATCCAAAATCTTAGAGAAAAACACCCATAACAAAAACAACAATAAAGAAGAAGAAGAAGAACAAATGGAAAATAGGGCAGGCACAGCAACATTAAAGCTGTATTGTTTAGACAAGTTCCTTATCTAGGTGAGTAAGGGGGGGGGGGGGTATGTTCCTTGACAGGCTGATCAGATGTTGGAGGTACCTGCATCTTTCCGCCATTCACATTCTTTATTTTCCTTCCAGCGACCTGCTTCATCAGCAAACATCTCCTGCAAATAGAACACGTTGTTGTTACGAAGGCGGTTTATTTCAAGTCTCGACAAGTCAGTTGAAACATAATGAAATATGTTACATTTTACAAAAAAAAAAGACCTAAATATTTCCATTTTTCAACCTGGACTACAATTCATTTATGAAAGTAAAATTCAATTAATAAAACAATTTGATCAATTTACTCAACTGCCCCACATGCCGAATTGGGAACCAGTTAAATTTGCGCTCCAATTTAACATGCAACATAAGTTAATCAATTGTAGAGCAAAATAAGAAAGAAAAGAGGAGTCAGCTTGGGCGTTAAAAAAGAGAGCAAATGTGGTCATGCTTTGGTCCTTACATACAGGGAAGTGAGTAGCCACCCAAAGAAAACAAATCTGAAAATTAATACCAAAGAAAAAGCTGACATTTCAAAATTCCTATACTTTTGTACAGAGCAGGTGTATAAAAAAAAGTTGAAATTATGAGTTAAAATATAAACAAAAAATCGGAAATCAGACTAAATAACTACAAGGGTGGGGAGGGGGTTACGGAAATAATAAATAAATAAATCTCTAGTTACCTTTTTCCATATTGGAACTGTTGCTTTGAGAGTATCAATACCATACTGTACTGATTCTAATGATGCTTGACGATGTGGGGAAGATATAGATATGATGACACTGGACTCTGTGACTGGAACTACCCTGAAGGAACATATCAAAATGTCATCATGACATCAAGATTTATCACAATATCATATATCAGGGTAAATGCAAATACCTAACAAATAACCTTCACATGACTGTATCTCCACCTGAATGGATGGGTATACACAATTTTCCCTAATGAATTCAACACAATAACAAATTATTTTTAAATTATGATTGAAGTTCAGACTTTGATAAAGAACCTGCTATGATCCAAACGCATCAGGCCCTCCGAACTCCAAAAATTATAATTGAATTAAAGCATCATTGGTGTGAGTGGTTTCATGGCTTCTGACTGCCAAACGAACAAAGATAATTGACTATTAGGGATACTGCCGACATAGGGCTGGATAACTCAGTTGGTAAGTGCGCCGATAACGTATTCAGGAGGTCGTTGGATGGAGTCTCATTGATAAGTGAACAAAGAAAAGCTCTCTGGAGGTCAGCTTTTCTTTGTTCACTTTTCAATTACTTAAAATTAATTAACTCAGTTTTCCTAATGGTTATTTGATTAATTGAATTAAACTGTGCTAGACACTTCAAGTTTGGTCAGCAGATTGGAATAATTCCCTCGTTGATAAGGTGAGCCAAGATGACAGCATGAGTTGCTAGGAGCAGACGGTCAAGTCCATTAATAATCAATAGTGCATTAAACACCTGCTCCCAATCTCCTGTTACCATAGTGATAAATCACTTGTAAATCATCTTTAAATATGATACAATCGTGATGTATTCAATTCTTAGTCCACTGTGAGTTAGACATTGCAGAGTGCTCACTTCAGTTTGTATCAGGACACAAAAAGTAGAGATTTTCAACAGGCACCAGTAATCAGGTAAATGCTTGGATTTTGAATCACATGCCCTGAAACATCATCCCCTTCTATTAAGCTGGATGGTCCAAAGGTCAGAGGTCAGGATATTTATTCACTCTACAGGTCAAATATGACACCATAACCCTCTGCACTTACCACACAACACAAGGGCTGCTTACCACACATTACCACAGACTCCACAGGGGGACTGGATAACAAACCACACATTGCCACACAAACCACACCGTGGTGTATTGTGGTATTCAGGATACCACACTTACTAGAGGAAAAACCATGTGTGGTAGGCTGTGGTACGCAGGAGGATTAGGGTTAACTGGCCATCATGAATGAGCTTTCATCTTACCCTATCCTGTGAAATATAACGATGTGTTCTACATCCCATTTGTCTCTGATGTTCTCACATATAACACGCATCTTCTTTAAGGCCATTGGGACATATGCCTCATATTCCAGTCTCACAACCTCCTTCCCATCAAAGTTATTCCTTGTTGTTCCTGTACAATCAAAACATTCACATGATTAGACATTGGAATACATGTATATGCAGTGTCAATAGAGCTCTGCGCTTGTGACGTCACATTCAGATGTTTGGACAAACAAGTCGCACGTTCCCCAATTAACTTACACGTAAACGTGAAATTTGTCCGAACATCCGGGTAACTATAGCTGTCGATTTAAGGGTGTATTCTATAAACAGCTCGAGCGTGGAGCCCTATTGGAGCCAGGTATGCACACAGCAAATGTTCTTACCTCAGAATTCACAATAGCATAGTATTTCCTCAGGGACAGATAATGTTCTTATTGTTACAGTACTACAATTTGCTTTGAATCTCAGTTGGCAGGAAAAATGAACCAGGATTGACATCAAGATTGCTTCCTTCGCACTAAAACACTGAATTTCATGACTATTTTACTGCTCCTGTAGAAAACAGATATTAGTCATCAGAAAATAAGCGTAATCATCCTGAAATCCTGCAGTGTTAGCTTACCAATGAATACAGATATTGCACCAGAGGTAGGTGATGTAACCAGTTTAGCTGCTTCTTCTACACTCAATGGATCGGCAGTAATTCTCACATAATCCTGGCCATTCATCTCTCCTAATGTGCAGGTGCTTCAGCCTACATGCAAGAAAAATTTAAGATTTTTTTAAAAGAAAAATCTATAAACTTTGGATAATAGAGCCATATACATGTATGTCCCTTTAAACCTCAATGTCAATGCCTCAGGTCAAATGTTAAACGCGTTGTTACCCCGAGATCAAAATTGTTTTTTGGTCTTTGTTTTACTCATTTCTGAATAAATAAAGCATTTCAGGTGGAAATATTTTAACAGTATGTCTATACCAGCACCATCTTCATATCCTGAAAGTTATGTGCAAATCTGTGAACATTTCTGTTGGGGTATGTTACCAATCATGTACTGTTCCTTTAAAGGGCCATGATTATGATTGATTTAAATACATGATTACTGCGAGATATTAATTAATGTACATGTAGGTACGTACATGTGAACACGATCAATAACATGTCTCGGCAATTATTAGCCGCCACTGATTGGTGGAATTACAGCGACCTCATCATCAGCTTGTAGGTCAAGAAGGTCATCTCCCTTAGCAACGTACTCTTGATTGACAGCTAAAACCACTGTGTCCTGAAGAACAGACAATCTGAATTATGAAAACAAAATCAAGAAATGAATGAAAATAATTAATTAAAAGTGAGTCTAGCGAACTAGGACGTATGTAGTACAACACTTCATTCCTCTGTCTTCTTAACCCCCCCCCCCCCCAAGCATGCCGGAGGTCATTCTATGTAGCACATATGTGGATCGGTTTGCGGAAAAACAAGGTAATATTCGTTCGTACTTTGGCACTTCTGAGTTTTGGTTAGATCTCAACGTTTCGACTAGCCTGTTCTACTCATCATCAGGAAACATCTCCTGATGATAATACCAACGTATTTAGTTGAGTTACTTTTACAAAAGTGGTTTTCATTTAATTTTAATGAATAGGTGGTCTCGCTGAGCTGAGCCCAGCCTAGTCCGAGTAACACGGACCCTAAAAATCGCCTTTTTTAACATTTGGACATGGTCTGGCGATAGTAGGGTCCAAGTACCTTGTTTGCATTTTGGTTGCAAGAGATCCATTTTGCAATGTTTTGCCTCTACCCTCAGTCGAAATCCTGTGATTTCACCTCCAAAACGATCCCAAAATGTCTCATGCGGCCAGCTATGGACCAAGGGAGAATTGGAGATTCCAATAATGACAAGGTTTACTCACATTTTTTGAAGAAAAGATCATTTTCCCCCTAAAAATGGGCACAGAGACCTCCTATAAAATGAGCACAGTGTCCGTTGGGTCGGGCATCTTGGTTTTTCAAATAGTACACTGGTACCCGGAAAAAATTAGGGAAAATATGATCTCTTCTTTAAAAAATGTGAGTAAACCTTGTCATTATTGGAATCTCCAATTCTCCCTTGGTCCATAGCTGGCCACATGAGACATTTTAGGATCATTTTGAAGGTGAAATCACAGGATTTTGACTCAGGGTAGAGGCAAAACATTGCAAAATGGAGCTCTTGCAACCAAAATGCAAACAAGGTACTTGGACCCTACTATCGCCAGACCATGTCCAAATGTTAAAAAAGGCGATTTTTAGGGTCCAAGTTATTCGGACTAAGCCCAGCCATGGACATGATGGAGAATGCCCGAGTTGATCTCGATTTCACGAAAGCCCTAGGATCGATTGTAACTCGAGTTACAAAAGGATAACCCACCACAGGGGGCCTATCCCACATGGGGCTTCAATGCATCTAAAGTCCTACAATTGATAGTAAGGGCCTGTTTGTTTCACGCAAAGGATCATGAATCCTTCGGATCCGGATCCAATTTTATCGTACCCTGCATAGGAGGTGGATCCAAAAAATGGGATCCCGATCCGCAGGATTCGTCCGAAACAAACACTAAACAGGCCCTAAGTTACGAAGAGTTTGGTGAAAAAAACTGAAATCAACCCCTATCCCCTACTATACCTCCCAATCCCATGCCAGGTATATGGGATGGCCTCCCCAACCTGATACATTTTTTTGGGGGTAACCAACATGACCAAAAGACCTTCTTACTGTGGATACTCGTTGACAATTCGCAGCAGTAAATCGTCTGGCGTCACTTTGGCCTTCACCTGTAAATTCCTTTCTTTCACCCCAGTCAATTCTCGACTTTTGGCGAAAAAAAGTAATTTTACGTTCACAAAGTTGTCCAGTGCCATGCCATTGATAGATAGAGAAGCAACAGGTAAAATGAAACAGCTGATTGACACAGCGCCCCCTCTAGTTTAATAATTGACAGTTTGATAATGACAGAGGGCGGTATTTTTGGCAGATTCAAGATGGCAGCGCCCGTCTGACGTAGTTCAAGTTGACTTGGCAACTGTACACTTTGCACTGTTCATGCCTTTTGTTTCTCAAATCAACATGGAGGAAATCCCACATACGAAAGATTTATTCAATCAGTTAACACTTGGAGTCGTAAAATCTCTAGGTAAGACTGGATAAAGTGAATATTTACATACCCTTTCGTTGAAGCAATATCATATGCCGCTTTTTAATTTAGATATTTTGCTAACCTGCAATTACAAAACAGGGGTCAGGGCCTACGTTAGTCAAATGAAATCATTGCAGCATAGGCAGCTTTAGTTGCGATGATCGTAACCCTAGGTCTGACATGGGGACAGGGACCTTAGGGTTACGACAGTTGTTAATAAAAAGTGATCGAAACACTTTTTGGCCAAGTTCTGAAATAGAATTGTCCTTAATTTTCCACTTTCCACAATCCCAACACAAAATCTGACTACATGGATGTGATTGGTACTTATCAATGAGTCATATAAAACCACTTTGAATATTGAAAGATCATTTTCTGCAGAAAAAATGACCCAAAACTTACCGAAGGTGTCGAGATTCCCTCCGTTCGCCGTCAATCGGCCATTTTGAATAGTGCGCAGTGTGCCATCTCGTCCAAAATACGTCACGCGAAATGTCGTTTTGGCTGTTCCACCTTTCAAACTTAAACTCACAGCCCTATGGAGGGTGTTCCCAGATAACACGTGCGCTGTGATATACCGTGTACATGCATATCGCAACAGTATGGAGGAGGTTTTTTTTGTTTAGTCCGCATTGTTTGCCCATGTCAATTCAAATCTTTCATCATGAAATGAAGGAAATTGCTAAGATTTTCAAATGATTTCCTTTACGAATGGTCCCACAAACAAGTCACAAACTCGGCGCCGACCCAATCCATGATCAAACAGAAATAAAAATGTCATCCACCTTATCACAGATCGCGCAGTGGTCGGTATATCCGGTCTTCAAATACACCCAAAATTATCATACCCGGTAGGACAGTGAGGATATATTCCTAAAAATATCACCGGAATATTCCATCGGAAAAAAAACATTTTTTACTGCAAATCTATACCGAGCCGGCCGGCCGTGAGCCACCGTCCGTAACGGTGGAACGAACCCGGCCGCGATCATGCCAAAAAGGTAGCCCTTCCGACCGAGCGCAACATGCACTTCATTTCAAGCCCACGGCACGTACACGTGTAATGTGCTGATTGAGACTTTCGCTGGTGCACGTACACAATGAACGTTTGCTTTGAAACTGTAGCTATTACTCACGCGGATACCAGGCTGTTTGTCTCTGCGGTGGGCGATGTGTTTACGTCTTAATTTAATGCGATCGAATCGTCGTCGGTCGGTTTCGGAAGGATTTCGCGATATTTTTTTTTAGATTAAGTATAATTATGAAAAGAGTGTTTCTACTTGGCCAATTGAACAAAATAACTGAGTGAAATTCAAGTAAGATTTATAAGCTGATGAGCCTGCGATTTGCGGTACTTTGGAAGGACGGTCGATCAGAATATTTTTATTTAGATCTCGCAACGATATAACGCATACATATCGTGTATACAAAAAAATACACTCCCCTTCTTCCTCCATGAACCGTATTTTCGCATATGTTTGAGGTCGGTGTTGGATGTCGAAAAAAAATCACGCCCGTGATACGTACGTTTTTCTTCACTTGTCATGAGCGGCGAAAAATAAACTTAATTCGGCAGTTTCGGCACACGTATAGGGTGAGTTTGTGTTCCTTCCTCCATGGTTTGAGGGAGTCTGGTCAATTCTATAACCTGTAATTTTTTTAACCCAATACACCGAGCATGCTGTACGTGCTGCTCGGCGGCCGTACGGTTGATGGAGTATGGACACGCTCACATTCTGTATCATGCGAGCGCACGTGATTCGAGCCCTCCATAGGGCTGTGAGTTTGAGTTTGAAAGGTGGAACAGCCAAAACGACATTTCGCGTGACGTATTTTGGTCGAGATGGCACTCTGCGCAATATTCAAAATGGCCGATTGACGGCGAACGGAGGGAATCTCGACACCTTCGGTAAGTTTTGGGTCATTTTTTCTGCAGAAAATGATCTTTCAATATTCAAAGTGGTTTTATATGACTCATTGATAAGTACCAATCACATCCATGTAGTCAGATTTTGTGTTGGGATTTTGGAAAGTGGAAAATTAAGGACAATTCTATTTCAGAACTTGGCCAAAAAGTGTTTCGATCACTTTTTATTAACAAAGTGTCGTAACCCTAAGGTCCCTGTCCCCATGTCAGACCTAGGGTTACGATCATCGCAACTAAGGCAGCTTAATCAGCTTGCACATTTTGCCATTCAAACATGTCAAAGGCCTACAGCTTTATGGGGGCACCTAGTCATACACTTAAGTTGGAACTTGGAAATATAAATAACTTTCTGAAAACAATTGAATTGTATTCTGTCGGTCGGCAACACGTGTCACTTATTGTGCAAGTACAATGGAACTTCACTCTAGTGCATTGTGCTACGCAAGCTTGTTTTCACTCCAGCCACATTGTCAGGCATTGTTCAGTAACCAAAAAAGCCAGGATGAGTCTGACCGAGAGAATGTTATTGTTTAGAATGTCCGTCAAAAATGCATAATTCACACGACTTGTTGGTGTAATACACAACCAAGTGGAGGTACATTTAGGATGTTGTATGCTTCTCGATCATGGCTGGCATTTTATTTGAATTGCAATAATATATTTTTCAGTAAATTTGTCATTTTGTTTCCAATTGCAGAGAAGAGACCAGGTATATGTGATATAACTCTCGTGGATCTTAAGCCGGCAGAGCGCCACCAAGTGGTATCTTGGGAGCAGCGTAATTCGTGTATGTTACCAGACGACCTGAAGAGGTTCTATTTGACCTCTGATGGGCTCATGCTCAAGTGGAATGTCAGATTTGATGGTAAACTTGAAGTCTTTAATTCTTGCAATTCTGCAACTTAGAATTATGTATGTCACCAGAAACGACATGAAAAGTTAGTGAATACAACGATGTTCAGCATTTTTAATCATGCCGTCAATCTGTTTTCTTTTTACGGTGTCTCTATTAATCTCAAACCTCAACGTATGTTGATTACAGAGAAGATATTTGTATACATGTATATTGTAATAAATATTGAATTCTATTTTATTTGTAGACCATTTACAACAGGTGGGACAGATGGAAGTGAATTGTGTTGCCAATCTGACTAAAGTGGCTGGAAATAAAGCTTCAAGCAACACGAACACACCCTCTCTATTGGATGTTGATTATGACAGTAATGAAGAAGGTAGGTCAAAGGTCACCATTATAGTGACCAATGGGAAAAAGCAACATGGTTGTCCTACATTTTCCCTTGACTTACAACTGGTATTTTCTGTAAAGCACCACTTTATCTTGTCTGATCGGACTCTGAAAATAGATTTTCTTGAATGTTTGCTTTTGATTCAGATGAGGAAAGTGAGGTACCAGCTAAGCCACATTTTGACTTCAGAAGTCGAATCTTTGAGCTTGATTCCTGCAGAGGTTCTGCTAAGGTTTGCCTCCTCTACAGGAACACGAAGCCAGGTCAGATATCAAGAGCTCCGCCCTTGCATGTAGCTTTTCTGCTCATCAGCCTATTGCCTTCCAGTCAGTGATATTAAAAATTTGAAAAATACATGGAGCTAATTGTTCCTTTTGGCTTAAGTAAACAACAAAAACACATCTGGAGCAGGGTTATTATTTTCAAAACTCTTGAGACTAAAATAACTCGGCTTGTTGCATCAGAACCTGGGACCTCCTGTTTACTAGTGCAGATACCTTATTAAAGTACCTACTTGCTAACAGTCTGCTAATGTTAATACATTGAATCCATTCCTGTGGAACCTCCGGAGTGCGGACACACTTAAAGGTTGTTTTATTGTGTTGGCTTGAAAATAATTGGAATTACAGTTTTCTTTCATGACCCGGTTTTGTTGTTTAATTTGTAATTATATGTTTGAATTATCAGGTTCACCTGCCCAGCATCCAGACATATGGCTGTTAGACAGAGCGTTAAGATGGCACTTCTTAGCTCATACATTCAGTCAATATTTCCGCATGATGATAATGCATCTGGGTCTGCCACAATGGCAGTATGTGTTTACTGACATTGGACTCTGCCCTCAAGCAAAGGTTAGTGGAAATCTCTTATATCTCAAATCAGGTTTTTACTTGTCAGAACTCAGGTAATGTCTGATCTTAACCTAAGTCCTTGCAATCTGTAGAGGCTATTGCTTCTACTGCTCTTAGTCTTTGCCTGGGTTTCTTTTAAAGTACCATTTACAAATGGACTTACAATACGAAATCAGGGCTATTGACCCAATCTTGTATGCTTTGTTAGCAGCATTTCAGTTCATTTCCATATGACATAAAAAAAAAAGCAAGAAATCAATTTATTAACATTCTCTCCTTTGTGGAGGTTTCCTAATGTTAAGAGAAATAGACATCATTGAACTTCTTCTTCATAATTTCCTGGATATCATACGATACAGTGGTTCTATATTCTGTCACCTGTCACTTTATGAATACTGTATGCCGTTGAGCGGAAACAGCCCCAGTTACAGAGGAAAAAGCTCATCATTGGTTCTGTACATTGCATTCTTTGTTGATATTAAACAGTGATTTTAGATTGCCCATCAAATTTCATTTTTTTTTTTACCCCAACTCAGCAATGGTTTACAATGTACTCTCCACTTCGCATGAGAGTGGATGAAGAATCAGGACTATTAATAGAATCTCCTGTTACTGATGATGGATCTCAACGAACTCTCAAAACATCAGCTGAGTTAAACAAGCTGGATGCAGGACGTATATTCAAAGGAAAATCAGACAAGAAGTAAAAATACCATCGAAGTCTTTTATCTCATTACAATTAACTCCTAAAATTTCCAGCATTTGATTAAAGCGTTGTCTTGATCATTTGAAATGAAGATATCATTATACATGATCTTTGTGCTACAAATTTCAAATCAGTTAACTTGTATGTATACAAAAATTGATCATAAATATCATTTTCTTATGGTTAATATATTTTTAAATACTTTGATTTGCATAACAATTTCCATATTCATCCAACTTTCACAGGTTAAAACCTTCTCAAAGTAAGAAGAAATATGGAGCAGCATCAAAGTGAGTAGCACTCATTCTTATTTCAATTATCATATTGTATGAAAATTATATATTTATAAAACATATTTATATTTTACTTATGTTACGTCTGATCTTAATTGCCAGAGATTGAAGCTTCTTCTCTTTTGTTTCTCATGTTTGTATTTCTTCCATTAGACCATTATCTGGAGGCACAAATTACCGATCTAATTCTCAATTGGGCAGGCTGAAGTGAAACTACCAGATGCCTTCATCCATGTCACATTCCAACCTGGGATGTCTCAAGCTTTGTTCTTCATGGACACCAAAATATTCGAGTTGTACTCTTTGTGTGGAACTGAATTATTACGATGAATCAGAATGAAATGACACAGTCGTCTTTTTAGAATCTGGTAGATGAAATGAACATCAGGACACAGATCTATTCAATTGGGTAGCATAAGAATGATGTGATTTCTCAATCACTCAATAAAAAAGAGACAAGTCTGATATCTTGTGCCAGTCTTCATGTGTACCATTAGAGGCCTAGTTGTACTAGGCTAAGAGAAGATGGCCTCTTGATGTGTACATGATGGTCCACAACTATGGCTGCCTTTATTTGTGTACCGACAGAGGCCTGGAATGGCTTACATCTCTTCAAATATGTCGATGTTTCGATGAAAAAAGTTCAATTATACAGGCTGTTCATATAGTCAGTAGGATCACAGTGATATTGTGCATTGGTAGAAATCTGACTGATCTGATTGGTAGCCGGCAGTGTAAGAGTGAATGTAGATTGATATAGAAATTTGACTGGTAACCATTTTAGTATCCAGCAGGATAGCCATGTTTGCGTGGGTCAGAATGAGCATAAATTGTAGCGTCAGACTGTCGAAGGATTCCCTGAGCTGCAGCAAATGATGAGGTTCGCACCATGTTGTGACCCATCGCTCGGAGACCAGACACGAGCTCCTGTCAAAGAAAAGCAGAATAAATATTGTAACTGAAATAAGTTGTGCCTTGAAAAGGAAATACTGGTTGATTGAGTACGAACAAAGAATCATGTTAAGATACAGGGAATGTTGATCAGCCAATGAAAGAAACAATAAACATCTAACTCAGTTGCTAATGTGATAATTGAGTCATTTTCTGAGTCATTTTTTGAGTTGTTATTACCTCAGGGAAGTTCTTTTCATAGTATGTTTTTGACAACGAGCTACTCCTGTATGCATAAACTCTTGGAGCATCAATCATATCTGACAATTCCTCATTACCCCACAGCGAACGAAGAAGCACCTGAAATGTAAATTAATTCACAAAGGAAAAAACATGAATTTAAGGGAAATTATGTCAGGTTGATATGAAAAACAAGAGGAACCTGGAGTTAAAAATGAACCTACTGTCGCAACTACACTGGGAAGCAACCAGCGCCTTATATAAAAACCATCTTGGGCCTCGCATAGACCCACTGAGAAGGACATCCCACAAAGGTCCATAGGGACTCGGACCGGAGGCCTCAAGAGGTTCAAATGCATCCAGAGGCATCTATAATGTCATAGCATTCACGGGCATCTATAGTTTTAATGGACACATATATCTCAGAGGCATATGGCCCCGAAGGATCTGGATGAAGTTCCAAAAGATATATACGATATCATTGTCTAAATGTCATTGTTGGATAACTTACCCAAGCATTTGTAGACACGATTCTCATTCCACCAGATGATCCTATAATAGCTTTAACAGACCCATCTTCATCTGTGATAATTGAGGGACTCATAGTGGACATAGCCCGGGCTCCTGGGGCTAGAATGTTGGCATCCCATCTCGGTGTCCGACCGTTGTAGTAGAAGTTGCTCATGTGACTATTCAGGAACATACCAGTTTGGTTTGAGAAGGTTCTACTTCCAAAACTGAGGGACGAAATCGATGGAGTGACTTTTTTATTACTGTTGATCTTGATATCATGAAAGGAAAACATTATTAACATGAATAAGACTTGAAGCTATACATGGTGGAAGTACTAAAAGAAAGAAGGTAGGTTTGCGGTGACATTATGCAATCTCTTCTGTGATAGTGTTTGGTCCTGAGAATAACCAGTGGTATTATCTCGACGTTCCCAACAGTGTGCTCTATTCGTCCTCGGAGTCACTCTCCTGAGGACGAACAGAGCACACTGTTCGGAACATACCGCTGGTATTTCTCAGAACAACACATTCTCTCAGACGATATTACAAGGTGTCACCGCAAACCTACCTTCTTTTATTATTAACATGAAGTAGCGTATTGATATTAACAAAAATGCATGTAAAGCTTATAATTGATGAACAGGTAAATTTTCGGAGGTGATGAAAGACGATATAAAAGAAGATGATTCTATATTTATTAAAAATTAATTGTGTCGATGGAATACGTACTAAAGCCCTAATGAAGACGTAAGAGACACAGCATCACCGTTTTCCAAGTACACGCTAAGATGACTGGTGTCACCGAGCATCTTATCTTGGTCCTCTTCATCATCATCTAAGGAGGAGGCCATCTTAGCTTTATACTCTGAAGCATCTGGAAAGTCATCGAAAGTGTCATAATCGCCACCGGATCGGTATGTGACGTACGAATCATTGATCATGGAACAGATCTTCCGTGCATAGTCAGTGGAGGATAAGGCAGCAACGGTCTGGAAACAAATAAAAAAATATTGTGGTGTTAAATAGAACAGATTGCTTTCATCAAATATTTTCCAAAAGATGACTGCATTATGTCAGGCGTCCTAATATAATGATGTGTTTGGTTTTGACTTACTTTCTCTACTTCAGCTGAACCAGCGTCACCAATATGTCTCCCAAGACCGATGGCAAACGTACTAGCTTCGATAAAATAATGGTACATCTTGAGTTTGCCTTCGTACGAACTGAAGTCTACTGCTTGCAAATTGCACTCTATGGAGAAAAGAGAAGGTAACTGGTTATAGGTTTTGTAGCAACCTCTACGCAGTAGGTCTGGTGTGACCATTACAAAACGTCCCATCTGAGGGGATCAAACGAAAACGGAAAATAAAAGCCAGTCAAAATGGATTGAAATTCGAAATAAACATGTTCCAATAACGTCTCAGTAAAAAAAAAGCGATAACAAGGGAAGGTGGAGGTTGCCAGAAATTACAAAGTTTGGGAGAAAAGTTGATACATCTAGACTCATACCGTGCATAACGTTGACCGTGAACTGTACCAGATCACCACTAGACGTAACAGGTGTCAAAAGCACACGGTGTTGAGTGCGATTGAGGTGTAACACAGTGGGAGGTTGAGATGTGACGTCATAGGCTTTCAAATCGGCAAGTGTCATTATGCCTCCTGAGATAAAACAAGAAATTTTGTCAATGAGTTATTCATTTTTCAAAGGAATCAGTTGTGTGGCTAGACGTGGCACAGTCGGCAAATTTAGGGATATATCGGATTGGATTAGGTAGAATCTTGAGGTTAATCCGTTCGGCAAACCATATCCACTTTCCTTGTGGATTGCTTTATCCTATTACAAGCTTAAATGAAACAACATCAATTGTATACATTATAAGGGCAAATAAGCTTTATACCTCATTATGTTCAAACCTACACCCCCCACGTACCTTGATTTTGAATATCTTGGACGAGTTTTTGTCCCACTTCTCCTTCGTAGAATGCTGAGACTCCCTCATCTGAGATGGCACGTAGTGTCTGTATCATACCAGGAGGTGCCGTGATAATATCACCTTCCTTCATCAAAGATCCATCAGACTTTGTGTATAGATCTCTGGAAATACGTCAATCATTGATCAGACATTAGATGGTGAAGTATCACTGGTATTGAAATACATCAGTCACATAGTAGATAGATCCTACTTATTCAAGGTAAACAAGTGTACATAATTTTCCCCATTACCATTTAAATCCTTGTGTGACGCATTGAAACACTCCGTTCCATGCATGTTCCCTTCAAATTTAAAACAATAAAGTATACAGAAATAGGCAACATTTTGCCAGTGGCCTACGAATGACCGAAGAGTGGCCTACGAGTGGCCTACGGAGTGGCATACGAATGGCCTACGAGTGACCTACAAATGACCTATGAATGGCCTATGAATGACCTACGAGTGGCCTACGATTAAAGCTTTGCTTGAGTTTTACCTGAGAATTGGCCATCGATCAAATTTATCCTGTAAGACCTTCAGGCAGTATTCCGTGTGCCAGGCCATTGGGAAACCCTTCTCTGCCATGGTTATGACCGGTTCTAGAAGCCTGTTCCACGGAAGCACTCCGTACTTCTGATGTGCAGTCCATAATCCTAACAATTCACCAGGCACGGATACAGCTTTCGGCCCTGTCCAAGTGGAAGAAGATTATAAGGAATTAAAAAAAAAAGCAGATTAATTAGGGAAAGGAAAAGGAAAAGGAAATGAAAAAGGAAAAGGAAAAGGAAAAGAGAACAAGGAAGAGGAACTAGAGAAAAAGGAAAAGAGAAAAAGGAAAAGAGAAAAAGGAAAAGGAAAAGGAAAAGGAAAAGGAAAAGGAAAAGGAAAAGAGAAAAAGGAAAAGGAACTAGAGAAAAAGGAAAAGAGAAAAAGGAAAAGAGAAAAAGGAAAAGAGGAAAAGGAAAAGGAAAAGGAAAAGGAAAAGGAAAAGGAAAAGGAAAAGGAAAAGGAAAAGGAAAAGGAAAAGGAAAAGGAAAAGGAAAAGGAAAAGGAAAAGGAAAAGGAATTAGAAAAGGAAAAGGGATTAAATCCTGAAATCCACACCGTCATGTTACAACGTTAATTTGATAAAAACACGAAAATCTTATCATTTACGTTGGTATATCGTCATCATGACATCATATCGAAACTTACCGTATTTTGCTGAATCTGTGTCATTTTCAAACATGTTGAAATCGGAGGCAGCTGGGGCAGCTTCATTGGCTGTGATTGATTCCTTAAAACCATTCCTGGTATAAATGACCATGAACAATCCTCCACCAAGACCAGCACTCTGTGGACTGGCCATTCCTAGGCATAAGGTGGCGGTAATCGCTGCATCAATGGCCGAGCCACCAGCTTGTAATATATCTCTGTTGAAATACAATTGGTAATAACAGAACGGTGAGTTAATATTCGAGCACCATATTGTTTGATATGAACCTTCACGCTTTGTGTATATTACAATAATTTATCACAAATTAATGAATTATTTATGTATAAGACTAGGGTGTGGCTTTGTAGAAAATAGTGAATATATGAATTTTGAAGACCTGATTCCTTTTACCATATTGAATTATTCAGATGAAGTTAATTTACTTTATACCATACATGCATCATGCCTTCATAAGCGTCAACTTTATATTATTATGATGCTAATTATCATTGCTTTTGATTTTCTTTTAATTGTCATAATCTGCTCTCCATACCTTCCCATGTCTGAACATGGTCCATAATCAGTAGCTACAGCAGCCTTGTAATAAACACCTGGCTGCTGCTTACATGTTGCATCGGTAGTTACGACTGGCGTTACGACTGGCGTTGTTGCTTCAATCTTTGCAGTCTGATGAGACAGACCCAGTGTAAGTCCTATTATCAAACCAGCAACAGAAAGTAGAAGAACCGACACTGCAGCCATGATCCTTAAAGTATGCTTCCTGAATCATGGGAAACAAAATAATACGGTGCATGGAACTGGTCACGGTGCTTGAACAAGTGTGAACAACATATCACCATAATTACACATCTACCACGGAGGAATGAAAGACTAACATGACCTGATGACGACCTTAATATAGAAACCATCTACAATAAGGGATAGGTCGAAGTTGAACTTATACAAAGCGCATTCGAGGTCATAGCCTAAGGCTTGTTGACATCAGACCTCAACTTAGTGATGAAAACCCTGCAAAGTGCGAGGCCCAGGCGCGGTTCTAGAGCCAAATTTTTTTGGGGGGCTAGAAGAGCCATTATTTTTTGGGGGCTAGAAGACCCAATATTTTGAGTTCTTCTAACACTCGCTTCTGCTATGTCTTATTAGGGGTCGAAAAACATGTAGCCCCCCTAGCCACCCCCCGTAGAACCGCGCCTGGCGAGGCCTCGAAGTTGAACCACCTTCAGCTCCGTCCACTGAAATTCTCATATCAAGAATAATTGGTTTCATGGCTGTCTTAAAGGTACATGTAGTATCATACTTTGGTAAGAAACCAAAACAGAAATGTACACAGATTTACGTATAACTTACAGGGTATGAAGATGGTGGTGGTAGAAACATGCCGTTAAAAAGATTCTGCCTGAAATGGTGTTTTTATCCAGAAATTAGTAAAACAACGACCGAAAATCTTTTTGATCTTTTACAAGATCAAAAATAAAAGAGAAAAGACTTAAAATAATACAGTGGCAGTTTTTCACTGTTTTCTCAAAAGGTGGGCACCGTATGGGACTGAAATTTTCACAGATGATTGTTATTGGCTGTCTTGATATTTTTGCCCATGAATCTGTCTGTTTTTCTTGATACTACCTATAACATAAACCACATCCAAGGCATGGAGTGTACAGATGAATATAAGGCAAGTTAGTTCGGTGCATAGGCCCCTATATAGAAAACTCCATGGGAATTAATGAAACTCATGTCGGATAATCTTTCAGTTGCAAGTTATATATACATGTAACAGCCATAGGTTTATCAACCCACCTAAATAAAGCAATCGTTCTCACGTACTATCACACAACTTAATCAAGTTTTTATAAAGAAAATCCACACCATACTTCGAACTCTGACAGTTTGCAGTTTAAATAATGGTTACACCTTGTGTGACGGTGGCGAGGATTTATTCAATGATTCACTTTAATTCGTCTTTATTCTCAATTCAAAGTTCACATCAATGGATGTTTCATGGTTCACGAGTTCACTTCACACTCAAAGGTTCACATAAAAACTGAAAGTAAACAAAGGAAAATATATATACTTCTTAAGAGGCGGAAAATAATCAGTACTTAACATGTCCAAAATGTATCATTAACTGCAATACGTAAAGGTGCATACAAATCCTAAAAACGCATGTACATGTACACAGGTCAAAGGTAAAATGAAAAGTGCATACTCACGGTCCACACACACACAACGTAATCAATCCAACATGGTCATTATCGAAAATAAACTTGGCTCTAAAATCACTCAAAATGCTTATCAAAACTATTCTATAAATCAATAAATACAATAAAGAAAACAGAAATAATGTTACCTCTGTCCCTAGGTCGGTTTCTGAAGGGATAAGAATCTGTGGGTCTCATTAATTGGCAATAAAAATCAACGATAAATCATGTTTGTCGATTGTAATATTCAGTTTCTGGAATCAATAACTCCCTGACGAACAGCGCCACCAACCGGCAGAATCTGTCTCTGGCTGAACTGCCGTTCAGCGTTTCCACATCAGTCAGTGCGCAGTGTATAGATAAGCGCTCTTGTTTATTTGCTACGTATGCATGAACTGGGCCAGAAAATGAATATTCATGAGATTGATGACCGCGTTTTCGAAATTGATTTTTACGTGAACGTATGTTCAAAAGTCAAATTTTACTCAAAGGAAAGATTGCAGGTACCATAGTTTTATTGCTGATCAGGTTTTATCAAATTTCCAATGATTAAGTTTGAGAAATATCGGGACGATAATATTACTGTTTTTGTCGTGAATTTAAGGTCGAGGAAAACTGCTATTTTTCAATATCAAACAAACTTGGCCACCATAGGTAGACGATTTAGTGAGTGGTACAAGTACTAAACTACCTATTTCTGTAACGAACTGCTCCATTGATAGCCCAAAACAGTCAGGATCACTGAAAAAACACGACCATTCCGGATAGCAAAGTCACGAACATAATGCCTCCGTGGAAGCACGTGTAATACATGAGTGTGCATTCCTCATTGGGTAAAACCCCAATCATAGTCACGTACTGACCAATCACGTATTATGTCAGTCCCGCGTAGGGGTCTGTGGTTGTGTCGGGTACCCTGTTCAGCAAGGACTTGCATATGGTTAAGTAGAAGAAAAATAGGCTCCCGACTATAAATAAACTGGCGATCTGTCTGATGTGTTTTCGTAATTGGTATCAGGAAGATTTTTGTAATTTAAGTAATGTTCCTTCGTGAGCAAAGACAAAAATACTTAAACAATTACCAATGTCTGTCCCAACTGGTTTCTTTCTTTAACTCTCCTGAACTTATTCGGCTACCTTCATTGGTTTAATTAATGATTTCACATTATTGTTGTTCATTTTAGGGAGTAGTATCTTTTTAAATAATAATGGGAAATCAAAATTAATTAAGACACTGACAGTTATCACTTTGTTTCATCGTAAAACACGAAAATGATTTATTTCACAATTTATCTACAAAATAAACAATACTGAAAATTGCATAGTTGCATACACCAGCTGCATACTGAAAATTGTAAAATGACATAAATACCAGCTGCATAGTCAATATATTGTTGTTTGTCATTAACACCCGCATCCAATAAATATAATACTAATAATAAAGTTAAACAATATAACTTTTTGTCATTGCCATGAATAAAAAAGGTACACCGCATTGTACCAATGAAGTTGGAATTTGAGTTGGAAGAGTCGGAAGATTGCGGTAACATGTATGAATTTCAACAATGCTAAAGCAATGTAGTTTTTAGTATTTTTTTGTTTTCAATATCACTTACATGTGGTTTTAAATATCACTTACATTTACTTTTATCACATGTAGTATTCAATATCATTTACATGTAGTTTTCAATATAAATACCTGATGCAGTATAGCACATTGGGGTTGAGTTACATCATAGTACAGTAACTTTACAAAATAACAACTTCTTCAGAAGATTTGCAAGGTTTAAAATCTGTTGCGGTACACTAGTTATTCATATTTTGCACAAAGAAAATTGGGAATATATAACCTGACATAAACATCAACTATTACGATAAACACTCTTTAAAGAACATGGGCCAGTAAATAAAATATGTTGGTAGAGATAAATAAATCTCTACACTTACAGGCAAGTACAATAGAATGGCAAAAACTAGTAATTGCATACCATAATGACTACTTATTTTGAAGATTAAAGGTTATATCATACATTGGTTTTTGTCAAAGAAATACAGATTTATGGGCAAAAATATCAAGGAATATACAATAATAGTCATCTGTGAAAATTTCAGTCCCATACGGTGCCCAGGCCACTTTTTGAGAAAACAGTGAAAAACGGCCACAGTATTTTTTAACTCTTTTCTCTTTTATTTTTAATCTTTTAAAAGATCAAAAAGATTTTCGGTCGTTGTTTTTCTAATTTCTGGATAAATACACCATTTCATGCAGAAAAACTTTAACGGAATGTTCCTACCACCACCATCTTCATGCTTACAGACAGGTGCTGTGGAATATGTTGAATATTAGTGCACAGAATTACAAAATACTGACAACTAATGCTAACACAATACACCAACATCTTACTCTTAGACAGTTGTAAATGGTCAATGAAAATTTAAGATTTGCCTGTTTGCTTCATAAAAAAAAAAAAATGTAATTAAGTCATAACCAAATATAGGCAAATATCCTGAGATAAAAGAAAATCACATTTGTGTGTAAGGAGAAGAGCAAAATCAAACATGTCACCGTTGAGAAACAGACCAAGAGAATAGTCCCCATAGTTTGGCCAAAAAACAAACAAGTTGATGTATTGTGGTTGATCATTAAGAGTCATCTTAGTTTAAGTAAAAGTGCCGATACACGGAAAAAATACCGGTTGCTCTCTCGAAAGTTTGAAGAATATGGGAAGATGCCTGGTGATGGAATCTCCAATAATCTGCACTCCGAAGGGAATGTCACTCTGAGTGGTGGGCCTGTAAGAAAAATAAAATGAAAAAAAAAAAAATGAAACCGAAAGCACCGACAGTTTTCATAGAGTAAAAAAGCCCGGAAAGAATTCCACTGATGACCATTACGGAAAAAGGATTAGGCATATATCCTCCAAGAGTTAACTTATTGGATACAAATGATGATTAACTTTAATCTCAGGTGTGGAAAACTTGGGTAGGATATCTGTAAAGTGAGTTTTACAGGGTTTTTTACCTACAAATTGTACACTTCCAATATAGCGGCAGCCATCTTGCTCAAAACGCCCTCTGTTGGTTCCATAGAGTTGTGTACAAATTATGGTCATCAGTGGAATTCTTTCCAAAAGCCCTACCCTAGCCTGAAAATCAATATTTGTCTGAATTTTTTTCAATATTTCTCTGAGAAATTTGTTCACAATAATTCCAAAACTTCACAAAAAATCCAAGCCATTTGCCATTAAAATAACGCAGTTTTCCGTGCAGACAGACATGATTTAGGCTATAGGCCTAATCAAAATTTCACTTTTTGTAAGCTGTACACATACAAATTATTGTACATATGCATGATTGATACATGTAGCCGCTGCAAAGTCTACGTAACGTACACACGGAAAAAAAGGTGACGTCATACATGTACATCGATGCACGTAAATTGTGCAATTTTTCCCCACAATTCGAATCGAAATAAAAATGTTCCAAGGTATCGGCCACAGGTCGAAATTATACGATTGGCAAGCATAACTCTTCATGAACCCAAAACATGACAACATTTGTCACCAAATATTCCAAAACAGTCAGGATCACCAAAAACGTAAAGGTAGTGTAAACATTCTGGATATTTCATAGTACACTTCACCAGACTGAAAAATTACTTTTAAATCAAAATAATCATACAAATTAGGTATCATTCGACGCAGAAATTCGTCTATTTTCACTTACCCCTCCATCTTGGCCCAACACTGCTAAGAAAGGGGTTTCCCAACGATTTTCTCAGGGGTTGTGCCGAACACTCGTAAAATCTCGTTGATTCTCGAACGGTCCGAGACCGTAGACTCGCTGCAAATAAAACTTCGCTGAGTGCCTCATTATCGAGCACGCTGCGCACTGACTGACATTCAAGGAAATTTCCTCATTTTTAAGGAAATTTTTACTTTTGAAGGAATATTTAAGGAAATGAAAAAAACCTAGGAAATTTTAAGGAAATCCTCCAAATCTAAAGAAATTGTAAGGATATTATTAAATTCTGAGCAAATTATACATAGTTTTCCAAATAAGCAGCAAAATCTATGAATTTATGATAATTTTCGAAAAATGTGTTGTCTGATTACATTGAATTGCCATATCTTGCAAGCATAATTTTCCCTGGATCTGGAGTCCGAGGCCCTATTATCAGTAAAAGCTGCAGAGGGCGCTTTTCATTCTTTTCTTTTTTATTAATTGTTTCTGGGGCATGGAATGCAGTGCGTGCCGCCTAGCGCAGCCTGTATTATTATATACATGTACCTGTATTATTGCCAGTCAGTCACTGGTACGTTTTTAGCGCTGATCTCTGCTCACTCTCAGCATAACAAGATTTATAGAACAGTGTAGTAGTCTAGTACATGTTAAATAGGCTTTTTTGGGCTATTATGAAAAAATAAGGAAATCGGGAGGAAAACAAGGAAATTTGAGTCTCCGAAAGAGGAAATCGTCATTTTGATTGTGGAAGCACTGCTGCCGTTACACCTTGACATGATAAATGAACAATCAAACATACCAAGCCATTAATGGTAGAGTAGTTGCATATCTATCTTCGCATAGTTCAATCCAGAGATGAAATTACCGTCAGTGAACTTCAGTCGCTCGACTGTCCTCCCTCAGTGTGTGTGGGGAGAAAGGTCATAAATTAGTCCTGTCTATTATGCTTGTGTAGCCGATTAACCCCTGGAGCTCTATGGTTGTTCAAACAATCGTTCATGTACTGTATGTATCAGCTATGTACCAGTATACATGTACAATAGTGGAACAATCGTAGTAATGGCATCAGGCCCTCGGGAGGGGAATTATGCCACTACTTGTTTAGTATTCTGTCCTTGCTCTATGGGTTAATCAAGTTATATTTTCTCAGTCTGTATGAGTGCGGTAGGCCTGTCTGGTTTCGAACTCGCAATCTATTTGTATAGACCTGTCCATCAGATATGGCATATCCGTCACACAACGCAGCACCTGTGCCATTCAATACCGACTCGTTATCTGAAAAAAATGATGACAAACCTAAAACAAACACCGTAGCTATAAAGTTTCCTCAAGTACCTTATACACTGCAGCAATAAGCCCCGCTGACTGTCACATACCGCCATTGCCGGCCACTTTTGCAGTTATGTATCGACGTATACGTGACTATAAAAATAAATGCATTGCAATTTTTAAACGACGTTCAGACACCCCCCGCCCCCCCCCCCCAAAAAAAAAAGATGTACTCTCCACTTCGCATGAGAGTGGATGAAGAATCAGGACTATTAATAGAATCTCCGGTTACTGATGATGGATATCAACGATCTCAGAAAACATCAGCTGAGTTAAACAAGCTGGATGCAGGACGTATATTCAAAGGAAAATCAGACAAGAAGTAAATATACCATCCAAGTATTTTATCTCATTACAATTAACTCCTACAATTTCCAGCATATCTTTAAAGCATTGTCTTGATCATTTGAAATGAAGATATCATTATACATGATCTTTGGGCTGCAAATTTCAAATCAGTTAACTTGTATGTATACAAACATTGATCATAAATATCATTTTCTTATAGTTAATATATTTTTAAATACTTTGATTTGCATAAAAATTTCCATATTGATCCAACTTTCTCAGGTTAAAACCTCAAAGTAAGAAGAAATATGGAGCAGCAGCCAAGTAAGTAGCACCCATTCTTATTTCAATTATTTATATTGTATGCAAATTTTATATTTAATAAAAAATATTTATATTTTACTTACATTACATCTGATCCTAATTGCCAGAGATTCAAACTACTTCTAATATTTCTTCTTATTCTTTTGTTTCTGTTTGTTTTTCTTTCATTAGACCATTATCTGGAGGCACAAATTACCGATCTAATTCTCAATTGGGCAGGCTGAAGTGAAACTACCAGATGCCTTCATCCATGTCACATTCCAACCTGGGATGTCTCAAGCTTTGTTCTTCATGGACACCAAATATTCGAGTTGTACTCTTTGTGTGGAACTGAATTATTACGATGAATCAGAATGGAATGACACAGTCGTCTTTGTAGAATCTGGTAGATGAAATGAACATCAGGACACAGATCTATTCAATTGGGTAGCATAAGAATGATGTGATTTCTCAATCACTCAATAAAAAAAGAGACAAGTCTGATATATTGTGCCAGTCTTCATGTGTACCATTAGAGGCCTAGTTGTACTAGGCTAAGAGAAGATGGCCTCTTGATGTGTACATGATGGTCCACAACTATGGCTGCCTTTATTTGTGTACCGACAGAGGCCTGGAATGGCTTACATCTCTTCAAATATGTCGATGTTTCGATGAAAAAAGTTCAATTATACAGGCTGTTCATATAGTCAGTAGGATCACAGTGATATTGTGCATTGGTAGAAATCTGACTGATCTGATTGGTAGCCGGCAGTGTCAGAGTGAATGTAGATTGATATAGAAATTTAACTGGTAACCATTTTAGTATCCAGCAGGATAGCCATGTTTGCGTGGGTCAGAATGAGCATAAATTGTAGCGTCAGACTGTCGAAGGATCCCCTGAGCTGCAGCAAATGATGAGGTTCGCACCATGTTGTGACCCATCGCTCGAAGACCAGACACGAGCTCCTGTCAAAGAAAAGCAGAATAAATATTGTAACTGAAATAAGTTGTGCCTTGAAAAGGAAATACTGGTTGATTGAGTACGAACAAAGAATCATGTTAAGATACAGGGAATGTTGATCAGCCAATGAAAGAAACAATAAACATCTAACTCAGTTGCTAATGTGATAATTGAGTCATTTTCTGAGTCATTTTTTGAGTTGTTATTACCTCAGGGAAGTTCTTTTCATAGTATGTTTTTGACAACGAGCTACTCCTGTATGCATAAACTCTTGGAGCATCAATCATATCTGACAATTCTTCATTACCCCACAGCGAACGAAGAAGCACCTGAAATGTAGATTAATTGACAAAGGAAAAAACATGAATTTAAGGGAAATGACATCGAGTTGATATGAAATAAAAGGGAAATGACATCGAGTTGATATGAAATACAAGAGGAACCTGGAGTTAACTAATGAACCTATACTGTCGCAACTACACTGGGAAGCAACCAGCGCCTTATATAAAAACCATCTTGGGCCTCGCATAGACCCAGAAGGACATTCCACAAAGGTCCATAGGGACTCGGACCGGAGACATCTAGAAGTTCAAATGCATCCAGAGGCATCTGTACTTTCATAGCATTCTCGGGCATCTAGAAATTCATATGGCCTGGGAGGATGAAGTTCCATTTGCGATATCAATGTCTAAATGTCATTGTTGGATAACTTACCCAAGCATTTGTAGACACGATTCTCATTCCACCAGATGATCCTATAATAGCTTTAACAGACCCATCTTCATCTGTGATAATTGAGGGACTCATAGTGGACATAGCCCGGGCTCCTGGGGCTAGAATGTTGGCATCCCATCTCGGTGTCCGCCCGTTGTAGTAAAAGTTGCTCATGTGACTATTCAGGAACATACCGGTTTGGTTTGAGAAGGTTCTACTTCCAAAACTGAGGGAAGAATTTGATGGAGTGAATTTTTGGTTACTGTTGATCTTCGTGTTTAAAGGAAAACATCATTACCATGAAGTAGCGAATTGATATTGACAAAAACATTTCCTATAAAAATGGATGTGCAAATGTGGGAAAGAAGAGGTAAACTTTGGGAGGTGAAAGACGAATCGCCTTGACGATCTAAGACAAGGTGATTCTATTTTATTAAATTGTGTCAAGTTAATGAAATACGTACTACAGCCCCAATGAAGTCGTGAGAGATACAGCATCACCGTTTTCCAAGTACATGCTAAGATGGCTGGTGTCACCGAGCATCTTATCTTGGTCCTCTTCATCATCATCTAAGGAGAAGGCCATCTTAGCTTTATACTCTGTAGAGTCTGGAAGGTCATCGAAAGTGTCATAATCGCCACCGGATTGGTATGTGACGTACGAATCATTGATCATGGAACATATCTTCCGTGCATAGTCAGTGGAGGATAAGGCAGCAACGGTCTGGAATCAAATAAAACATTATTGTGGTGTTAAATAGAACAGATTGCTTTCATCAAATATTTTCCAAAAGATGACTGCATTATATGTTATAGGCTTACTAATATAATGATGTGTTTGGTTTTGACTTACTTTCTCTACTTCAGCTGAACCAGCGTCACCAATATGTCTCCTAAGACCGATGGCAAATGTACTAGCTTCGATAAAATAATGGTACATCTTGAGTTTGCCTTCGTACGTACTGAAGTCTACTGTCTGCAAATTGCACTCTATGGAGAGAAGAGAAACCATTTGTAAATAGGTTTTGTAGCAACCTCTACGCAGTAGGTCTGGTGTGACCATTACAAAACGCACTGTCTGAACGGCAAGGACTCAAACCAAACGGAAAATAATTACACATTTGCGTAAGTACTAGAATAGTATTCCGGGCTATGGCACAGGCCTAATTATAATTATTATGGTGGGATGTAAAGCTGGAGACTGCTATCACAGAAAGCCAGTCAAAATTAATCGAAATAAACAACATGTTCCAATCAATTGTGATTAACAACATCTTAAAAGGCGACAACAAGGGAAGATGGAGCCTTAATTTACAAAGTTTGGGAGAAAAGTTTACCGTGCATAACGTTGACAGTGAACTGTACCAGATCACCACTCGATGTAACAGGTGTCAAAAGCACACGGTGTTGACTGCGATTGAGGTGTAACACAGTGGGAGGTTGAGATGTGACGTCATAGGCTTTCAAATCGGCAAGTGTCATTATGCCTCCTGAGATTAAACAAGAAATTTTGCAATGAGTTATTCATTTTTCAAAGGAATCAGTTGTGTGGCTAGACGTCGCACAGTCGGCAAATTTTGGATATATCGGATTGGATTTATAGGTAGAATCTTGAGGTTAATCCGTTCGGCAAACCATATCCACTTTCCTTGTGGATTGCTTTATCCTATTACAAGCTTAAATGAAACGACATCAATTGTATACATTATAAGGGCAAATAAGCTTTATAACTCATTATGTTCAAACCTACACCCCCCACGTACCTTGATTTTGAATATCTTGGACGAGTTTTTGTCCCACTTCTCCTTCGTAGAATGCCGAGACTCCCTCATCTGAGATGGCACGTAGTGTCTGTATCATACCAGGAGGTGCCGTGATAATATCACCTTCCTTCATCAAAGATCCATCAGACTTTGTGTATAGATCTCTGGAAATACATCAATCATTGATCCGGACTGGTGAAGTATCTCTGGTATTGAACTACATCTCTTATAATTATACTCATTATTCAAGGTAAGTGTACATACATTGTTCCCATTACCATTTGAATCCTTGGGTGACGCATTGAAACGCTCCGTTCCAAATCCGTTTCAAGTTGAAAACAATGAAGTATACAGAAATAGGCAACATTTTGCCAGTGGCCTACGACTGGCCTACGAGTGACCTACGAGTGGCCTACAAATGGCCTATGAATGGCCTATGAATGACCTACGAGTGGCCTACGATTAAAGCTTTGCTTGAGTTTTACCTGAGAATTGGCCATCGATCAAATTTATCCTGTAGGACCTTCAGGCAGTATTCCGTGTGCCAGGCCATTGGGAAACCCTTCTCTGCCATGGTTATGACCGGTTCTAGAAGTCTGCTCCACGGAAGCACTCCGTACTTCTGATGTGCAGTCCATAATCCTAACAATTCACCAGGCACGGATACGGCTTTCGGCCCTGTCCAAGAGGAAGGAGAAGAGATTAAGGAACAGGAAAAAGTAGATTAAGGAATAGGAAAAGCCAAAGGACAAGGAAAAGGAAAAGGAATTAGAAAAGGAAAAGGGATTAAATCCTGAAATCCACACCGTCATGTTACAATGTTAATTTGATAAAAACACGAAAATATTATCATTTACGTTGGTATATCGTCATCATGACATGATATCAAAACTTACCGTATTTTGCTGAATCTGTGTCATTTTCAAACATGTTGAAATCGGAGGCAGCTGGGGCAGCTTCATTGGCTGTGATTGACTCCATAGAACCATTCCTGGTATAAATGACCATGAACAATCCTCCACCAAGACCAGCACTCTGTGGACTGGCCATTCCTAGGCATAAGGTGGCGGTAATCGCTGCATCAATGGCCGAGCCACCAGCTTGTAATATATCTCTGTTGAAATGCAATTGGTAATAATAACAGAACGGTGAGTTAATATTCGAGCACCATATATTGCTTGATATGAACCTTCACGCTTTGTGTACATTACAATAATTTATCACAAATTAATGAATTATTTATGTATAAGACTGGGGAGTTGCTTTGTAGAAAATAGTGAATATATGAATTTTGAAGACCTGATTCCTTTTAGCATATTGAATTATTCAGATGAAGTTAAATTACTTTATACCATACAATACATGCATCATGCCTTCATAAACGTCAACTTTATATTATTATGATGCTAATTATCATCTTTTAAATTGTCACCATCTGCTTCCCATACCTTCCCATGTCTGAACATGGTCCATAATCAGTAGCTACAGCAGCCTTGTAATACACTCCTGGCTGTTGCTTAGCATCGGTAGTTACGACTGGCGTTACGACTGGCGTTGTTGCTTCAATCTTTGCAGTCTGATGAGATAGACCCAGTGTAAGTCCTACTATCAAACCAGCAACAGCAAGTAGAAGAACCGACACGGCAGCCATGATCCTTAAAGTATGCTTCCTAAATCATGGAACACAAAATAATGTGGAACTGGTCACGGTGCTTGAACAAGTGTTGAACAACATAGCACCATATTACACCTCTACCATGGAGGAAGGAAAGACTAACATGACGTACCTGATGACGACCTTAGAAGCCGTGACAATACAGTACTTCACCGTTGAATGTATACATCGGAATTATATACGTTGAATTTAGGTCATAGCCTAAGGCGTGTTGGCCTCGATCATGAGACCCCAACCTAGCTCTATGCCCCAACTAAAGTGATGAAAACCCTGCAGTGTGAGGCCTCGAAGTTGAACCACCTTCACCTCCACTGAAATTCTCATATCAAGAATAATATTCCCATTACCCCAGGTTTCATGGCGGTCTTAACATAAACCACATCCAAGGCATGGACTGTACTGAAGGCAAGTCAGTTCGGTGCATTGAGACCCTGCATGAGTTATATTCATTTCGGATAATCTTTCAGATGCCTAATTATAACAGCCATAGGTTTATCAACCCTAAACAAACTAAGCAATCGTACGTAATGTCAAAGAACTTAATCCGGTTTTTCAAGTTATCATAAAAATCCACATACGTCGAACTCTGACAGTTTGCAGTTTGAATAATGGTTACACCTTGACATGATAAATGAACAATCAAACATACCAAGCCATTAATGGTAGAGTAGTTGCATATCTATCTTCGCATAGTTCAATCCAGAGATGAAATTACCGTCAGTAAACTTCAGTCGCTCGATCCTCCCTCAGTGTGTGTGGGGAGAAAGGTCATCAATTAGTCCTGTCTATTATGCTTGTGTAGCCGATTATAACCCCTGGAGCTCTATGGTTGTTCAAACAATCGTTCATGTACTGTATGTATCAGCTATGTACCAGTATACATGTACAATAGTGGAACAATCGTAGTAATGGCATCAGGCCCTCGGGAGGGGAATTATGCCACTACTTGTTTAGTATTCTGTCCTTGCTCTATGGGTTAATCAAGTTATATTTTCTCAGTCTGTATGAGTGTGGTAGGCCTGTCTGGTTTCGAACTCGCAATCTATTTGTATAGACCTGTCCATCAGATATGGCATATCCGTCACACAACGCAGCACCTGTGCTATTCAATACCGACTCGTTATCTGAAAAAATAACGTGCCCCCCTGGAAAACCTCGTGCCCCCCCGCGTGCCCCCCAATTTGAGATTTGGGTTTGTGAAAAAAAAAATATATATATTGTAGTGCCCCCCCCCCCCCAACAATTGCTAGTGCCCCCCTTGTGCCCCCCCCCCCCAGACTCAAAAGTCTGGTGACGCCACTGTCTGGCCATGGGTCTATTCGTGTGTCCCATGAATTTATACCAATATTGGACTCGAGTGACCAGGTTCATCAATAACATGGACTCAATTAGACCCAGTAACTGGGGCGCTGAACTCCCTTTTTTATTTTGGGGGTTGACGGTCGGTCTAGCGCCCCAGTGAATCCCATAAGGTTAAATGTGTTATACACGGAAACAAATTGCAATTTTTGTACTTCACGGTACTTGCACAGAAAATGTCCCCAAATGACAACAAAGACATCGCAAATCAGCTTGAAAATCGCTCAATCTCTCCTCCGATTGTCAGGAATGAAATTCAGTTTATTTATTTGTACTCACGATGAAAATGATTTTTTTCGATGGAAATCCAGACGATCGCTTCAGACATTTTGGATTGTCTTCCATCTTGTGTGGTTCTCCGCCACACACACGTGACTTCATGCTTGTTTCTAATTGGCCGTGAGTCAATCCAAGATGGTGGACGATCTTAAACGATGTCAAAATTGTTCAAAATTTCCATCGGAAAACATCGATTTTCATCAAACGGAATGAACGCGATTACAAATAAAACAAGCTGCATTTCATCCCTGATAATCGGAGAAGAGATGGAGCGATTTTCAAGCTGATTTGCGATGTCTTTGTTGTCATTTGGGGACATTTTCGGCGCAAGTACCGTGAAGTACAAAAATTGCAAATTTCCGTGTACAACACATTTAACCTTATGGGATTCACTGGGGCGCTTAACCGACCGTCAACCCCAAAAATGAAAAAGGGAGTTCAGCGCCCCAGTAACTGTGTCTAGGACTCAATAATATACTGATACATGTACATTACTTATCATGTCCGTTTAATCTGTTCAAACACGAAGATTAAAATAATAAACATAAACGAAATACATAAACATGTAGGCCCACTAAAACCAAAGAATGATGCCTAACAAAACTTGGACATTATAACTTCAAAGAGAAGAGTGTATTCCTATTTTATTAAACAATAAGCAATGAATTTGGATTTGGCTTCTGACAAAATACTTAAAATATCCATACTGTAAATAAGTGAAAGGCCTCGCCAGTTACAAGAGTATATGTTCATCAACAACTAGTGGATAGTTTTATCAATAACAGACTACTCTAATCGATAATAACTAGTGGATAGATTAATCAATAACTAAGGTTTATCAATAACTGGTATCTTCAATAATTACCATCGTTTTATCAATTAGTGTATATGCCTTTTATGTTCATCACTAACATTGTTACTAGTGGATAAACTCAATCACCCAACACTATAACCTATATATGAATGTCATCAATAACCAGCAGCATATCCATGTTTACGGGGATCACTGTATGCCATCCAACCATCGTCCATTCTTCTGATCGCTTGGAGAACAGAAAGCAGTGAACGCCCTTTGTACATCACGTGACCCATATTGATTAGTTCCTCCTGTATCTCCTATTCAAGACAAATAACGTAGAATGAACTCACTAACGTTCTGGATTAAATAAAATGATTAAATACATTAGAAAAACGTATACGAAAAAGCCCCTCTTATAAGGAACTTGAAACATGTCTGCTGCCAGCAATTGTTTGAAATGGTCCAATATTTGATCACTCACCGTCGGGAAGCCATCTTCGTATACGTCAACATTCATTGGTTGCAGCTGATTGTGGATTCTGTGCTCATCAATGATGTCGCCCAGTGATGCGTTCGTGTAAATTGACTGAAGGATAATCTTAAATAATGAAAATAGTACACATCTTTATGTTTAACTACCGGGAATTACATGGCTGCATGTGCAAATTATTTTGTCATAAACATGAGTCGCTATTCTTTAATTTATAAATATTATAATTTTCACCTTCAATAGACCAGAGAAGTATAAATGACACGTATTAAGTTGATGAAGTCGACAACGGTTCATAAGTTGGTTGGCTTGACTCACCCATGCATTTGTAGTGATAATAGCGCGGCTACCAGCGCTACCAATGACGAGTTCTGCCTGTGCATTTCTGTTGAGTACAATGACTGGACTCATGGCTGATAAGGGCATTTTACCAGGTGCAATATGATTGGCTGTCGAGGCTGGCTGGCTGGCTGGTGTGTCGAAATCTGTCATTATATTGTTGATTATTATACCTGTCCTATTGGACATGATATGGGTCCCAAAGCTGTCAACGGAAGAAGAATAAATTTGGAACAGGTGTTACATTTCATAAATCACGGTAAATGTAGATTAAACCCAAACGTAATTAGGCACTATATTGCTAGGCCAATGGAACATCATTCCAAAAATAGCAAATAACATCCTATGGGTATTTCACTATTATGCATAAATTAACACGTCCATAAACTGGTAAACCATTCCGAATATGTCAACTCAGACAATTTTATACTAATGTGAATTGAGATAATTATACCTAATGCTCTTAAGTTATCGTGAAAGGTAATTTACTTACTATCTATTAACTGAACTTGAAACAGACACAGCATTGCCATCTTGGTCTACTACACTGATATGACACGTTCCTCCATCACGGATAGCAGTGTTAACAAGGGCACCATACTCTGTTGCATTGGTGAAAGTGACTCTATCATCTCGTATTTGCTTGGATATCGTTCTTGCAAATTCCTTCGACTGCAGCTTGGCCAAAACCTTCAAGGAAGTGACATTGGAATTTTGAGAAAAAGGTAATTAATAAGATAAACGCATTTGAAATGGAACACTAGCCAATAAGCAATAAAAACCTCCCTGCAATACCACCATCGACCCATCGATAGAAATTGTTGCTGAGGAATTTCTGGAAAGGAATCTGTACCTTCCTAACCTCTGGTGTATCTACATCACCAAGGTAACTTCTCAAGGCAAATGCAAACTTAGAGGCTTCCAAGAACCGATGATAAATCTGGATCTTGCCTGCATCAGTCTTGAAATCAACTTCTTTGAGGTTGTAATCTGAAACAGATAAAGTGACAGAACGAAGACGTGGAGTATATCAAAATCACTCACAATGTATCATATAATTATGAATACTTGAATAAGTCTTATAAGTTTCAATAGACTCAGAAATAAGGCAATTATAATGAAAAGTAGATTGAGTGTTGGTCTTACGTACTTTGTAAAATGTTGAGAATAAATTCTATGATAGGTCCACCTGATGGTGATGGTGTGGTTGCAACAGTCATTCCTTGATCATCAAGAGGAAAGTACAAAGCATCCTTCCACTCAGCTCTGTAACTTGCAAGGTCATCCAACGTAATTACCCCACCTTTGGTTAATACCAAACAAAAAATGACAAATATCTGATATTATTTTGTCTCAAAACAGAGTCAGTACATAATAGTTATATTCCTACTTGTAACACACAACATCAGAAACGGCATGAAGTGTATTTCTGTTGCACATAAGTCCTATTTTGTATTGACCTACCATTTTCCTGTACGTCTTGAATAAGACCTTGTCCCGTCTCTCCAGTCAGTAATTCACTGATACCATTCTTAGCAATGGCTTGGAGTGTCTTTGCCAACTTGGGGGCGTGTACAATATCCCCCGCCTCTTTCCAGCTACCATCGGGTCGCGTGAATTTATCACTGGTTGTAAACAAATAAAGGAATATGTGACATAAAGACTGAGACTGAGACTGTAATTTTGGTTCATGATTTCATGTTTGGAGGGAGAAGTAGTAGAAACACTGCAAAAAAAAAAGAAGGTTGAAGACTACATGCATCATTGATGTAAAAACTTAATAAGATACCAAACTTACACAAGAGCAGCTGACCTAGCCTGAAATTTGATGTCTGGTGTTCGACGAGTCAAGACTTGCAATGCATTAGCAAGATGCCCAGTAACCTGGAAGCCATCCTGTGCTAGTTGAATTACCGGTTTGAACAGGTCTTGCCAAGGTAGAATACCATATCGAGAATGAGCTTCCCACATGCCACTTAACTCACCGGGGACTGCTATCGATGTGCTACCTAATCATACCAAAAGCATTTCAATGACGTCATAATTTATACCTATTCTCAAATCGCATTTGCGCTCTTGAAACGCTACCTTGACAATCTGAAGTATTCATTTGATTATTTCTCCTTTGTTTAATTAAACTAAAGTGTAATTTATTTATATAAGATGTATTTTCCCGCGCTTTTTGAATGGTTACAAATACTCACCATGTCTCTCTAGGGTCATGTTTTCTCTTGCTGCCAAGGGCGCCCTCCCGTTAGCAATAAGGGCATTAGCCTTGCCAGTACTTTTATGGTACACGAGCATGAACATGGCCCCTCCCAAGCCTGAACTCTGTGGATTAACCACGCCCACACAGAGTAGAGTGGTTATTGCAGCATCAACAGCACTTCCTCCTTGTTTAAGAATGTCTCTGGGTGTACAACAAAAACACAGTTATCATCATTTCATGAAACGTCATCGGAATAATCATCTGAATAGGTTGAAGGGTTGTTTATTGGAATGCACGGTGTTTCAAATATGGTTCATAATTATGAAAGTGAACAGTCAGCAAATACTACTTTCGTGCTCATATTACTCTCTGAAGTATATCTCAATCCAGTATTCAGTCGCACAGCTACAATGTTCAGTCACGTGACTCACGAGTGGACCTACGTAGTTGCTTCTTTTAACAGATTCATCTGGATTGTAGATTGATTGATTGATTGATTGATTAATTGATTGATTGGTTGGTTGATTGATGTTCATCAAATCCAGTGTAAAGATGGAATATTGTACTGACTATATATTAAGTGACGTTTCACTGATATAGATTAACAGTAGTGTTGTCGTTGATTGGCATATAGCTGTATAGGTTCCTAGCAATATGGTTTTGTATGTACATACACGTTAATATAACTTCATCGTGCATGTAATGGTTGAAAACGTGAAGGTCTGATTCGGACAAATGCTTTTGGATATTTGGTTTTCGAATCAAAATATTCGTGAGTCGTTTAAACGCTTTAACGTATAATCATTCCAGCGCTGATATGAACGATAGCATACAGTAATGTTGTATTGCGGCTACAAAATGACTTTTTATACCTCCATGCATAAATTACTTAAAATGGAATTTATGAAAAGTACATTATACTGGGTCTACAACCCTACACTGTGAAAATGCGATCTGAGCCGTTGAATGCCGTGTAAAGGTATAACTAGTAGATGATTGGTAAAGGTAACAGAACAGCATTCATACTTTGTCTGTCTGATTAATCAGGTACATTTGGGCTCAATCGGACACCTGAGTCACGAGAAAATAGCAAAAATCCGACTACATTTTTTTTCTCACAAAAGATAAAGAATGGTTTTGATCTTACCCCGAGATCAAAACTGTTTTCTGTCTTTGTTTGACCAATTACTGGATAAATACGCCATTTCAGGCGGAAAGATTTAAATCTGTGAACATTTTTCGGCCCTTATTTGGTAAAATGATGTAAGTTGATTTTTAGGCGAATTTGAGTTAGAGCCATATCCCACAAAAGTGAGGGCGCTTTTTTCGATTCTGAGAATATCAAACCCGAGAAGTGAAGCGTTTAAGAGATAGAATAATGTATCTTGGCGTAAAAAGATATCCAGAGCGACTTTTTCTCAGTGAAATGATGTATGTCGGACATACGTGTTACATTCCTTGCCAAATCTGGCAAATTAATACGGTAAAATGATGTATCTCGTACTTGCATCATTTTACCATATTAATGCGTATATAGTGATAAAGTACACACATACATCATTTCTCGATAATAAAGTTTTGTTAAGCGGACTATTTTTAATTTGAAATGATGTATCTTCACAAAAATGTCAATATTTTCACAAATATCCATACGATATGAACAATTACAAAACAAAACAAAATGATGGTTGACAGGACATTAGAAAAATACAGTTTTGTAGTCTTGGCAACTGTAACAATGAAAAGGCAAAGGCTCAATCTTCTCCTCAACTTTGGGTATGTTACAAATTCTGCACTGTTCCTTTATGTCTTAATATTGCCCACTGGGTGGGGCAGTATTGTTAGTCAATATTATGTTTGACAACTATACGGAATTGGTCTAATAGTTCAAGTTCAGACTCACTAACACTGTGGCGTGCACTTACCGTCCCATCTCAGAGCACAGACCGACATCTGCTGCTACTGCGCCATGTTTAAACCTCCCAGGAATCAATGGATTCTGGGTTGTCGGCAGTAAAGTCTCGTTGTATCGCAACACAGTCCATATACCTACTCCTGTTACTACGAAGATGATGGCTATGGGTATCAGGACCATTGATGAAGTAAGATGCCTCTTGGCACCAACTGATCTGTAATGGCAGAATGAAATCAAGACTTATGTAAAGGAAAAGAACTTGTCAATGAAAACTGTCGCCGTGTGAATTAGTTTAAACTTGACATCTTTTCACCAGTAAGGTAGCGGCTGTAGCTGTAGCATACATTTATTAGGCGTACTACACATCGGGACGGTCCTAAGGCTTTACATTATTTTGCCATTACAATGAAGTTTGCTTTAGCATGAAAAGACTTCTTTGATCAATCAGGATTGCCCCCTGTAGCCTCCTGTAGAACCACGGTAAAATTGACATATTGTAAGCTTTGTCCATGGCGAACTCCGTCTACAGCAATATTTGCAATCCATGTTAGAAGCTTATCGGGACCCACTTTCCATTTTTCTTTTCCTTTTTTTATCCACTCATACTTAATTCTCATTCAGTGGCTGATTATGACACGCGGCACGAGCAGTGACGAGGACGGTCCACCAAAGGAGTTTCAATATGCTATTTCAACTACATGTTTTTGAAAACCTATGTGTGTATTAATGAAACAAAATCAAGTATTATGGCTGAAAGGTTCATAGTTTGAAAAGACTCTTGAATATTTTACACCCCTTGTCTTTGGAGGATATTAGGGGAAATAAAAATTATGTTTGTCGTGGGAGTACTACAACAACTTAAGGTTACAATTTGGCGTGCTGTGTTGCATTTGAATATTTTGTCCTGTATGTGTTACCAGCAGAATTGAAACTGATCGTGACATTCATTTTCTGTCAGTTATGTTAATTATGCACACCATGTGCATGAACGTACAATGTATTCACAAACTAGTGTACATGTACCTTCGGGGGTTGCGTTTAAAGGTAGTATCATACTTTGATAACATACCGAAATAAAAATCTTCACAGATTTACCGATAACTTACAGGGTGTATAGATGGTGATGGTAGAAACATACCGTCCAAATGTTTCTGCCTGAAATAATGTATTTATCCAAAAAAAGTAAAACGATTGACCAACATTATTTTGGATCTTTTAAAGATCAAAAATAAAAGAGAAAAGACTTAAGAAATGTTTCCACCTGAAATGGTCTATTTATCAATCTATGAGTAAAACAACGACCAAAAATCTTTTGGATCTTTTAAAAGATAAAAAATAAAAGAGAAAAGACTTAAGAAATACTGTGGCCGTTTTTTCACGATTTTCTCAATAAGTGAGCACCGTATGGGACTGAAATTTTCACAGATGACTGTAACTGTATCTTCCTTGATATTTTCGCCCATGAATCTGTATACATTTAATGTACAATTTACAAAACATGCTCAATAACAAGTTATGGTTTGGGTTTACAATATGTTTCACCAATACACATGTGTACATGGGTTTGTGTATCTGCAGTAGCTTTCAACTATGACTCCAGTTGCAGCCTATCACTTCTTAGCAGTCTGCAGAATGGGATTGTTTTACTGCAAATGTAGAAAATGGCTGTTTCAAAGTTTTGTTGCTGGGAAATATCTAAATAAATACAGTATTTTCAAAGTTTTTGAGAAGCTTCAGATTTATTAAGATTTTCTGATTTATCAAAATTGAACATTTAAGATCTTACAATAGTGTGATGTGTGTATCGAATTATTGTTTCATTATGTTTCATTATGTATTTCAGTTCACTGAATATATGGAACTCTTTGACAGAGTTGCAGAATTGTGTTTTCAGCCAACTGACAAGTATGGCATTTGGCGCATGATTTGGAAGCTACATAAAATGGGACAGTTAAAAACTAATGTAAATTTTTGAATGAAACGTTTAAAAGACTTGCCAGTTTCATCACAGAGAATGATTACTCCCTTCAGCTATGTGCTTTTTTATAATGTATTTTTTTAATAATACATTTATAATGTACACGTATAGCTTGTTTGGTGCCTTTTCTATGCTTGAATTTTCTTTTTATAAAAAAATTTCTTTTAGAATGTCTTGTCACTCATGCTAATTCAGAGACAAAGTTCTAAACTTTCAGAAATATTTTCAATGAAAGAAGACAGTATTTTTCTTGATTAAATAAATAAATGTTTGAAACAATTTCATCAAAACTGGGCAGGCACAGATTTTTTTTTATCAGCCAAAAGACTGTACTAAAGTATTAAAAAGTGGGGTTTTAAAGGTAGTATCATACTTTGGTAAGAGACCAAAACAGAAATGTTCACCGATTTACGTATAACATTCAGGGTATGAAGATGATGCTAGTAGAAACCTACCGTTAAAATGTTTCCGCCTGAAATGGTCTATTTATCCAGAAATGAGTAAAACAACGACCGAAAATCTCAAAAAGTGGGCACCGTATGGGACTGAAATTTTCAGATGACTGTAACTGTATCTTCCTTGATATTTTTGCCCATGAATCTGTACTTCTTTGACAAAAACCAAAGTATGATACTAGCTTTAAGAGGGAAATCCATACAAAACGTTCGTTCCTGATGACTCATCATGTACAATTAGGATTTCTGTATCTGCCGTACTGACCCAACATGCAACGGTGCGAGATTGTCTGATACGCTATGAAATTGGTGGTTAAATTCACGGGCAGGCGAAGTGACTTTGGGGCGACATTTTCATAGAGTTCACGCGGAAAAAAACTCGCCCCATAAGACCTTCTACAAGTGCTTTCGCCACTTTCTTTTGCCTAATTTCTCCCAACTTGACGTGCCACTTTTGCAAGGGTTAACAAGCAAATTTGTGATTTGTGAACATTTAAACATACATACTTTGGGTTTTCAATGAGTGAGGTGGCAGTTGTCGAAGGTTGGTTTAACTCTTCAGTTGTTGCATCGATTCGAACATGGCGGTTTCGTATCACCTTAAGTATAATGAACACACACACACAAAATATACAAATGAATTATACATGAAAATGTCAATGAACCTGAAGAACAATACGCATTCATTAATCTAATCAAGCATTTATTACAATTTATTAACCATTCCTGCTAGTGAAATTAACGACCAGATTAAATTTATAGGAATTTATAATTGTTCAGTATTCATGTATAGTGCAACACTAAATTGTAGAAAACAAATTACATGTATATCAAAATCCTACCGAGTTCATATCTGCTGTCTTGAGTTGTTGTGGTACAGGTATAAGATGACAAACGTTGTGTATAGTTAGATCACCCTGGGTGGCTACTAGCTACACCAAGTCCTTAGCGATGCGTCACAATGTCTGTGTTGATGTAATTCTGCAGAACAAACTACGAGGATACCTCGTAAATATATTCATCTCCAAACATATCAAAGCAAACTGACTGTACATGGTGGAATTATGACCAACATCTGATCTTCTTAATCGCCCAGGACAAATTGTACAGTACATTGGCTGAAACACACCAGGTATTTTATTTGGCCGCTCAAGTATGGTTAAATTATCGTTATCTTGTCTCGATTCAAATTTCATAAAGAAAATTAAAAATTACAAAAGGTAAATTGCAGGAATGATGGTGAATAATGTTGCTTTAATTGTCAGTCTACGGAAGTCCTTTGCTCACAAGTTGCATTCAGACTTCTAGAAAGAATTAATCACATGTTAAATAAAATAATATACGGATTATCATTGTTACTCACATTTTTCAAATTGACCCACGTAGTGGTGACTTGGTTGTCGCGGTGGCTAGGTATAGAATGACATATGCCTCAATTCGGCACCTCAGCCACTCACCGTACATGTACATGTACATGCAGTAAATGGAAGCCGCGCATTGATATATAATACAGGACTGTGTGTTAAACCACCCCAGCTGATTATGCTGATGATAGAATAACATGGCACCCCCTCCCCTCCATCCTGATGAAAAAAAAATGAATTAAAGATGAACAAATGACTTAACAAATGGATGTCTTTCGCTTGAGCTAAAAAAACTGCTTTCTATTTAACACTGACATTGATCTAAATCAACTTGTAGGACTACAAACGAATAAATGGTATTTTATAAAGTGAAGTGCGACCATTATTTTGCGCACAATTCCCACCTTCTCAAAGGTTTATGCATGAACTAATTTCAATGCCAGTCTATAGGCCCTATAGCAATAACAGCTGGAGTTCTGTATTGTGATTGTGATGTATAGGTTCAGGTATTTATCCTTTGTAAATGCATCGGAACAAACTAACAATATAGACCTATAGCTACGTATTTACACACCTAGCTTAACAATACGTACACTGCCTTGGTAGTTAAAAGTGTAACGGCAAGTTAGCAACCTGTAGAATGCACAGGTCCGCAGGTTGAATGGCCCCGGCAATAGGAAGAACTAACTAATTGGCAAAACTCCCTCCTTGTCAAGGTGATAAATTACGTGGTGGTTGGTATAATATCTCATAATTATACTCAATACACGGCTGAATCATATGGGTCATAAATATTACCAATAATAATAACTTGAATTGAATTGACCAAAGTATGACATTAATATCTGGGCGAAGGAGTAATGGGCACGATCGAGTGACATAATATGCAGTAACATATTGGTAGGCCTATTATTAAAACCCAGACACAATTACAAAAAAAATATATTGGTTTGTTGTTTGGTTTGCCTAATATTAAACAAAGAGCCTCGGGGTTAAAGGTCGTTGATGATCACGTGACAAATGGTATAATACAACGAAAGGTACTTAAAGTAATTTATTCCATACAATTATGCATGAGGGTAAGAATACACTGTATACTGCATGTTTATATTCAGCCCCGAATCCGACCTCCAAGGCCATCATTTCCATATATATTGATATATCAGAGTGTCATAATCAGAGATACAAATTGTTTCTTTGTTGACACTTGTAGAATCCTCTAATAGGTATTCGCATATAATAGTTATTCACCTGACTAATGATAGTTATTATTATTATTATTATACGTGCAAAGCAGGAGCGATACATACATTTAATTCTAATTGATTGAGTAGTGGACAGGTTTGCTTAATAACTAGTGGACAGGCTCATCTATAACTAGTGGACAGGTTTATCCATTTCTTATTGACAGGTTCGTTCATAACTAGTTGACATAAATCATGTTTACTTAAAACAGATGTTTAATTGTCATAAGTATAATTATAGACAGCTTCATCGGCAACTAGTGGATATAGGTTCGTCAATAGCTGGTGGACAGGTTCATCTATCTCTAGTGGATATGTTCGTCAATTGCTGGTAAACATGTTCATCTATATCTAGTGGATAGGTTCGTCAATAGCTGGTGGACATGTTCATCTATATCTAGTGGATAGGTTCGTCAATTGCTGGTAAACATGTTCATCTATATCTAGTTGATAGGTTCGTCAATAGCTGGTGGACATGTTCATCTATATCTAGTGGATAGGTTCGTCAATAGCTGGTATATAGACAGGTTCATCTATCTCTAGTGGATAGGTTCGTCAATTGCTGGTAAACATGTTCATCTATATCTAGTTGATAGGTTCGTCAATAGCTGGTGGACATGTTCATCTATCTCTAGTGGATAGGTTTGTCAATTGCTGGTAAACATGTTCATCTATATCTAGTGGATAGGTTTCTTCAATAGCTGGTGGACATGTTCATCTATCTCTAGTGGATAGGTTTGTCAATTGCTGGTGAACATGTTCATCTATATCTAGTGGATAGGTTCGTCAATTAGCTGGTGGGCATGTTCATCAATATATATTGGATAGGTTCGTCAATAGCTAGTGGATAGGTTCGTCAATAGCTGGTGGACATGTTCATCTATCTCTAGTGGATAGCTTCGTCAATAGCTAGTGGATAGGTTCGTCAATAGCTGGTGGACAAGTTCATCTTAAAACAGCGGACAGGTTAATCAGCAACTAGCAGATATAGGTTGATCAATAGCTCTATATTCGGTTGCAGCTGATTGTGGATTCTCTTCTCATCAATGATGTCTTTCAGTGATGCATTGGTAAAGAACGACCGAAGGATTACCTGAAAGATGATGGTGACACATAACATAACGAAGCGCCTGACTTGAAATATAGCTGCAGAGATTCAAGCTGACAATAATTCGTTTTAATTTATGACGTCATTTGTTTGACTCGCCGGTTATATGTTTGTAAGATGGACGGGGGCCTGAAGAGGCCATCCATTTTCTTGAGATAATTTCCCTCATGATAAAGACATCCTCAATGTAAAACGGAATATGATTATATGCTGATATAAAGAATAACATGGCACCCCCTTGCAACGGAATAGAAAAAAATTATAATAATAAAACAGATGAATGGAAGATGGTTGAAAGAAATAAAGAAACTTGGTGTTTTCGCTTGAGATGACTGCTGACTATTCAGCATCCACATTGGTAATCATATTCATCTCGCAGGAACTAATAATAAAAGCAGTATTGATGGAGCGAAACCATTGTGCACAAAGCATACTTAGCAAATGTTTATGCATGAACTAATTCCAATTGACCAGTTTATATAGCCATAGCAGTTGGGGTTCTGTATTGTGATTGCGATGTATAGGTTCAGGTATTTAACCTTTGGAAATGCATCGGAACAAGCTAACAATACTCACCTTTGGCCTTACAATACATGACCTTGGTACTTGAAGTTTGTCGGCATCCAACGCCATAGCGGGCATACTAAATAGCTCAAAAATCAATGCGCCGAGCTGATTATCATAATGTGTGTACCCTCAAATGTTTTTTAAATATGCAATTTGGGGGGTCGTGCAATTAATATATTGTGTAATTTTGACTGGTTATGACAACCTGGGGGTTGATTGCTTCAGCCTGTTGTGGAGACTTGAGATATTTTGGTTTAAAATCCGGTCCTACATTGTCTTGAACGTGAAGGGTTGCTTCATGAAAACTCGTAGCAAGTCGGTTACGGAAGAAGGACATTTCGGGGGTGTTTTTTTCTTGGGGCAATTAGCAAAAAATCCAATCGGTTACCCATCCAAAAATTGAAAAGAATTGGGTAGATGAGAGTTCACACTATAATTTACACTATTGCACCAACAACTGAGAAACTTCTGGATGGGTTTTTTTGAACTGTGAAGTTGAGGGATTTTACACTAAGGTCAATGGGAGTTTATTTAGTGTGGTTCACCCAACTATGGTTTCATGGAGCAAGAACTACTTTGGCGAGGCGTCCGCCTTGTCCAATGGATAGGTGTGGTTGTTGGTATACTCCTCATACTGACACATGGCTGAATCACATGGGTCATTAGGGGGCCTATGGCACACCAGTCTAATAATTGTAACTTGACATGGATTATATGACACTGACAGTATGGCATTACTGGGCAACTGAGGGACGGGTATGAGTTACACGCAGTAATATTGGTATAACAATGGTATACTGACACTGACAAGAGAAAATGCACGTTGCTGACGAATGTCTATGAGATCAAAGGAAATAATGATTGATATTGGTTGGTTTGTTGGTTTGTTTGTCTAATATTAAAGAGCTTGGGGTTTATTCAAAGGTCGTTATTAATAATCACGCCATGACAGATGGTATAACAATTAATAATTAACGTAATTTATTCCATACACTTATGCAAGAGGGTAAGAATACACTGTATACTGCATGTTTATATTCAGCCCCGAATCCGACCTCCAAGGTCATCATTTCCATATATATTGATATATCAGAGTGTCATAATCAGAGATACAAATTGTTTCTTTGTTGACACTTGTAGAATCCTCTAATAGGTATTCGCATATAATAGTTATTCACCTGACTAATGATAGTTATTATTATTATTATTATACGTGCAAAACAGGAGCGATACATACATTTAATTCTAATTGATTGAACTAGTGGACAGGTTTGCTTAATAACTAGTGGACAGGTTTATCCATTTCTAGTGGACAGGTTCATTAATAACTATTGGACAGGTTTATCTTTAACTAGTGGTCAGGTTCGCTTAATAACTAGTGGTCAGGTTCGCTTAATAACTAGTGGACAGGTTTGCTTAATAACTAGTGGACAGGTTCATCTATAACTAGTGGACAGGTTCATCTATAACTAGTGGACAGGTTCGCTTCATAACTTAGTGGACAGGTTCATCTATAACTAGTGGACAGGTTCGCTTAATAACTAGAAGGCAGGTTCGTTAACTGGGTGGACAGGTTTTGTCCATTTCTTATTGACAGGTTCGTTCATAACTAGTTGACATAAATCATGTTTATTTAAAACAGATGTTTAATTGTCATAAGTATAATTAAAAACAGCTTCATCGGCATCTTAAAAACAGCGGACAGGTTAATAATCAGCAACTATAGCAGATATAGGTTGATCAATAGCTCAGCAAGTACGTACAATGTATATTAATAGCTTTACTGGACAATGTCTTCAATAACCAGCAGCATATCCCTGTTTACGGGGGTCACTGTATGCCATCCAACAATCGTCCATTCTTCTGATCGCTTGGAGAATGGAGATAAGCTTCATTCCCTCTACCGCGTGACCCATATCAATCAGACTTTCCAGCAACTCCTATTCCAGACATAATTGAGAAAATACAGTCAGTGAAATAAGTCACACCTAGTATAAACGTTTAATGAGATAAAATGAAACAGTTTTATTGGATATAATAATTATAATAGTTTGCACGCCATAATCGTGTCTGCTGCCACCAATAGTTTGAAGTGTTCCACTCACCGTTGAGAGCCCATCTTCGTATTTGACTATATTCGGTTGCAGCTGATTGTGGATTCTCTTCTCATCAATGATGTCTCTCAGTGATGCAGTGGAAAAGAACGACCGAAGGATTACCTGAAAGGTGATGAATAAATAACATATCGAAGCGCCTGACTTGAAAAATAGCTGCAGAGATTCAAGTAGACGTTTTAATTTAAGACGTGATTTGTTTGATTCGCCATTTCGTCTGTGAAGATTGATGGGGGTCTTGAGAGGTCATCCATCTTCCTGAGATAATTTCCCTTATGATAAAGACATCCTCAAAGTAATATGGATTATCTTAAGATCATTCTTATCATCTTGCCATTGAAATAAACAAATTTGAAGATTTCAAAAGGTCGATATTAATAATAACCTAATTCATATGTTACTAATATAAACAGAGTTAAAAGTTAAAGGTACAGTATACAGGATTGGTACCATACCCAAACAGAAATGTTCACAGATTTACGTATAACTTTCAGGGTATAAAATCATATATTATACCTTAAAGATTGAGCAAGCAGTTCATGAAATCGATATGATTCTTCATTGGTTCAATTGACTCACCAATGCATTGCTAGTGATTATACTGCTGTTACCGGAACTACCAATGACGAGTTCTGCCTGTGCATTTCTGTTGAGTACAATGACTGGACTCATGGCTGATAAGGGCATTTTACCAGGTGCAATATGATTGGCTGTCGAGGCTGGCTGGCTGGCTGGTGTGTCAAAATCTCCCATATCGTTGTTCAGAATTAAACCTGTCCTATTGGACATAATGTGGCTGCCAAAGCTGTACATAAAACAGGAAGTTGAAAAGGCATACATGAAATCCAAGCGAAGTGTTTTTTGCAAACGATATAGTACTTGGTCGGATTGGATCATAGGATTGTCCCACCCCATGCTGACGAGGACCACTTCAACCTGTTTCATTTAACATGGGGCAGTTCTGATGTGATTGTTTGACATCGGGAGTCCTGCAAGTTGAATCATGCATATCTTACATCATGCACCTCGTTCTATATTGGTCGACTCTACTCGAACTGTGATCTTTAAAGAAATCGATCAGGGAGTTCTACTACTTACTAAATGTTGACTGAGCTTGTAGCAGACACAGCATTGCCCTCTTGGTCGACTACATTGATATGACACGTTCCTCCATCACGGATAGCAGTGTTAACAAGGGCACCATACTCTGTTGCATTGGTGAAAGTGACTCTATCATCTCGTATTTGCCTGGATATCGTTCTTGCTAATTCCTTCGACTGCAGCTTGGCCAAAACCTTCAAAGAAGTGACATTGAAATATTCGAAGATACATGTAGGTCATTGATAAGATACCAAGCATTTGAAAATGACTTATAGCCAATTAACAGCTTTAAAACATCCCTGCAATACCTCCACATAGACCAACCAATAGCAATTGTTACTGAGGAGGAATTTGTACCTCCGTAACCTCTGGTGTATCTACATCACCAAGGTAACTTCTCAAGGCAAATGCAAACTTAGAGGCTTCCAAGAACCGATGATAAATTTGGATCTTGTCTGCATCAGTCTTGAAATCAACTTCTTTGAGGTTGTAATCTGAAAAAGATAAAGTGACAGAACAAAGAAGTCGAGTACATCACAATCAATCACAATGTAACATTATATTAATACATGAATAAGAGGCTTTAAGTAAGACGTCGAAATAAGGCAAGCATATTGAAAAGTAGATTGAGTGTTGGTCTTACGTACTTTGTAAAATGTTGAGAATGAATTCTATGATAGGCCCACCAGATGGTGATGGTGTGGTTGCAACAGTCATTCCTTGATCATCAAGAGGAAAGTACAAAGCATCCTTCCACTCAGCTTTGTAACTTGCAAGGTCATCCAATGTAAGTATCCCACCTTTGGTTAATACCAAACAAAAAATGACAAATATCTGAAATTATTTTGTCTCAAAACAGAGTCAGTACATAGTAGTTATATTCCTACTTGTAACACACTACATCAGAAACGGCATGAAGTGTATTTCTTTTGCACATAAGTCCTATTTTGTATTGACCTACCATTTTCCTGTACGTCTTGAATAAGACCTTGTCCCGTCTCTCCAGTCAGTAATTCACTGATACCATTCTTAGCAATGGCTTGGAGTGTCTTTGCCAACTTGGGGGCGTGTACAATATCCCCCGCCTCTTTCCAGCTACCATCGGGTCGCATGAATTTGTCACTAGTTGTAAAAAAATAAAGGAATATGTGAAATAAAGACTGAGACTGTAATTTTGGTTCATGATTTCATGTGTGGAGGGAAAAGTATAGTACTGTGCAAGTAGCAGGATACAGCAGGTTAAAGACTACGTGCATCGTTTAAGTAAAAACTTATCAAGATACCAAACCTGGTATAGCAGAAACTTACACGAGAGGAGCTGCCCAAGGCTGTGATTTGATGTCTGGTGTCAAACGAGTCAAGACTTGCAATGCAGTAGCAAGATGTTTAGAAACCTGGAAGCCATCCTGTGCTAGTTGAATTACCGGTTTGAACAGGTCTTGCCAAGGTAGAATACCATATCGAGAATGAGCTTCCCACATGCCACTTAACTCACCGGGGACTGCTATCGACTTGCCACCTACAATCAACAAAATTATTTCTTTCATGACATTCAACATTTTTGCAACATTTGCAAAGGTTTACTGGATTACAGAGATGTAGGCCTATAGTTCCTTATTCAACAATGAATATAAACAAGAGTTTAGCATTTCATGTAGAATTTGTCTCTCAATATCGTTTTTACGATCATTCCAACGGAATCCAACCATATCTAAGCGTCGTTATCTAATTGCAAGTTATTGTTATGGCGGATTTTGGTTGATTAACTAACTCGAGCTGTTTGTTTTAAACTTACCAGATTTGTGTAGAGTCATATTTGATGTAGCTGCCAAGGGCGCCCTCTCACGGGCCATGAGGGCTTCAGTCTTTCCAGTAGCCTTACTGTGGACAAGCATGAACATGCCCCCTCCCAAGCCCGAACTCTGTGGATGAGCCACGCCCACACAGAGTAGAGTGGTTATTGCAGCATCAACAGCACTTCCTCCTTGTTTAAGAATGTCTCTGCATGAATGATCAAACATGAATATTAATTAAACAAAATAAAGCAAATGAATGAATATGCTCTTAATTCGGACTTGGGGCAGAGCGATGTGCATTAAAGCCATGTGTTTTTCTTCTTAATAACAATATTTACCCATAATAAACGGAAGTTTAAAATTATATACTTTATTGGAATAACAATAATATTCATGAATATTAAATGATTTTGGTCGGGAAATAGATCATATGCACTGAGCCTATCACAAGCACTGAGTATACAGTGCTCATCCACGTCGGTTAAGGGCAAGCCTAATTTACAAATAATAATAATTGTTACACTTACCGTCCCATCTCAGAGCACAGACCGACATCTGCTGCTACTGCGCCATGTTTAAACCTCCCAGGAATCAATGGATTCTGGTTTGTCGGCAGTAAAGTCTCGTTGTATCGCAACACAGTCCATATACCTACTCCTGTTACTACGAAGATGATGGCTATGGGTATCAGGACCATTGATGAAGTAAGATGCCTCTTGGCATCAACTGACCTGTAATGGCCGAATGAAAATGAAGAAGCTATGTATTAAAGGAGATGACACATAATGCAGCCATATTGTAGCAAGCTTGGCGTTGTGATACACCTGTTACTTCTATTTGGGGGGGGGGGGGGGCTGCGTGACGTACTCTTGTGGTCAATCTACAGATTGTGGGTTCGAATCCAGCCATGGGCTAGTGGTGCCTGCGTCCTTGGGCAAGACGCTAATTATCACATATTGCTCGAATTCACCTACTAGGTGTAAAATGGGTAACTGTGAGGGTAGAGATGGCTTAAGGGTGCTTGGTTACCCTTTGTGGGCTCTTTATTAACAGGAGCTGTATACTCCCCAGGGAGTTGAGATTGTTTCAGGAATGTATATTGGCCCGATGGGCAGGGATGTGAGTGTTGTGATTTAGTCTAATTAATGCTAATTAATGCTAGTATTACGATAATGTTCAACGCATTGGAAAAGGGCAGTGCATCGTACGTGTACATAGAATAATTTGTATAACAAAAACAATACATATTTTCTCCTCGTAGGGCCTATAAGGTAGCAACTGTACCATAATTTATATGATGGACGAAATACACATCGAAACCTTAATTCCAATAGTAGCCATAACTGTAATTGAATCTTCCTATTCAGACCAGTTTGTTAACGATGGTAAATACTCCTTCGTAACTACTCAGGCTAATCCCGTTAGCTCGCATTGCATTGATGGTCTTTCCTATCTATATTCCTCTCTAAACTGTAGTGGCTACAATTCACAAATGGTATTTAGGCTGGTAACCCCAAAAAGAGTCACGAGTACACAGAACGCGTACAACGTATGGTGCGGACATTAATCTATACCATTACTGTTTATGACATGCCGATTGACCAATCAGGTTCCCCCAATTCCACGTTTGCATTTTATGACGTCAGCCTTGGCGGACGATCTAGTCGTAAGGCCCCACGTGTAATTTTTCGTTGCTTTGAAATTGAAGGCTCGTAAACAAACATAATTATAATAATTATGCAGATATTAAAAGATATATATTATACTTTGTTTTTTTGTCAAACAAAAACAGATTCATGGGCAAATATCAAGATAGCTAGAGTAATAGTCATCTGTGAAAATGTCATTCCGATAAGTGCCCACTTTTTGGGAAACCAGTGAAAAATGGCCACAGTATTTCTTAAGCCCTTTTATTTTTGATCTTTTAAAAGATCAAAAAGAGTTTCGGTTGTTGTTTTACTAATTTCTGGATAAATATTTCAGGCGGAAACATTTTAACGGTGTTTTTTACGGTGTTTTTACCCGCCGCCATCTTCATACCCTATATAAGTTATACGTAAATCTTTGAACATTTCTGTTTTGGTTTCTTACCAAGTATATGATACTACCTTTAAACGTTTTGGCAATAGTAAATTGCCAGTGCAACATTGCTGTATTCTATCATTATATAGCTTTTATTATAATAGTGTATGCAGAACATGTAACGTCACGATTATCCTATAGGCTAACATGTGCTCTCATAGAACAGCTATAAAAGACGAATGGAATTGATAAACTACATGTACCTGCCGCCCCGATAGAACCCACAATCGAAAAATAACCACATACCATTATGCCAACAGTTTATATTTGAATTATAGAAATGTGTGTCTGACGTGCAATATACATACTTAGGGTAAACGGTGGCAGTTGTTGAGGGGTGGCCATCTTCAGTTGTAGCACCGTTCCGACCATGACGGTTCCTTGTCATCTTCAGTAATAAACACATATATGTAATCCAATCATTATACATATACACGTCACTACAGTTGAAGAACATTATGCATTTTTGAATTCAATAGAGTTTTAGTAAACCATGCTTACAAATGAAATTAATGACCAACTTTATTAAAACACCCGGAATCTATCATTGTTTAGCGTAGACATGATAAATAAATCAAATTCCTACCGAATTCATACTTCAGATCTGTCTTGTCGTCGTAGTAGATGTAAGTTGGCAAACGTTGAGTACAGAAAACCCAGGGTGGTTACACCAAGTCCTTAGCGATGCGTCACAATCTCTGGTCTGATGTAATTCTGCAGAACAAACTACGAAGATACCTCGTGAATATATTCATCTCCAAACATATCAAAGCAAACTAACTGTTCATGGTGGAATTATGACCAACATCTGATCTTCCTAATCGCCCAGGACAAATGGTAGACTAACTACATTGGCTGAAACACATCAGGTAAATCATTTGGCCACCCAGTGTGATTCTTGTTTCATTCCATAAAATGACTAAAAATACAAAAAAAGTAATTTAACAAGTTATGGTGGATAACGACGTTCAAATGAAGTTCCGTTTTGCTCGTAAGTTGCATCCTGACTTCTAGAAGAAATACATCAGATGTTAGATAACATACTGTTTCACTTGCTACTCACCTTGCTGTCGCAGTGGCTAGCTATAAAATGGCCTGCTTGTACATAATGATACCACTCACACCCAGTACTATACTGTTCAGTAGCTGCACTTCATGTTGCATATAAAGGTCGCGCATTGTTATACAGTATACAGGTAATCAACCAACCGAGTACCACCCAAAACTGTTGAAACACGTATGCAACACTAATATGACTAGGCCTATAGAATTAGCATAGCTACCCCTCCCCTTAATAATCGTGATGATAATAATAATTAAAGATAAATGAATGGATGGAGTACGTGCAACCATTGGTGCACAAATCCTATTTTCTGAAAGAATCATGCATGGACCTGATGACTACCAGTCTATATTAAATGTAGATCCGTCCATTGAAGGTCTAGTAGTATACGGTGATTGTGATGGTAACTTGTTCTCCTTTTCTAATGGATCGGAAGAAGCTAACAATACATACTTGCCTAACAATACACGACCTTGTCACATGAAGCATGAAGCCTGCAACGTGATATCATGCATACATTCTGTAAAACTTAAATGCGGGTCGGATGAACTCGACAGGACCACGAACTACTTTGGAGGTCGAGGTGTCATATCGGCCTTGTCCCGAGTGGATAGGGTTTCCTCATATCCTTTACACGTGGCTGAATGGGTCATATGGTAGGTCGATACCAATATGAGTGAATTGAAATGATCATACTAGTAGGCGACTGAGGAACAGATACCAGTGAGTGATAAGGCAGTAATATTGGTATAACCCTGACGAAATAATCTTGAACGTTCCACTTTCCTGACAAGTGTTTATGAGATCAAATGAATTGTGCTTGATTTGTCTAATATTAAAGAGCTTAGGGTTTACTCGTCGTTTGTGAACCGTGACAAATGGTAAAATACATTGAAAGTTACTTGAATAAAGTAATTTATTGGACACACTTGATACACGAGAGTAAGAATACACTGCACACTGTTTTTATTCAGCCCCGAATCCGACCTTCAAGGTCATCATTTCTTTTCATTTTCAAATGTATAATTATGACAATCAACTTAGTAGGCAATAATAACACCAACATCAGAGGTTCATACGCATATACGTAGTTTAGGCTGTGTTGTCACGTATGGGTGTAAAATCCTTTAACAGGTGAGCGCAAATGATACGCTACGTTATTCGCCTGATAGGTATTATCATATTGTACATGCAAACAAGGAACTAATACATAGATTTACATTCTAAATTACTTTTAGTGGACAGGTCCATCCATGATCCAGATCCATCCATAGTGGACAGGCTCATTAATATCTAGTGAAGGAGTCCATCTATAACTACTAGACCGCGAGATGTATCCCGCATGATTTATGAGTGGACAAGTTAATAACTACCATCTGGTAGGCGCTATAAAATACCCAGTTGTAGAACAAATAAAATGAAGCTGTCATTCGTACCCTCAGCAGTCCGTTTTTTAAATCAAGTTTTGGGCTCCCATCAGTAAACGGTCGCTTTTGGGGTACAATCATGTTGGTTTCCTAACTTCATACTGTGCTTTTTTGTGTGGTTTCCATTGTATAATGTGTTTGTTTAATAAAGTGTTTGTGGAATAGTTGCATATATATTTGTGTTGAATATATAATTTAAATTTTCAGTACCGAAGTTCCTGTTTTAACTTATATATTGTGTAAATTACTTTTACCGCAGCCAAACGTTTGCCTTAAATTGTCCCATGTGGAATGAATAACGAATTTTTGAACTGAATTGAATTGGACTGGACGGGTTTATCCATGCATTTCTAGTAGACACGTTCGTTAATAACTGGTTGACATATGTAACCTGCTATGTGAAAATGAGTAATATGTCGCACAACATGTAAACCAGTTATGTCCTACTAAACAAGGAGAGAAGTCATAGAATAATACTACCATCCTCTCATTGGAACTGGTATACCTCATCAATGCAGCATGCTACAGACCTCCAACATAATATTCCAGGTGAAAGCTCAGCCCAATTTGTGACATATGACCCATTTTTACAGAGCAGGACGCATCATGTTAATTTGAAACGGCAGACATGTTTAATTATTATAGTCATCAGTATGGACATCTAACGAATATAGCCTCGTCAATAGCTGGTGAAGAAGTTCATTTACAAACAGCGATCATATTCACCAGCAACTAGCAAACAGGTTCATCAGTAACTCAGTAAGCCTATACTATACGATAATGTCCTCAATAACCAGCAGCATATCCATGTTTACGGGGGTCACTGTATGCCATCCAACCATCGTCCATTCTTCTGATCGCTTGGAGAATGGAGATAAACTTCCTTCCCTGTACCTCGTGACCCATATCAATCAGACTTTCCAGCAACTCCTATTCCAGACATAATTGGGAAAATACAGTGTGTCAGTGAAATAAGTACCAACAATAGCAACGTGTTGATAAAACATGATGGGAGGATATAGTATGATCAGAATTGGACATCAGTATGTGTATGTGAAGTAATAAGTGTTTTCACGTCATAAGCGTGTCTGCTGCCACCAATAGTTTGAAGTGTTCCACTCACCGTTGGGAGCCCATCTTCGTATTTGACTATATTCGGTTGCAGCTGATTGTGGATTCTCTTCTCATCAATGATGTCTTTCAGTGATGCAGTGGAAAAGAACGACCGAAGGATTACCTGAAAGGTGATGAAACATTACACAATGAAGCGCCTGTCCTTAAAAATAGCTGGCATTCGTTCTATATAATTCATTTTATTTGTTTGATTCGACGGTATCTTTGGTGAAGATGGACGGGGGCCTGGAGAGGTCATCCATCTATCTTCCTTAAATAGTTTTCCTCATCAAGACGTTTACAAAGGGCCTGTTTGTTTAACGCACAGGATCCGATATTTTGGGATCCACCTCCTATGCAGGGTACGCTAAAATGGGATCCGGATCCGCAGGATTCGTCATAAACAAACAGGCCCAAAGTAACACGGAGTACATGTATAACAAGGAGAGTTAACAGTTGAGATTGAGCAAGCAGCCCATGACGTCAATATGATTTTTCATTGGTTGACTTGACTCACCCATGCATTTGTAGTAATAATAGCGCGGCTACCAGCGCTACCAATGACGAGTTCTGCCTGTGCATTTCTGTTGAGTACAATTACTGGACTCATGGCTGATAAGGGTATTTTACCAGGTGTAATATGATTGGCTGTCGAGGCTGGCTGGCTGGCTGGTGTGTCAAAATCTCCCATCTCATTGTTCAATATCAAGCCTGTCCTATTGGACATAATGCGACTGCCAAAGCTGTACATAAAACAAGTTGAATACGAAGTTACAAATCCATATATTAAATCGAAAAGTTTGTCTTTTCAAACGTGGATTGGATCATTGCATGTGTGCCATACCAAACTGGGTAGGACTACTGGTCTAATTCTGAACCTGTTTCATTTAACATGGGGCAGTTATAATGTGTTTGTTTGTGACATCTGGAGTCGTGCAAGTTGAATCATGCATATCTAAGATCATGCACCTCCTTCTATGGGTCGACTCTACTCGAACTGTTATCTTTAAAAATCAATTCAATAATTTGAAACTTCGCCTACTTACTAGTAGTTGACCGAGCTTGTAGCAGACACAGCATTGCCATCTTGGTCGACTACATTGATATGACACGTTCCTCCATCACGGATAGCAGTGTTAACAAGGGCACCATACTCTGTTGCATTGGTGAAAGTGACTTCATCATCTCGTATTTGCTTGGATATCGTTCTTGCAAATTCCTTCGACTGCAGCTTGGCCAAAACCTTCAAGGTAGAAATACACAAATCATAGAATTAATATAAAACATACGTATTTACGTGCAAGGGTAGATTATGGTGCATTGCATAAAAATATGCTTTGTTAAAATGGCGCAAACTGGATGTTTAACTACACAATTAGTACCAATGGTCCCAGTGTCAAACTAAATGAAGACAGATAATCTGCTACTGGTATCTTTTATATTTTTTTATGATTATCAGTTTGAACTTTAATACCTCCGTAACCTCTGGTGTATCTACATCACCAAGGTAACTTCTCAAGGCAAATGCAAACTTAGAGGCTTCCAAGAACCGATGATAAATCTGGATCTTGCCTGCATCAGTCTTGAAATCAACTTCTTTGAGATTGTAATCTGAAACAGATAAAGTGACAGAACGAAGAAGTCGAGTACATCACAATCAATCACAATGTAACATTATATTAAGACATGAATAAGAGGCTTTAAGTAAGACGTCGAAATAAGGCAAGTATATTGAAACGTAGATTGAGTGTTGGTCTTACGTACTTTGTAAAATGTTGAGAATGAATTCTATGATAGGTCCACCTGATGGTGATGGTGTGGTTGCAACAGTCATTCCTTGATCATCAAGAGGAAAATACAAAGCATCCTTCCACTCAGCTTTGTAACTTGCAAGGTCTTCCAATGTTATTATCCCACCTGCGGTTACCAAAAATGAGAACCAAATTTTTGTTACAGACATTATTTCAAACGTAGTATATGGGATTGGTAGGCCTACGTATACAACCATTTTAGCCTTTAGTTTCGGTCTGACGATTCCTATTCTTGATGTTTAGTTCCAAACTGGAACCAATACTGCTTTGACATAAATGACCTGTGAATAAAACGAATCTTCTAATCCAACTGAACGATAGGAACGTGTATAAATTCATTAATCAAGACGGTATGAGAGTACGGAAAGTTGATGTGCCGCAAAAAAAAATGGCGTTGCAAGATCCACACAAGATCTGGTATAGACTATCTGTTTTATACTTGTTCATCTTTGTATTGACCTACCATTATCCTGTACGTCTTGAATAAGACCTTGTGCCGTCTCTCCAGTTTGTAATTCACTGATACCATTCGTAGCAATGGCTTGGAGTGTCTTTGCCATCTTGGGGGCGTGTACAATATCTCCCGCCTCTTTCCAGCTACCATCGGGTCGTGTGTATTTGGCGCTGGTTGTAAATATATGGGAATATGTGAAATAAAGTCTGAGACTATAAAATGTTTAGGTTCTTGGTTTCAAGTTTGATGGGAGGAGTAGAAAGAAGTGTAAATAGCAGGAAGACTGCATGCATTATTGATGCAAAAACTTACAAAGAAACCAAACCTGATCAAAGAAGAAACTTACACAAGAGGATCTGCCATAGGCTGTGATTTGATGTCTGGTGTCGAACGAGTCAAGACTTGCAATGCATTAGCAAGATGTTTAGTAACTTCGAAGCCATCCTGTGCTAGTTGAATTACCGGTTTGAACAGGTCTTGCCAAGGTAGAATACCATATCGAGAATGAGCTTCCCACATGCCACTTAACTCACCGGGGACTGCTATCGATGTGCCACCTAAACACAGTAAAAGTTCCTTCGTGATATTCAACAACATGCAGTGGCAACATTTGCAAATAATTATTGTATTACAGGGTTTTATAGCTGTATATTCACCTTTAAATACAATGCAACAAGCGTTTCGTAGTTCGTTTAGGATTTTACAAGTTGGTCAATAAGTATAATTATAGTCGTATTCAATTTGTAACGACTAGTGTTGTGTGGATCATTATTTCAATAATTCCAACCGTATCTGTGGTGTCTTTGCGAGTTATTGTTATAGCGAATTTTGATTTGATTTACTGATGAATCTGTTTGTTTCATACTGACCAAATTTTTGTAGATTCATATTTGATGTAGCTGCCAAGGGCGCCCTCTCGCGGGCCATGAGGGCTTCAGTCTTGCCATTTGTCGGGCTGTGGACAAGCATGAACATGCCCCCTCCCAAGCCCGAACTCTGTGGATTGACCACGCCCACACAGAGTAGAGTGGTTATTGCAGCATCAACAGCACTTCCTCCTTGTTTAAGAATATCTCTGCATGAATTATCAGACAAGAATATTAATTTTAAAACCAGCCTTCTACAAACTGGGTATCTCATATTGTAATTTACACGTGCTTCGAATGAAATAAAGCTAGAGGAATGAATATGGCCGCTCATGTACTGTGGTATTATGCAGATCGGTTGGCATAAAAGCCACTCTCTTAAGAATAATTGTTACACTTACCGCCCCATCTCAGAGCACAGGCCAACATCTGCTGCAACTGCGCCATTTTCAAACCTCCCAGTGACCGGTGGATTCTGACCTAGCGTATCCTTGTTATCACGTGACACAGTCAATGCTACAACCACAAAGAAGATGATAGCTACGAGCATTGCCACCAATGATATCAGAAGTCGCTTCGCCAGACTGTAGCGGCTGTGATGAGAAAACAATCATACACATTGTGCGTTAATTATAAACCAAACGACTACTGTAATTATACAAGACATTGAATGACTGACATTGTATACCTTATTACAGAAGTGATAACAAGAGACCTCTGCGTATGGGTAATGAATTTATGACCAGGGGTCGATTTCACGAAGCCCTACGATCGATCGTAACTGAAGTTATGAAGGATATATACCCATCTTATCCTGCGTAAGGCTGCAATACATCATCATACGATTTGGTAAGACCGAGATATGACTTGTTATCAAAGTGTTTTGGCTATAGGACTACACTGACCCACGCATGAACTGTGCTCAATCTGTTTTACTAGAACGTCATGCCAGACGCCCTTTCTACCATTTCTACCAATTAAACAGGCTTGAACTTTATAAAGGTGCGATTACAAAGAAGGGCTTTACCTACTATAAGCATGATCTCAATTAATCCTTTATCTCAACTTACGACTTCTTGCTCATGATGGATGTTCTTCGCACTGATACCCTTTCTACACCATCAGTGTCCTTTACATCAAGTGCTTGTATTTCTGGCGCTCCGGTCGCCATGTCATCACCATGTTCAATGTCACTCATATTGATGTCCCCAATCTCCGTCCCTTGTTAAATATTCTAGAGAGAGAAACAGACACATTTGTGTAAGTTCTTGCGAAAGCAAAATATGTGAGGCAATCTCCGTGGGCCAGCTACGCTGCTTAATGTGCGTGCCCTAAGGAACACTTAATATTCACGATGACACAAGCTAGTGTCCTCATGCTTATTACGTAGTAACCGCAAAAACAGGCCAATTTGTATACCGGTTGGATTCTTTGAAGGTTTTCACAAGCTGAACTTACTGTTGCGAGGTTCGTTTAGTTCTTATTTTAAATTCTATAGAGGGACACTATTTAATAAACTCGACGCAGATTTAACAGTCGAGGTAACATTCTCCACGGTGATCTAATGGAGTCATCCTCTTGGGAGCCTTCGTAGTCTTACAGGTGTCCTTGATAGAGGTTAGACGCTCAGTGAAGGACGGGATTTCTGTTTTCATCTAAACAAGGTCGACAATTTGACGTAATGTCCATTTAATCTACCAGCGAGTGTCTGGCATGATTGTGTTGCAATATAGAGCCCTCTCATTAAACAAGGACATTGGAGACTGCAGTGTTCACTGATGACCGCTGTCATGGTTGCTGGGTATTGGTATATCGATTAAGTTCGATTCCTGCTTCCTTCTGGTTCCTGCTCTGTGCATGCCTGCTGCTTTTTTTTTTTTTTTACGGTTGGCAGTTGTTTAGTTAGTGGATGTTGTTTGTGGTTGGTGTGCCACAGACACTGAGCAAAGCCATTTAAATTTGATACATAATGCTAACTCTACGCCTCACTGGTCAAGGGCAACGTTACCCTTTGTACAAATGTAAATCATCCAATTGCAGTACCCCTCGCCATATTATATATCTGCACTCAGTCGTGGGATGTCGCTGTCCGCCCCCCCCCCCCCCCCCGCGGCCGAATCAGCCAATGAACTTATCCCAATAGGCCACGCCCCTTCCATGAAATGACAATTAATTTGGTATAGTCTCTGACACGTGTATATGCGCTCGGTTCGAATACAGCTTAAGTACAACTGACTTTAATACACACTATCATGCTCACTCAAAACATACGTACATCGGCGAAGGGCAAACCAAATTTGCACGTCTGTAACACGAACGGGGTGGATTTTCCCCCGTAGGCACCTCAAAGGAAATGAACTACTTAGCCTATCCTTCGAAAATAGATGTTTAATCTGTATACTCCACACTATGCGATGAGAGAGTAACTAATTAACATGGGTTAAACCGTTCAAAGTGTAGGGCTATGTATAATTCGGCCATGAACTGCTGTTCAGTATGATTCCAAATAAGGAAAAACGGTAAGTTTTATCTATTATACGACGAATGATGCCTCACCAGACTGCATGCGTACGACGTGATGATTGCTATGTACCCTAGCTCCATAGTATATCGTGTTTACGCTTCGGGCAAAATAAAAAATTTATACTTCCACAACAAAGCGCTCTTTCAATGACTCTTTGCTACCCTTACGATCTATTCAAACGATACCAGGATCTAGTTCGAACATTCCATGAAACTTACCCCATGTTGCAGAAATGTCATTCTTTCTATTCAAATTTAATGGGACTTCGGTTTTGCCTGAGGTATCAGTATGAACTCTGTATTGTTGGACATGACATCTCCTCAAAATAATGCAGGATATACCAGGCATTGCAAAGAGTGCTTCCGTGGCTACAATCGGATGACTTTATCAAGCACGGATCGAGGTGATTACTTTTTTAAGCTACCTCAGAATGTCCCCAATGAGGTACCGTCGTTACATCTTGAGAATCCATAGCCGGCCTTAGACTGACCACTGGTTACCCATGGAGGAAGGAAACTCCTCCATGGGTTACTTTAGTTTACAAATATTTATAAACTCAGTGTGCTACATCGTGTAGTATGTCTACCCATAGAGGAAGGAAACAGACGTCTACCAAGACTGTGAAGGAATGTGAACGTAAATGACCGGGCATTCTGCTTGTCCTCACCCATTATATCTCAGCACTGCTTCGATGCCTAATTTGGAACCCCTGCCTATAGGTGCACGTTTCACCTTCAATTTGTAATCTAGGCAGTTTTAAGAAGGATGTAAACTGAAATTGTATTCTTTTGTAGCATCATTTCCAAGAGTGGTGCAGCCTTGTAAGGGGCAAATTTGCATAAAAGATGATATACTAAGAACATTTAACATTTCATACAAGAGGTATGATATTTAGCAGCAGCATCCTCCAACTATTCTGGTCACTTTTTAAAAATGCAGATATTACAATCCGAAAATTTAAACGGCTTAAATCCCTCGAATTCTCATCTGCCAATAGCCCTGTCCAAAACTCATCAGTGGAATCAAAAAAACTGAATTATATGTGTGATCCGTGTATAAGATTGTGTTGCCTTGTATAAAGGAGCCAGAAAACCGGTGAAAAATTAGAACACCGCAAAAGCTGTGTTTGCACTTCGCCATGTCACGAAAGTACGGCATGCATCAACTAACAGGTGTCATGGTATCTCACTTTAACTTTATTGCAAGAACGCAACTCGACTAATGAGTTGATCTTTCCAATGCATAAACCTATCCATACCATATGATATTGGAATTTTATAGAACTACATAGAGTTCGAGTGAAGGGGAATTATTTGCTAATGTACATGTTTATGAAGGCCGCCACTCCATACACTGGTGGGATTATACTACATATAAGTAAACCCTCAAGGACCTATAAGCTCCATTGTACGTCTGATATCATGTCTGATCATGGACCAACATGATGAAAGGTTAGCCCTAATCTCAGTCCGTTCACCTGAATTCAAGTGAGGGACAACGACATGTGAGTCGACAAAGATATGCTACTAACCTTGAGTAGAGGTACGATGACCTGCTGTGACTTTGCCCTCAGGGTGAGTCGGGATTGACGGCTTTTGTTAGCAACGAACTTGATGCCACTTCAATAAAGTAGCAACTGTAGCTCGGTATGAATCCCAGTAAGTTTCTGTGTGTGCACGGACTGAGCTGCATAGACGGTGTGTACGTGTATTCGTGCTATAGAGTGACAGGTTGACCTTGGTGTCGTGGTGGTATGCGGTGTGTGAATTGAAATATTACACCAAATACATGAGGCATTTAATTCGTTCCAAATGCAGGAATCCTTGCCTGGATTGGACCTCGGGAGCACTTGGTTTAATGACGTCATATTGCCTCATATAAACACTGACATTTCAGGAGTAAACACGTTTATACATCCGAGGCAACAAGTGTCCTTGTCTCTCCCACAGCCTATGCATAGAAACATTTCAGTCTTAACTCATGGGTGAACATGTATGATATACGTTTAAGGTTCAAGGGTGATGTCAAGGTAGAAATAATGACCTGTCATAAATTATACCCCCTACGATCGAGTCTGGCTTAATTTGCCGCGCAAAGTAAACGAAATGTGCACCACGTGATATTGGACTTAACCCTAAACACCGACAATGAATCAGGTTGATCAGTCCCATTTCGTGCGTCATACTGCATTGACCTTGGCTGACGGTATATCAGTTTGAGTTCAGTTTGGGTTCAGTTGTGTCGATGCTCCAGCTGTTTATGTTTTCAGGAAAAATACGTCTGACTCGAAATCAACGTCCAATTTTCTGCCTCACCGAGCTATAGGCAGATGGGGGTGTCTGGAAGTTGGGATGATTTAGTGAGATCAGACCATGCCAGTGCCTGCCTAGTTTACATAGGTGGACATGGATTGACCGTCCATGATGACACTAGACATGTGGGAGATCTAGATCAAGCGCGGTAACCTTCCAACTTACTCAGATTTAGAAGCAGAGGGTTTTCTTAAAGGGATTTCTTTTTCTTTCTTTTTTTTTTGGGGGGGGGGGGGGGGTGGAAATAAAATACGCCACAATTAAATAGCTATGGATGCGCATGCGGGATGATCAAACCAGGTCTGACGTCAACTGCCCGATTTTAATCTTCTCCTCTCTCAGGCACGACTGTTCAGTTTGTTTCAGTCACTCTGATCTCCACTTCTCTCTATTAAGTTTTACTGAAAGAAAAGAAGGCTGGGCCCCACGCCCCTGCATCCGCCCCTCATTCATGATGCCACCGGACCCACCCATCCAACACCATCCAGGTTTACTACTGACATCGAGCATTCCGATCATCGATCATTTTAATGTTTAGAGGTAATTCATTGTTTTTAGAGAGCTCGAGGTGCAAAACAATTTCCGAATTGTTTTTTTTCAAAACTTATACATTGGCTGAATAAATACTTATCTATCTTATCTATCAAGGAACAGGTTTAAGCCTTTAAATAAAAAATTGTGGAAAAAATGGACGCTAACATTCAAAACATTTCCACAGTGTATACGGATAAGAAATATTCCATGAAAGATCCATAATTGCCCTATGGAATGACGGGCTTGTCTAATTGGCATAATTTGGCAGTGACCTTTAGTTGACAAACCAAACTATGCAAGGTAGGGACTACCAAAGTTCATTAAGCAAAGACAGTATCGTCAAAGTCCGCCATGAAGTAAATCATTGTGAGAAACTGACATGGCCGAGAAGTTAACTCAGTGATTAACAGGTAAATGATTCAAAGAAAAACGCAGTAATTGGCATTACCATCAATAATCTCGGTTCATTTAGAAATTTAATGACATAATATCCATAGACCATATAGCTTGCTCCCGATTTATTGACCCGAAATAATATCGCACAGGACATGAACAATTCTGAAAAATAAGCAATCACCATAGTTTGAAGTGTTCGTCTAATTTTCTCCTAATCCCAGAATTGTAGTATAATATGCAAAGACAAAAGACAAAAAAATATTGACTTCACTATACAAAAAAAAAACAAAGGTTATGATTTTCTGCATTTTTGAAAACTCTTTACATGAAACTTAATATAGAGTATACTTGTTGATATTTCCAAAGCAATGTTTTTAACTTGTCATAAACTGCAGAAATGAATACATCATGAATACATGGGTGCAAATAGAATGCTGCCTAAAATTATAAAATAACATGCTTCAACCCGTACTTAATCCGTATGACAATGTTATCGATTTCAAACAATTTCAGCCTAAATTGAACAATAGTGACATAATTATAAATGATTATATTAGAAAAATAAGACGATTTAAGTAAAAAATATTTCCCTTCTTTCCTTCTTGATGAGTTCATACAACTGTAATTATATTCAGAGTTGTCTACAGTTAATTTTTATATTTTTATTAATTAATCATTATTATAATTAAGCATTCATCGATATCGAACAAGAATACAATGTAGATCTAATGAATCGTTATAATCGTTTTTTTTCAAGAAATGCCTTTCATTAATTTAAACTTGATTGCATTGCTGAGTTTTCAAATTGCATATTTAATTTCAGTCAGTAAATAGTCATATTCCCCTGACTCTCTCCGAGTATTCCCGAATAAAAGACAAGCCTCAATAAATCATCTTCACTTTGACAAAAGGATTGAAATTAGACCTTTTCTGGTTATTGGTGTCGACAGATAAGCTGGTCCTCAGTTGCTGTTTGCTGCCACCAATAGTTTCAAGTCTTTCAACCAAACTGGAGACGATCAAGCGATAGATTTATCTATCCTGTATTAATATACCTGCAATGATATAAAAACTCAAACTTTTCCAAGTGTGTCTTACATCAAGATATTTACATCAAATTACCACTTAAATGAGTAATGGAACAAAGAAAATTCAAACTTGCGTATGGAAGATCTGAAGTGAAATAATAAGCCCCTTATTATGTGGCCACATTCTGGTGACTCTACTTTATGAGCAAAAGAAACCCAAGGTGTCCTGGGCTGTATTTCCCAAACATTAAAATTAATCTTAACATGAGTTGTCTAGTATCATCTTAGTGATTTGTATTGTGACTTCACACGTTGCTTAGCAATTGGGATTGGTCTTACACTTAAGACCAGTCTCAGTGCTTAGTGAAATTGGCCCCAAGCCCATTACATGTCTGGCTGGATAGCTCAAATGGTACAACACTCGTTTAATCGTTTTCTGGATCAAACATGCCTACTAATTTAATGCTTGAAATTCTCCCAGTTTTGTTTAATTGCTGTACATATTATTTGGCACAAACACATCTAATTTATCATTCAAAGAACAAGGTCCATATGTTATTTGATGGAAAAGTACTTTGTCTTAAATTTTTCCATCATTTAAAATGATTATATTGGCGTCTAAAAATTATTGAATAAAAATATATAATCATTAAAAAAAAAACTGATCCTTCTAAAACCTCAATACCAAAGCCATGACAAAAATGCCGATGTCACCTTTAAGAGAATGCCACCTTTATAAACATGATGTGACCTGTACTGGGTACAAATACAACAGTTACTACTGTATGGGCACCACTGGAACTGGGTACAATTCTTTGTCATTACTACTAGTGGGTACTAGTGGGTAGTAGTGGGTAGTAGTGGGTACCACTGGTCAACTGTCTATACCAGTGGTGGGCACCAGAAGGTACCACTGGGTACTATCATGTATCTGTGGGCACCAAGTAGGTGGAATGCAAATACAGGTTGTTAAACTGCTTTTAATATATGTAATATATTCCTGGAAACCATGATGCATCTGTACTTTGCAAGCTGGAAGGAATGAAATCCATCTCACAACTCTCCAGGATTCTTGAGAATACACAACTATCTCTTTTACTGAGGAACTGACATTTGTGCAGCTTTCTTCTTGGCTCTTGCTGGTTCTGTTAGCAGCAGAGGTTCCTTGGCAACTGTAGACAGATACCTCTTACCAAGGAGTTCTACTTCAACCTGTGTTCCTGGTTGGATCATATCCATTGGTAGGTAAGCATAGCAGATACTATGACCTAGATGATAGCTGAAGCATCCTGATGTGGTGTTTCCAACAACCTGGTATTGGACACCAAAAAAAGGTATTAACAGGAGTTACAAACTGAAACAAAACAAAAAAGGATGTTTCAAGCTCTGCAAATACATGAATGAACTTTGAGACCATGAAGCTTCCCTTTAGAGAGAAAGTGCTGGGATTTAGAATCGCAGAAGGATTCCTACCTTGTCATTGACCCAGATTGTTTCATTTCCTTCAGGGTCAGCATTCTCAGTATCTGGAACCATCAGTAGAACCAGCTTACGTTGGAGTCCTTCATCCTTCATTTTCTGTACAGCAGCCTTCCCAACAAAGTCAGCCTCCTAAAAATCAAACAATATACGAGCATTGACTGATACAATTGAACAACAGGAAACAAATTCATTTATAAAGGATTTGTTTTGTCCTAAATTACGAACACCCGTGTTTACATATTAATATCACAAGTTAATATTACCAGGGTGTGATTACCTTTTCAGGAAAAATCCTGAAAGTAATAAAAAATCCTGAAATTAGTGTAAAAGTAGGGTAAAATAAAACACAATCGGGCTGAAAATTTATAAAATTGTGGAATGAAGAAAAATGCAGATAAATCACACACCTGTATAACATCATACATTAATGAAACCCAGACTGTGCAGAATGATCCCAGTCTTCCAAAGGATAATACCAGCAATGATGTATAGTACATATCAAAGCTGTTCATACAATTCTCAGTTATTTGATCTTTGCCCTTCTATTTGTGACTTTCAGGCATAAAGGCAAGATGCTGGAGTAACCTCTTACCTTTTTCAGTTTGATGAATGGCCCAAGACCAGCCTCAAGAGGTCCTGTGTCCATCAGCATCTGTGTCATTACAATACCAGACTAGTTTATCAAGCATTGTCAAGCTTAAATATACAAATCACAAAGACAGACTTTCCAAAGGAGGGTGTAGCATTTCAATTTAAACATCTTTCTATGGGACTTTACGAGATATTTTCAATTTGTGTATCATCAATTAACCCTTCAGGAAAGTTTCTGCTACGATCACAACATTAGGGTCTTTGTCCATCTGAACAAGGGCCAATTCCATGGAGCTGCTCAGCACAAACAAAAAATGCTTAAAACAAAAACGTCTTGCCCAATAAAACAAACCATCATTAACAATTCCATTTGATATTATAATGGTCAGCAAACAACCAAAGAACAATCACAAGCGATGGATGACACTTGGAAATTTGGTTGTTAATGCTGTTTTTATGAAGACAGAAATTTCATGGTTAGCAAATTTTTGTGCTAAGCAGGGCTGTCAAATTGGCCCCTGATATTGACATCATTTCATTTGATAAACAGCACCAGATAAAAATACATACATTAAAAGAAGTTAATACGAATGACACTGCATTATTCTTCTCAATCCTGAGGGATGAATGATTGAAAAACAAATGACACTATATGGAGACCTATTACTTACCTCCTGTCCCCACATACGGAAGCCCTTCTCTATACGCATGGTATTCAAGGCATATGTTCCAAAGTCACTGACACCAAATGGCTGACCTGCTGCAAGGAGAGCATCATATAGCTGTGCTGTATCCTCAGCCTTGTGATAAAACTCCCATCCAAGCTCACCTGCAAATCAATTAAGGTAATTCATGAGTAGAGGGATCAAGTGTGTGACAGAGGCATCAAGGGTGTGGCAGAGGCATCAAGGGTGTGGCAGAGGCATCAAGGGTATGGCAGAGGGAACAAGGGTGTGGCAGAGAGTTCAAGGGTGTGGCATAGGGAACAAGGGTGTGGCAGAAGCATCAAGGGTGTGGCAGAGACATCGAGGATGTGGCAGAGGGAACAAGCAGGCAGAGATCAAGGGTGTGGCATAGGGATCAAAGGTGTGGTAGGTAGAAAAGTCAACGGTGTGGCAGCTATAGAGGGATCAAGGGTGTGGCAGCTAGAGGGATCAAGGGTGTGGCGGAGGGACCAAGGGTGTGGCAGATGGATCAAGGGTGCTGCAAAGGGTAGAGGGAAGTGTGTGACCAAGAGGTCAAGGGTATGGCAGCTAGATTGATCAAGGGTGTGGCAGGGGAACAAGGGTGCGGTCTGAAAACCTACCTGTGTAAGAAATCCTGACGGCTGTAACATCCACACCACCGACTTTGATGTTCTTCACAGCCATGAATGAGAAAGCTTCATTACTTATATCATCCTGTGTGATAGTAGCAAGTACATCACGAGATAATGGACCAGCTAGACTCAAACATGCAATACTGTCAGTATTATTGGTCAAAGTCACATCATAATCACCATTCCATGCAAAGTCCTCCATCCACCTGTTAGAAATACAACAATAAAGAATGAATATAATGTCAATCACAGTTGGCCCTCATACACAGATATATAGTATCAGATATATTTAAGTTAGAACCAATTCATCCAATTTCATTGGTCATCTAAGTTTTGTTTTACATTTGTATGCAGTTATTTAATGGCTGATACATTTCAGGACTAATACAAGCCTTTCTTGAAGTTGTTCTCACTTATATTGACGTCTTATTTTATTTCAGAAACTGTTTCATGAATTTGTGAAATGCGTTACTTCTTGATTCTCAGCAAAACAAATAAACGAAGAGCCTGAAAACAATCATAACTGTGATGATGATAAAAACATTAGTCTTGAAATAGCAATGATTGTACTTGTGAATTTTGAAAGAAATTGTAATTGATTCATTGAGAGAAAAAATAGAATTTGATTCAAATCTTGATGACATGATGTATTATCTAACCTGAGATCATGAAACTCCACACCAGACCCTGTGATGACCATAAACCGATCTTCATCCAATCGGCTTAATGTCACCTCTGCATATACTTTACCCTTAGGAGATAGCATATGACCCAGCGTGCAACGACCAACCTGAACAGAAAATCACAATCCAGATACAACTCAACCTGTTACACTGTCAATGGTGCACTGCAAGTCGAAACGAGCACTTGTACCGTTTACAGGGTTTTCATTTTCACAAATAGTATAAGAGTAAAATATTAGTATGTTTGAATATCTCAGTTAGGGCATGTTTTGTGACTATGACTGATAAATTTGACTCTTAATAACAGGTGTATTTGACTGTTCAAAGTGTAAATTCATTTCATTCCGCAGCCATTTGAACAACAGTTGAAAATTTGTGCATATAACTGGAAGGATAGCCATGAACAACTCTTTGGATGTAACATGTACATTACACCACAAAGCATGCCCTCACTCGGTCAAAGGACCAAAATGAAAATACTGAAAAATGTCAATTTTTTCCCCTGAAAAAATCAGAAGTTTAATGGTATTAAAATACTACAGGAATGGTCATCTGTGAGGTAAAATGACCTGGGACAAATACCCTGTATGAATGGACAGACAGCCTTCAATCTTCAGTCATCATGTCAGTTTGTGTCACTGGGCAGCATTTCATTTTTGGTTGAGGGAACAAGCAGTTTTTAATCTTTGGTGCGAGAGGGCACTGACGTAGGCAGATGTTTCATCTACCGGTATATCTTACCATGGAGCTAATAGCTCCATGATCATACATGCTTGATAATACACAAGCCATGTGTGCACTTCTGGCAAGCGTCGGACATGTACAAAAGGGTGACCAATAATTTACTTTAATAAATGCATTCTCTGAGACTAGTTTATTTATGGCACATGAGCAGCAGACAATGGTGCATTGCAAGACTAGATTGTATCCATATGAACACAAAACAATTCCAAAGCTAATATTTGCATAATCTACAAAGAATTTGACGTAACCCTCCTACGCCCTTATATTTCCATCAGATAGTGTATAGGTTCAAAGGTCACTATTGGATGTATTTTACTTACTGCTGGGAGTTTATTTGCAATCAGATTATCCAGATATCTGTATGCATCTTTCCCAGTCACTTCAATCTTAGCAAATGGCGTGATGTCAATAATCCCAGCACGATTCATGACCATGTCGTACTCTCTACCAACCGGTTTGAACCAGTTTGAACGATAGAAACTTGGCTGGTACCCCGCCTCATCGCCATCCAATGCAAACCAGTGTGGCTGCTCCCAACCTGCACAAACAAACACAACATGGCCATATTAGGCAGATGAATGGAAACTGCATTTGATGAGAAATAACAGACAGACAATCAAAAGTATTAAATACGACTGCATAATGTTTAAGGACATAAAACAAACAAGCCTTTGCAATGCAATAAAACTTAACTGAAAAGAATGAAATTAGATGAATGTGAAGACTGAATAATCAATGTGTACATGCAAATGGGTTTCCATGTATTCCACACACCTATACAGTTCCCTGTACAAATCCTACCATGTCCATTCTGCATGTACAGTCAACCCATGGCTGTTTAAATTAATTAATCAATTATCTCCCCGATTTCTCTAATCACCTTACAAACACACCACAATAAACTTAAGTAACAAAACAAAAAATGAAATAGAATATGAATGAGTTTTATAATTCAGCAGCCAACTTAACTAGTAATAATAACGACTGCGTGGGATGATTCTTGCTCAGCACAGCTTGAGATTAAAGTTCATTTTAGTATCTTAGCAGGATGCATTCATAAGCAAATATATGGGTCATGAACCAGTCCGAACTAATTCATGTGTAGATCACATAGCATTCTGGTTGCTAACTCATAGGTTAGGCAACATCCATCCTTGCAAACCTGGGGCCAATTTCATAGAGCTGCTAAGCACAAAAAATCGCTAAGCATGACATTTCTGCCTAATAATGAAAACAGAATTAACAATCAAATTTCCATGGGTTGTGTATCACTTGCAATTGTTCTTTGGCTGTTGTTCGCTGACCATGAATATCAAATCAAATTTTCAATGGTGGGTTGTTTTAATATTGGGCAAGCCATTTTTGTGCTAAGCAATTTTTTGTGCTAAGCATCTTCTGGATGCTCTGTTTCCAATAATAATTCCATTCTGACTGTATTTACCTACTGATTTACATGTATTATCAGGGTAGAGACTCAGCTATTAAATGCTAATCTCAGTGCATGGGGTATTTACTATGATAACATCACATTGTCCCTGTTTTATCAGTCATCCCATAATATTACTCAATGGTAGATAAGAGGGGATTAAAACAGATATCAGGTTGGCTACAAGCAGGTCTATGATATTTGTCTGTCTTGTTTATGACTATCTAAATTTCACAATCTCTGTGCGGGGTGGGACAACAAATCTATAAATTTAACATATGGATCCACTATAATGCATCTATTGTACCATTGCATTTAAAGATATGCAATGGCAGTACTTTTAATGGTAAAGCATTCATTGAAATGAAAGCATGACATGTTTTATTAAAATATTCCTTCACCAAGTTGGCAAAAACAAAGGCCATTGTTGTCTGGCTCCAAATGTAAAAAGAAATACTGACAACAAATCTTGAAACTTGCTAAACTAATTCAACAAAGGATGTGACGAAAGACCCTAGTATAGTATCTAGGAGTGTCATTCCTTTGAATGTGGTTGTATTCCCGTTAATGAGATAAGTACATTACCTGCATGGAAGCCAAACTCAGCTCCTCTGGCCTTCTGTTTCTCGTAGATACCAGTCACACGTTTAGTCGGTCTACCAGCCCATCGTTCCTCTCGTGCCCAGCCAATGGCATTATTCATTGAATATGATTCACGAGATTTGATGCTGGTATATTCCCTATTGCAATGAGAAACACAACAGATAACAATCACTAAACAAGAGAAAAAACAACAAAAATCAACAAGACCATTATTTTGTAAAAATCAAAATATGCAAAATATGCAAAATGCTTTTAATAAAAAACTCACATAAATCACTTTATGCAACTCATTTGTACCTTGTTATCCAGTTGCCATAGCGATTAGCATCTAATTCTCTAAGATCATACGGAGGTTCTCCGTCCATTATCCAGCCTGACAAATACTTCCCAATTCCACCAGAGTGAATGACTCCATAGCTGTAAGTTAAACAAACAACAGGTTTCATTATGTCTTTAAATAACTGCCAAGTATCCATACAAACTAGTCCCAAAACACAAGACATGTTTGGATTTAAATTTGCAAATGATGATACCTTATAACATCCTGCATTAACCTTGGCTTCTATAAACAGACATCACATCATATTCTGTCAAGTTCCTAAAAATGGCCTGCGCACATAATACCGGTATTATTATCAATATTGGTCTTTTTCAAAACTGCTAGGTTTTCTTAAGGCATCACTCACCCCGTTCCGCCAGCAAGCCAGAAGTTTCTGACACCTTGAAATGGTCCCAACAACGGCAAAACATCGGGACTGTATGTGATTGGTCCACAAACTACAGTTTGAATATCTGCATTCTGAAGAACTGGAACACGTTCCATGGCAAGCTCCATGTGTACCATTAAACGATCTAGGTCGCTCTCTAGTAACTCCTTGCCGAAACCTTAGAATCAAGTTTGAAACATTCACAAGGGTTAGGGTACTTAGTGGAGTAAGAAGGAACTTACAGGTATCAATCTTGTTTAGATTTATTGAAAAGTGAACAAAGAGAAATTGACTGGAGCGGGATTTGAACCAGCAACCTCCTGGAGGAGGAGGTCGCCTGTTCGAATCCCGCTCCAGTCAATTTTTCTTTGTTCACCTTTCAATGACTTCAAATTCAGTCAGTTTCCCTTGTGGTTATTTGATGATTGTTTAGATTTAAATCAAAATCTATGATGTTTGTAGAGTTAAAACCTGCTTGAGCAGTTTATGTCAAGGGAGCAGGTGACTGACTGGTGATACTTGTGAGTAAAAATGCCTGGCAGTTGTTGTCCATAGACTTGTGTCTTGGCTTGAACAAACTTGAATTGAGACTAATGAATGAAACTGACAGTACATACCTGGAGGTACACCATCCCGTACCCAATCATCCTGCAGTTTCATCTTGTGGAAGTTTTCATAGGGTCCCACGAGGAGGCCAGAGCGTTCCTGTCTGAGGTAGTAGGAATTCTCTAAATCTCTAATGACCGGAGGTTCTCTCTCTAATGCTTCTACCTCAGGAATGGAAGTTGTGATGAGATACTGATGCTGTATAGCGACCATGGGGAGTTCTAGTCCCGCCAAACGACCAACATCAGTTGCCCAGAAACCTGCTCAGCAAGAACAATAACAAACATAATGCATGAATGACCCCTATCAAATTGAAGCACAATATACTCATCAGAACTATCCAGAATTAGTAAGTACAAATTAGTGTGCTTAACTGGACAAATCCTTGCGGATGTAGAGCTTTGCGAAATGTCACAAGTTTGAATCCTTAAAGTTTGGAGGGCCTGATGTTTTGATCCTAGCAGGATCTTTCTCAAAGAGGACAAGAACATACAAGTAAAGTTTGAATCCTGTTATCAGGGGCATTTAGAAATAATACAACATGCTAGCATTTATGCTATTTATAAATCAGAGTAATGCTTCATGAAATGTTGGGTAAAATATGACACATCCAAACTTTAAGAACTGGTAAGTCTCTAGCACAAATTAACACAGGCCATGGTTACTTGAAATCACCTGGGTACTGCTTGAAATAACTCTGACTCTACTAGTCACAGCTACAGCCAGCTACCATACACATGTGTTATATCAAGTACTTGCTACACAATACAAGCTGCAGCATATAGATGTTCATATGAATACACATTAATACTTACCTGCAGCATTGACGACGTGTTTAGCACGTAGAGTTCCATGCTCAGTCCTTACATCCCATCCTCCATCACTTCGCTGTGTTAAACCTTCTGTACTTACAGGCATATAGATCTCTGCACCGTATTTACGTGCGCCGATAGCGTAAGCTTGTGTCAATGAATATGGATCAATGTGACCGTCGCCAGGGTTATACAGGCCACCAAGTATCTACAAATTCAAATCATCATCAAACCAAAAATTGTAACACACACGGAGATAAGAACACAAGAGTTGAGACATGACTTAGGGTAGGTCCAATCGATATCATGTAAGTTTATGATTATTGCTTAACCATCGATCGCTATATCAACGGTCATTAATAGTCATAAACTGACTGTTTAACATGTATGCTGCACCAATGTTCAGTAATGTTGATAGGATTACCCCGTCCATGTTCAGTAGTGGATGCATTTCAGCTACTTCCTCTGGTGTTATCAGCTTCTGGACTGCCTTGTTCCAGCCTTGACGTGACATCTGGTACTTAGCCTCGTCCATGCGATAAGGTGTAGTGATCAGTCGCAGGCTACCAGGCTTATGGAAACCCACTTGCTGTAGATACAATACAAAGCAAGACATTTGTGTGTAAATACAACGGTGTTGGATATTAAATAAAATAATTAAGGTTTTCATCAAACATCAAGCACAGCCTGTATCATTCAGTGTATTACAATGGTCTTGATGATCTAAGCTTACCTGTCCAGTTTCTTCTTCCAGTTGATCAAACAGCTTGATACTGTCATAATGGATGTTTTTCACGTTGATTCCAGGATTGAAATAGGTTGCCAAACCCGCCTTGATATAGAAAATAAACAAGAAACAACGTCCAAGTGAAAAGCCTTTCCAAAATTCTCTTGATGAGTTACAAGGGAAAAAGAGGATGGAAAGGAGTGGTTAAACATGACACTAAGGCCCTCGAGGTCTGGCAGCTTTGAAGCTGCAACTGGCTGGAATGTTAAGTAAATGCGACATTGATAATTTGAAATTGGAAACAAGGATTTCAAAGACGACAATGTTGCAAACCCCCAAACCTTGCCAACCATGCTGCAACATCTGTAGTCTTACAGACTTACCGCATGCCAGGTGGAACCAGCAGTCAGCTCTGATTTCTCCAGCAGTACGACATCTTCCATACCAGCTTTGGCAAGATGGTAAGCGATGCTCGTACCTAAACATCCTCCACCGATAATAACAACCTCAGCTGTATCCTTCATCCGTTTACTAAGTTTGCTGGAAGTTCCATTGCCATTGCTGGTGCTATCACTGTTTAGATAATATGGTAAAAAATGGGTAATTATTGACAATTTCAGCATATGGTCAATTATTTGTCACTTACTGGAGGTCACCTGAGGCTTGTAAAATGCAGCAAACGCCACTCCTCCCCCATCTCAGAAAAACGTATTAAATTTATGTGCTGAATGTACAACATATTGCATTAGACCCAATCATTGGAACTGTTCTATATGGAATGCACATAAATATAATTATGTATTTACTTCCGAAGTATGTTTTCCTACATACAGTATGTTGGAGTGAAATACCAAAACTCAGCCCACAATTAGGCCGACTGACCCTTTTCTGAATTAAAATTGCTCAAAACATGAGGAATGCAGAATCTACGAGTAAAGCTATATGAGTTTTTACCTTGAGTAGTTGGCATTATTCCCTATTGATGATGCCAATGCACATGGTGTCCATCCGTTGCCAAGTTGACAAAGATTCCTCGATCTCAGGATAATTTGACCGATACGTCCGTGTAGCATGGCGGCCATCTTGAATTCAACAGTTTACGGACAACCTCACTTCCATTAACCAATCTAATCACACCCTTAATTGTCCAAAGATAGAAACCTGAAATGTAAATTGATGAGAACAAATGATTAGGAAAGAATTCCAATGTCGGCCATGACGGGAAAAGGGTTAGGCATAGGCCCTATATCCACCAAGTTTTAACTCCTACACATGAATGAATTCATGAGCTCAGCTGTGTAACTGTAAGACTGGGGTACCGGGTGGCATACTGTAGTGTATCTAGCAGTGATTTTTATAGGGTTTTTGGACCCGTAAAATAATACACTAGCACTTTGAACTGCAGTGGCAGCTATTTTCTCAAAACGTCCTGTCTCGGCATAGGGTGCCCAAGTGATGTCTGTCATTGGAATTCTTCTCAATGATTCTTGAATCGAGACTAAAAAAAAATAGGTGAATAAAGGTGTGCTAACAGCAGTGCAACCCATGATGATCAATCACAAAAAAAAGAGGAAGAATTCCACTGACGACCATCACTTGTGCACAACTTTATGGAAACAGCAAACAGAGGGCATTGTGAAATGGCTGCCACTGCATTGCCATTGCATTTTGTGAGTGTATCATTGCAAAAACTCCACAAACTCTAGCTTTTCAGATATGTTATCCCAACCCAGTGTTAATTTACACAGATAAGATTGAAGTTTTAATTATACTTATTAACTTGTACCCAAAAGAAAAACACTAAGTAGGCCTACTTTAAACAGGTGGAACATGGGCATGGCTGTGTGCAATATGAATTAGATACACGTACCATGATGGAGGAAGGAAACCGACTGATACAAACATTAACACGAACTACGGAACTAGCCTACCTTTACGAGTCTCTCATAAAACAGGTTTATGTTTAGCAACTTTAGCATCAGTAGATATGAAGAGTATAGTTAAAATTGAAGTTAGTTCATCGTGAACGTAGTGGAACATGGATGTAGGACACAGTTTGGGGGTGTCTTCCATCAAATTAGTTTTAGTTCATTACACCTGCAATATCAGCACAAACTTGACCTGTAGTGTAGTACACACTGTTGTTGTCTGCTAGTGCTAGTCTTTAGTTCAAGACGTTAGTAAATCGAGCAACGCCCTCTGTTGACTGAGTCAGTCCTACCTTCTTTTCTCACATGCTGTTGCAACCGACAATCTTATGGCGTGAGATGTTGTCGCGGGTCGTATGGATACTACTTGTTCCTTTGAGCCAATAGTCTGAGGGTAAAAAGGAAAATACTAAATAGGAAGAATCCCTTGATGAAATAGTCCGTCCATTGGTTTCTGTTAAACTCCAAGAAATGTACGTCCTATACGAAGGCTAATACTGACACAAGTAAAACCGGTACAATCCGGTGCCCTCTAGTTGACCAAAAAAAAATTAAAAGGGGGAGGGGAGATCGTTATCTGTCAATGTTTAGCTAAAACAAACATACGAATAAATTACCCAACCATTATGCAATTAATCGATTTGTTGTAATCGAATTCTCGATGTTGTCAAGTTTAAATGGAATACATTTAAGCAGATTAATGAAGGATTCCTCCCAGCATTTTGATGGACAGTATAATGAAGGATAATTTAATCTAAAAACCAAGATCTTGGCTAAGTAGACATAATCTCCATTCTAAACAAACTAGTATCGACACTGATAGGATTGTCAAGAGACAGTATCGATTATTTTATCGGTGTTGGGGCAAGGGTTAGTTTTAGTGCCATGCGTGTGAAGACGAAACCATAAGCAAAGACTCGTTCATTTGCCCGGCACATCTAGGCTTGGACTGATCGCACCTCACGGACTCCTGCCATCAAACAAACATCTTCATTAACTGCCGTATCTCCACCGGTTAGTCATCCCACCAGCATCATGCCGAAACAGGTAAGCATCGTCTTAATGATTAGTCGCATTATGAATAATATTGTCCCTTGTTTGAATTTAAATAATTTAAAGCTATATAGACGCACTCAGATCGGACCTATAGTACTAGTGTCCTTCACCCAAGGATAAACTGAAGTGGGCGGTGGGTGGGTGTGTCGGGCGGCTGCGCTAACGTGCATAATTCTGTTTATAGCACATGTTCTGATTTGAGACTTGAGAGACAATAGTACATGGTATGGGCTATAGTTTAAGTTCATCCCAGTCACACACAGCATCTGATGTGGCTAAACAGGCCAATACAAGAGCGACTCCGCATTTACAGTAGTGAAATCTGTAGGTTCAGGATCTGATGCTCTTTGCGTGCTCTCCTTTGATTTTTCATCACCTAAGTTATTCTTCTCACTCTGGTTTGATTTATACTCCCCTGCAAGAATCAACTCCACCCATTCTCGTTTCTATGCGTTATCAACTCCCTCACCCTCTACCTACAAGTTCCATTATAGGGGTATAGTCCATGTAGAACCAAGGGTACAGCATTATTCATTTTTTAAGAGTAATTTTACCAGCACGATGCACTAGACGTGCCGTAATTATAGTTATTACTTTATTGAGGCTGAATGTATACCTCTGCCGACTATGACAGGCTCAAGTGGAGGGACAGAGAATTTCTTTATTGCCTCATAGTATAACTTAAAATAACATGCGTGTATAGACTAGCACAACTTGAATCAGCCTTCATTCTCGAGTTTGAATTTAGCACATTTGAAAGGTGAAAAGTGTAGTACATCTGATATAAACACAATGCGGTTTTTTAAGAAAAGCTCTATGTTTCAGCGGGAAGACTCAGTGTAGCCCTCAACTGATAGAATGAGTACCGCCCAAAAAAATGAAAATATGCTAATGAACGGTAGTGAACCTCAATTTGTGTTCTTTTCTCCATTTTTGCAATGAAAATTCAGGCAAATTAGGAAAGTTACAAAATTGACGTAATATGCCTTCACACGCACGAATCATGAGAAAAGCGATTTAAGGAAAAAAAGATTTAAAGCGGTTTGTAGAAAATTCTTAACCGTACTACCAATTTTGTTTTTGCTTTTATAGTATAGAAAAACTGAGCATTGCAATATTTGTCAATAAAGGTAACATTATTGGTTTTGCATACAATGATAAGTAAGATGTAGGATATCATTTATCATACGTATTGTATGCGAAAATGGACCTCGCCCCTGTGCACCCTCTATTTACATATCCCCCATTGTTATACAATAATGCAAACTGCTCCTGCAATAAGCCTGTTTGCATCTGATAAACTTGGAGGGAAAATCTGATTACATTGTACGCGTTGTTTGCTTAGTGTGGCTATCTGATGTGGGTGGTATACGATCGTAAAGTATTATGGTTTGTTATTAACATAATTATAAACCAGGCAGAACCAGATCTAACCAGATACGTATAGAATCAATGAATAATCATTTATCGCAAAGTTCATACAAGGACAGTGACATTATTCAAGTACTTTGTAATCCACGTTATGGTTGTCATGGCTTCCAAATTTGTTTTCCAGTCTAATTTTCTTACATTTTTTTCAATTCAAAAGTTTGCCGCTCTTTTGGTTTCCCCATGCAGGGTCTTATGGAGAGGTTGGATAGTGGAGTGGTTATTGGTGATGGTGGTTTTGTCTTTGCCCTGGAGAAGCGTGGATATGTGAAGGCAGGTCCATGGACTCCAGAGGCCACCGTAGAACACCCAGAAGCAGGTATATAAAATAGCTGTGTCCATAGTGTTTATTTATTGAGTCCATAATTGCCATTGTTTGGCTTAGATAATAATACAAATGAGCCGATGGCTGCAATTTGCAATCGTAGCCAAATACCTAAGACATTTTATCCAAGCCGCTTGAAATAAAGTGAAGAATTTCTTACCGGTGCGTCGCCAGGGGCCTATTATTTGCACTACTTGGCTTGTTTTGTAATAATCCACAAGACAGTATTATATCTCATGTCACTGCAATGATGAGCAAGTTAAATATAAAGGGTAACCAACAGAATTTAAAAATACACACATTATGGTTTTTATCCTTCTAAAAATCTTTGTCTTTTTTTTTTAGTTCGTCAGCTTCATCGTGAATTTCTTCGTGCTGGTTCCGACGTCATGCAAACGTTTACATTCTATGCCAGTGACGATAAGCTGATGAATCGTGGCAATGAGGCCGAGAAGAAATACACGGTAAGCCTATACCATCAAATCAAATCATGACATGATCAGGGGTCGATTTCACGAAGCCCTACGATCGATCGTAACTCGAGTTACGAAGGATAACCCATATCGTAGGGGAGCCATCCCACGTAGGGCTTCAATGCATCAAAATTCCCACGATTGACAGTATTAAGTTACGAAGAGTTTGGTGAACTTGTTGACCCCTGGTCTTACTACAATGTGCTGAAACTTGTTTTAACTTAAGGCAACTGCGTTCAATGAAGCTCAAATGAAGTCCCAATAATCATATGGCAAACTTCTTTTAAGTGTCTCTTTTTAAGACATCCATCAACTATGTCTTATCGATTTACGACTCTATCTTTCGAAGTACATTTCCAGTTTCGTCTCAAAATGTGACCATCATCCTGACTTATTTTGCTTTTTGCAGGGCGCAATGGTCAACCAGCGTGCATGTGACATCGCTAGGGAGGTTGCCAATGAGGGTGACGCCCTTGTAGCAGGAGGTTTATCCCAAACTCCCACTTACCTGACTGGTTTGGGCAAGGAAGCCGTACAGAATGAGTTCGAGAAACAACTCAAGGTCTTTGTTGATAACAAAGTGGACTTCATGATTGCTGAGGTAACTTTACAACATGTGGCTTCTATTCTTAAGAAGTGCCTATTATGTTACACATTGGAGAAAGTTGACATTCAGAGCCTTTAATATCAGATCGTGGCACACTGAGATTGTATAAGTTACCGTATAATTACGTTTTCAATATGGGAGTTTCACAATAGCGCGCCACCATGAGTTTGCAACGCGTTGGCCAATTTGTCGACAAACTGCGCATCTTTCCACATGCGCAGTTTAATTGTCGACAAAATTAATTCCGCGCATTGTGATTGGCCAACGCGTTGCAAACTTATGGTGGCGCGCCATTGTGAGTGCCCGTACGTATTACCATGATAGCTTTTATCAATGATAATAATAATTCCCCTTAAAATCGTACGTTTTATAGCAGGACTTGGAGTGGCTATAACTTCATGTCAATGGCTAGGTATCAAAGCAAATTCTTACATTTGATTGGTTGTCTTTTCCCCGTGTCCTGTCTAGTACTACGAACACGCTGAGGAGATCGTCTGGGCTATTGAGTCCATTAAGAAGATGTGTCCTGGTATGCCAGTCTGTGCAACAATGTGCATCGGACCTGAGGGTGATCTGCACGGTTTAACAGCTGGCGAGTGTGCTGTCAAGATGGCCGAAGCAGGTTCGTCAAAGATCCAAATAACAAGTTGTGTTTTTGCAATAACAGTTTTTACACAACATGTCATACGTCCAGATGAGTGGCGTTACTGTGTAGGGCCAAATAGGGAGGAGCCAAATAGGTAGGGGCACACAAACTGCACTGATTGTTCAAGGGACATGCGCTGGATACGATAAAGTTAACATCGATTATTCAGCTCTTACAAATTCCAGATGTCAAGCGGGAGTTATCATCTTGACTACCACAAAGGAGGAAACTTTAGTCTCTTTGATGTTTGTAATAGTTTACATCGAAAGTAAAACGACAAAACAAACTAAAACAAACATTATGATGATAAATTGCTGTATGTACAGTTCATAAGTTGCAAATATATAGGATTTAAATATGAAATTATGGTCTGACCACAGGTGCTGACGTCATTGGAATCAACTGCCACTTCGACCCCGATGTGACCTTAGCTGGAATCAAGCTGATGAAGGAGGCATTGGAGAAGGCAGGATATAAGAAACATCTGATGGCTCAGCCACTGGCATTCAAGACACCTGACACTTCAAAGCAAGGCTTCATTGATCTACCTGAGTTTCCATTTGGTACGTTTTTTCATATACAGTGACGACGTTGCGGCGTCATACTTATCATCAGTTAAGAACAAGTCATACGAAGGCCTGCATCAAGCTGTACTGTCGCGTTAAGAGTTTTGAGAAAGAAAAGTCAAATTAAGATACAATAACATTTTAGAGATAACACTGATTTCAAGTCTGATCCATATTTTAAAAGGTTACTCTGCCATTTTTCTTGGCTCTCGACATTGTCTAGCTCCTTCATAAGTTGAGAATAACACCTGCTCTACGTTTCTCGAAATTGTAACCGCACAGGTCTGGAACCACGTATTCTGACTCGATGGGACTGCCATCGTTATGCTAGAGAGGCCTATGATCTGGGAGTGAGGTACATTGGTGCTTGCTGTGGCTTTGAACCATACCATGTCAGAGCAATGGCAGAGGAACTACAGAAGGAGAGAGGTCGTCTACCTGTTGGGTCTGAGAAGCACGGACAATGGGGTGATGGTCTGAGACAGCATACCAAGCCATGGGTCAGAGCCAGGTAAGACCGCGGCATAATAAGATCAACTTCCTAATATTTACCAAATGACGAGACGTGAGTCTGAAGATTTGTCTCAGTCTCAAGATGGGTTTCAACTTGAGCCACAAAACGAGTCTTCACATTTTTTTTCCCCAAAATAATGCCAAACAGTATTATGAGACCGTATAGTTAGATAGTGTTGAGCGATATGATCTTTGAAGAAGCAAAAACATGACAGAGAATCTTGTCATGAAATCATATATTTTTCAAGTGAAATTGTATGAACCAAAAATGATATGTATACTAAAGACTTGATGAATATATATCTTTTCGTCTTCATTGTAGAGCAAATCGACCATTAAGCATCAAATCACTCTAAATATTTGCCAATGTTCTTCTTTGCTCCTCAGAGCTCGTCGTGATTATTGGGAGAATCTGAAGCCCTCTAGCGGTAGACCAAACTGCGCCTCCATGTCCAAGCCAGATGAATGGGGTGTGACCCAGGGAGATGAAATGCTCAAACAACAGACCAAGCTGACCACCGATGATGACCTGACCAAGCTCTTCCACAAGAAATAAACTGACCAACCAACCAGCAAGCAGTTACTCTATAAACATAGAGTATAAAAACAACAACTCCAACCAAACGAACATTACCAACAAAAAACATCTTCAGGGTCGAACATTGTGTCGATTATTTAATTTTGAATAACAGCAAAGTTGAGCCAATTATTTTGATACAAAATGTTTTTGATTTACAAATGTTGATGATGTCAAGTCATGCAGGGCTCTTTTATGACTGGGTTTTCAATGGAAAAAAGGGACCTATTCTTACATGAATCATTATGCATCTTCGTTTGTTTGGTAAAATTGACGTAAAAGGTGTTAGATCCTGTCCGGTGCCCAAAGCATGGATCCTACTCGCCTATTCTTAACTGTCTTTAGTACGTATGGCCAACAAAATGAAATGGAGTACTGAACACAGTGTCTTTAAATACTCTTCATATTTGGCATATTGTCAACAACAGATAGCAGGTTGAAAACAACAATACAAACACAGTCTTTGACGCCACTCAGTTACTAGACATAATAAATGAGTTGAAATACAACTATGCCTTATTTGAAGTAAGAAGATTTGACATAAAATGACGTCCATGAATATGGTATTCCATCGAGCAATAAAAGCTGTTAGTAAGATGGCTCATAATAAGTGAATGAACAAATAGTTGTGCTTTCTTACTGTGTGATCAGAAATCCCTAGGCAGGTTGTATGTGTGTGTGATTTATCATAAAACTGTTCTTAAAAAGGCGTGACCCCTTTTCAAAATATCATGTAATACAGAAAACTGTTTGCTATAAGCGTTTTCATGAAGGTGACAATTAGTGAACTGCAAATTGCCCAAACCGTCGACTAATATATCATGGAATTTGCCAGTGTCATTCACATTCACATTATACATACAGATATTCACATTATTGTAATTTATCTCGCCAAGTCGACTTATTAATAATAAAGCGCTTACAGTAGACCTATTAGTTACACTATAAGAATAGGACAAGTCATACCCTGATAATTAACTCAACTCCCTGGGGAGTATACAGCCCGGCTACTGCAAAGCACACGAAGGCTAATCAATAAACAACACATCTCCATCCTCACATCACAGGTACCCACCCACCCATGGTGAAGAGGAGCAATGTGCCTAGTGCCCAAGGATGCAAGCACCACTAGCCCATGGCTGGATTCGAACCCACAATCTGCAGATTGACCACAAGATATTGAGTACGGCGTGCCAGACCACGTGGCCACGGTACCCCACGATGCAAATATTACGACTTACTGTAAAACTGATATTTAAAAAACATCATCAGAATAAGACGAATTCTTAGTTTCAGTAATAGCTGTCTTGGCGAATTAAATCATCAAACATAAATTATACGTTTATCTTGTTCACTGTGTCGTTTTGGCAAAACAAAAAGAAGAAAGCTTATGCTAAAATTGATGTAGGCTTATCAGAATTAGTTAACTCATGAAAGATTTAAATTAATTCGCTGACTTGGCCGGCTATACATGAGGATAAGTCGACTTTTCATTTTCGCTGGTTGAGATAATCCGTGAGATCGACAACACGTCGGACTTAACTTGGCGAGATATGTGCTTAAGTGGATAAACGGTGAAATGGCACTCATTGAGCTCCGTACAAATCAATGGGAATGATTCGAATTTTGGGTTCACGGTGCTTAATTAGTCTTGCTTTATGGTCTAACGATTCCTAGCATTGAAAGCCGTACGTCCACCCAATATCCATTTATAGATTTGATATTCATACCACGTAGTTGTCTGCATGAATGCAGCTCAAACAGCCTTGGGCTTTTTTCCCACCATTATGCAAAAATGAAAAACAGTACAATTGCCTAAGTGGACATTGGGTTGGCCTATTTTCCACTTCACGTACCACATCGGTTTTCAGTAGGCCTATGTGATCTGTCTTCTGGAATCTGATTTAAATGGTTTTTAATTGTAAAGCGTTTTGAGATTATGTAAAACGCTATAAAAGATAAATTATTATTTATTATCTGAAATGCTCTAT